>RAON01000094.1:0-273364 GCA_009805295.1 Neurospora sp. FGSC 6877 | reverse complement strand
CGTCGTGAGTGCGGTGCGGGTGTGTAGGGTGGTGAGCTGTGTGGTGTGATGATGTTGGTGTTGGGGGGGGGGGGGGGGGGTTGCTTCCGTTGGGATGAACAGGATGAACACGACGTTCCCACCACGCCAACCACTCCCCACTCGCGGAAGAAGGAGCGATTCTCAACACCTTGTGATGGACAGATCTCCACGAATCGAAACATTCAACTGGAGGCCCCACGTTGGCCCGGCCTGACCTCTTCCCACACAAGCATCATCCGCGCCTCGTCCCGCGCCCGAATCTATGATGTGCAGCCGGGGGTGACTTCTGAAAAAAATCAACCCCTTCAAACCAGAAGTACCGCTCACGGCCAACTTCCAGAAAACCACTTCAAAAGACCAGCGCCGAACACGCCTTTCTTAGTAGCCTCAGAATAGGGCGGGGCAGTATTTCCGAAATACACCAGAAACTAGTCTCTATGCCAATGGACAGTGGGATAAAGTGACCGACCTGCAGTCTCTTGATGGCGCGTCCGAAAGGGAGGCCCTACACTTCTGGTTGGATACGCGAACCCGCGCTTCTCGACTTGCTGTCTTCCCCGTTTTAGGCAGCCAGACAACGCATCCTGCTGACAACGCATCCTTCTCATCCTTCACGTCTCGTCTTCTTTTCGATTATATCCAGTGCCGTGGCTCGGCAGTCGTCAAGGAAAAGGCAAAGGCCACTCGAAGACGGCCTACAACAAAACTCGCGGGTCAAGAAGAAAGCTAAAACGGGCGACCAACACCACGAAGTCCAGACAGATCTCGCCGTCGCCGATCAACAGAGCCAACCTCAGGCACAGCGCGCTGACCCGCCGTCTCCTCCGTCTCCTCCGTCTCTTCCGGCCCAATCTGAGATCGGTCCGTCGGCCAACGAACGGAGAACTACTGCGCCTGCTTCTCCTGAGACCGCTCCTCCACTTAAGTTGACGACTAAGAGTCTCAGGGCCTTCGACAAGATGTGGCGTGCCCGTTTGAGAGCCCGCCGCCGTCGTTCGGATGGCAATCCTTTGTCTGATGAGTCGGGACAAACCAAGGAGACGACCGTCTCCGGTTCGACCAAATCGAAGAGATCAAGTGCCTACTACCCCGTCTTCGCCCAATCTTTCGAGATTGTGGAATATATTCGAACGGCGGGAGCAACTTCAGGGAGAATACCAGGCGTGGTTCGCGTGGTCGAACTTGCTTCTCAACAACAACAGCGACGGCCATGACGGACTTGACGTTGGCGTCGTCGACCCACCACCAGCGCCTCCTCCTGATGACGGCCCGACAACATACAGCACCATGTCCCGACCTCACCGCAGAACACGCGCTCCCAAGAAATATTCTTCAACTGCCGTTTACGCATAGCAGCCTGAGCCGCACCCCGACACATGTGCGACATCCCGACGAGTGGCAGCAGGGTTTGAGTGGCAGTCAAGAGATCTTCTTGTTGAGGGGCTCGGATATCATTTGAGTAAAGCAACGCCCTCTTCGTTACTTTACTTCCCAGACTGTGCACCACCCATATGATCGGCAGTCTTTCGGTCCCTTCACTTTTGCGGAAGGACATAAGCGAGGTGACTAGAGACTGAGCGTGCTTGTGAATGAAGTTGTTACTAGGAGTGTTAGTGCCCCTTGAGTAGACGTCGACATTGCAACCGTAAACCAGGACGTTGGCATGCTGGTTTTTCAGCTCCAGTGACGCCGGGAGCAAGTCCGTGAGCCAGAGCACGCCGTTGGCGGCCGTCCATGCTTTCTCTGGGTGGGCGGGAGCTGACCGCGGTGCCTAGAGCAACGAAACCATACCGCTCCGGGCCAAGCTTGAACCTCGACCTTGGAGGAAAGCTTGACTCCTTGAGTGTGTTCCTTGAATTTCACCGATTGCGGCACAGCTGGGCTCCAGAACCAATAGTCGAACGTCGCATTTTGATGTGGTAACGAGCTGTCGATCGGAACTTTGTTAGTCAAAGCATCGAACTCGCCAAAGCTTCTGTTTATGTACTGACTTCTCTCCTACTGCTTGCATGATGTGGGCACCTTTTGTCTAACAAGACGTAACCAATAGGACAAGAGATGGGTTTGGACAAGACAGATTTGTGAAGCTCGCCGATGACAGCTCAGCTTGAGGTTGACTTCACAGCTGCACCAGGTCCTTGGGCAATTCCTGGACTGCGATGAATGACAACCACAAAGCGGAACTTGCCGCAACGTGCAAACGTCCACTTCCACGAGCTCAGTACGAACAAAGCGAGTACGATCCAATGCTCCTACGACGAACAACATCTCCTCCAGTCCCATACCTTCACAATATTCTGGCCCTCTGTTCAGCCATTACTGTGGTAGTCAGCGTGACACTAAGGTATATTCCTCCTTCAAAGCAACAGAGCAACAAAGCAACAAGAGGCATCTTGTCTGAGTCAATATGCATTGTCTCGTCAGACCTGACCAGGAAGCATCCAGTCCGAGATGTTCTTGCGTCCTGCCTATATGTTTCTGACTCGTTTCAAGGCATACCCGAGTTGTGAAAAATACTGCCTTCAAGATCTGGGAAGAACCAGCTTGACTAACCGCAAAGGGGACAAAAATGAAATAGACCGAGAAAAAAAATTATCTGAACGAACCGAATAACCTCACGAGGAACCAGGAACAGAAGAGAACAAACTCACGTATTATCAACACCAACCCGCCTCCCCGTCGCAGAGGCCGCCGCGCTACAATCTTTCCCTCCGGAATCGTATCAACCGGAACCGGGGCGCCCACTCACTCAACTGGCGACGTTGGATTCCCAGGCCCCCCGTGCCAGGAGAATGAGACCCGGGACCGATCATGGAAACATGGATGATGCTTCGTCGGAGCGGAGGATGTCGGCGTGGGTAGGTGATTGGTATTTTGGTTGTGTGTCGAAAGCGGTGCTTGTCTGTCTGATCACTGGCTCAGGTGTCGGAAAATCATGGCTGTCGACGCTAGTTGTATTGTGAGACGAACACGGACTCTGTGAGCGGACAACATGTTTCAGATCAGACTACATGGAAGCAGAGCAGGTACCCGCTTGGCTACCGGTTCGTTCAGATGTTTTGTTGGGCTGAGGATTTGAGGGAGGCAGTTAAGAAGTCGATGCAAGGGAGGTAGGGAGGGGGAGGTCAAGCTTCCTGTCTGGTGTGAGGTAGACGCTGCTCGAGGGGGCAGTTACGGATGAGCCGTCGTGTGATGCGGGCAGCAAGGTTCAAGATGCTCTACCTTAGGACAGTTGCCCCTCTTACAACGGCCCGTCCACATCTGCTGGCCGTACGACAAGCACGAGATAGGTTATTGCGTGCAGTGCTCGAGATGAGGCAGACGCTGCTCGCGAGGGCAGTCACGGGTGAGCAATCCCTCCTCGTGTAACACAGGCAGCGAGGTTCATGAGCCTGACGGGAGCAACCTCGGAAGGCATGCCCTCATTCAACCGCCCAAATAAGGTACCTTACGCGGGTCCCCTCTCGTTAGGACCGCCTACAGTACCTAGTGCCGTCCATCAAGACGAGGGGGCACGGTTACCTCAAGACCTGGCCATCGAGACACCCGCTGTGAGATAAGCGCACTATGGCGAGGGTTGTTGCCGGTTCCGGCTGAGCGGCTATGTGTAGTAGGTAACGAGAAACTTCACGATGCTGGGCAGACCGAAACACTGCACTACAGTCATCGGCTACAGTGAACTGCCAACCCGTTCAGAGCCTGGTTCGAAAGGAAATCAAGCACTTGTCTCTCGATTTAACTCTACTCATCAGGACCAGTGAAGTCCCCAGGAACGTCGGGTCCGCGAGACAAGGAGAACACAGCTGTTTGAGAACCTTGACGGGTAGCCAGCCGATGTCCTGCCCTTTCTCCTACTCGAAGGCAGTTGCGCCCGACACAGTCACTGCCTTATTAGGAGGCCAAAAAACGGGCATGTGGCGTGTTTGTGAAACGTCGTGACCTGTGCGGGACAGGGATGACGTGAGTTGGAGAGCGGGAATAGATAAGGGAGTGGGAGAATGACGAGGAAGGAACGACGAGTGTATGATACTGCTGAGATCAAGACATGCCAAAACTGAACAATCGGAAAATTGATCAACGAAAATGGTGCGTTGCAAAGTAGAAGCTCGAATGCCTGATACAGATCATAATTTGTATCGAAGAATACCGTCGGGTCTGGTCATGTCAAGGGAAGTCAACACATTACAGACCATCGTTCGTTCACAAGACGAATAACTGACACCTCCAGCTTCGTTCCGAAATCCCAATTGTCTAACACATAACGTTTTGTAGCATATCGTGGCCGTGGCGGACAGGTGTGGGCGAGAGAAGCAATGGGTGCAGGTGGTGATAATCGATGGGTTTGAGAATGTTTGAGCTTGACTGCGTCCCTCTCTAGAGGTATTCAAAGGCGACTTGCATATGACCGAATGGCAAGAATGATCACCATGTCCTGATTCTCGAAGTTTCAGCTACGAAGTTTCGTGATAATATCATGGCTATAGTGAAAAAGGACGGCGTTAGAACGGATGTACGTGAACGAGTGGTGTGAAGAAAGACAAAATTGAACAAACATCAGGGACGGCTCCACTCTGAAAGTGCAGTATTGCGTAAAACAGCATATGGAATGTGAAAAATGCTATAAATATTATAGCACTGTATTTGTTGTTTTTCTTACAACTTATCTTGTGTTTGATGCCGTTTGTGGTGATGCTTAATAGCTTGGGGAATCGCAGAACCTGTGATAGTGTTAGACGTCTTACAACTATGAAATTACACAACCCCTAAAGAATGAGAATGGCAAAATAAATGCAGACACAGCGGATGTGTAGATTGGCTAGGCTGATGGTAGAGCTGGGTGAGAACATCGGAAATGCCAAAACATCCGGTTTAGACAAGAACGGTCGGCTTCAACAATGGAGAGCTCAAGACAAACTGAGCGATAATCATCACCTTTTTCTGCAATATGAACAAAACCAAGTGCAACGAGGAATATAACAAGTAATCATCTTTATTGGGTATCAATGCTCATACTCCTCATGCTATCTGTCCGTCTTTACCCATGCCTTTTAAACGCTGTGACCRAAAAAAAAAAAAAAAAAAAAAAAAGTAAACAATGGCCATCATGCGCCCTCAAACGCTAACTAACAAGAATGCTACCGAAACGCAACCTTCCCGCTCTCTAATGCCGCAGTATTGGTAAACGTGCTTGGCGGAATAAGTCGTACCACACACTCAGCGGAAGATCCTCCTGCCACCAGTCCTTGTAGGAAACCTCTCAACGCCGTTCTGCTGCTGCTGATGCCAAATCAACTGCATGCCGACACCACCACCCTCGAAGCCCATCTTATAGCGACGCAGAGCCTCACGGAGATGTTCCGGACGTAGCGGACCGCGACGATCGTCCCGCTCCTTTTCCTTCTCCTGCTGGGAAGCGTCGGGCATGTTCTCGTCGCTCTTCTCGGCTGCTGCATCTTCTCCGTCCTTCTTCTCGCCGTTTGTTTGGGTAATATTTCCCTGTGTCTGCGACTGCTGTTGACCCTCGCCGCTTGCATTGTTGTTGGAAGCAGCCGCGTCAGGTGTCGCCGGCGGACTAGGCAAATCGGTCTGTTTCTCGCCCGTCTTCTCAATCCACTCCGCTTGCACACGACGTGCGCCCTCGATGATGTCGCCAATGAAGACCTTGGCTACGGCTCGCATGCCGATAACCACGTTTTCGGTAACGGACTGGGAGATGGTTGCGTTTATCAACTGTTGTCGGCAAAGTCAGCAGACACTTCCAATAAACCAGTTCACAGTAAGAGCAACATACCCTCCTAACACCAGCCTTACTCAAGTTCGCCGCCCTCCAATTCTCAAACCGATCAAACTGATCCGGAGAAAACGCATTAATCAGCATTCCCCTCTGCCTATGCTCCTCCTCCTTCTGTTCTTTCGTCAACGTATCCGCCGTAGCCGCCACCTCGGTCGGGCCCTCATCATCATCCTGATCCTCCTGCTGTCCTCCTTGGTCCTTCCCGCCAGCAGCACTCTTAGCGCCTCTTCCAACCGTCGACCCACCAACCTCACTAGGCGGCGCCGTCCCCGGTTTACCAGCCGCCGCACCAACGACACTAGGCGTCTGCTCCCTCGCCTTCTCCGCTTTGCTTTTGCGGCCGCGCTTCTTTTTGGGCGGGCCAGCAGGCACGGTGGGAGCTGCGCTCGCAGCCGCGCTGACGACGCTCTGGGCTGTGCCGCTAACGTAGGACATGGCGTCTATGTCGACTGACGGGGAGCGCGCGCCGCCGGGGGCTTCATCGGGCGGGAACGAGGTTTGGCGTAAGGGGTGGGCGGAGCCGATGGACATGACGGAGCCTTTGCGGCGCTTCATGTTGGGAGAGGGACCGGCGCCGTCGGCGGCGCGTTTCTTGGAGAGGGATGAGGTGGTGAGGGAAGGGAGGTGTGGTGGAGAGCGGGCGCCGCCGGGGAAGGAGTAGTTGTTGTGCGGTGGTGAGGCCATGGTGACGGTTGGGAATGTAATCGTCGGGGTGGTTGAGGTAGGTAGGTGTTTGCGGATTTCGCGGGGTGAGCTAGGTGAATGGGGTCGTTGAGCTCGGTTGATGGAGCGGAGACCGCTCTGTGACGGATTGATTGTTTTGTGTTGATACAAGAGCGAGGTCGTCAAAACTAGAATTCGGTAGCGAGTAAGGTTTGGATCGTCGATGATGGAGCGGGCCGTACTTCGTTGTTGGCGGCGAGCTGATGGCGAGTTTGGTTGTTGGTCGAAATGCCATTGAACGGGAAGTTCTTTGTCGCGGTTAACATGCGGTGCTGCGCGGTACGTTACACGTAATTGCTACAATTGCGACCCGTGCTCACGTGGAGTGGGGCATCTGCGGTGACGGGCAACGGGCAACCTCCAGCTGTTTGAGCGTTTGCCTGTCAATTCTGCAGAAGCTGAAACATCAACACCCAAAGTTCCAGACTAACTTTCACCTATAACGTTGAGCAGTTTTAGGTTCGAATTTGCTGTTCCCAACTTCACGCGCGAAACTGTCGTTTGGATGATGGGCATCTGACTGTCTTTCCACCCGCCAAGCGCTTTGCCTCCGGGAGCGGAGTGTGCAAAATCTACCACCTCCAGCTTTGATCCTTCGGTTTATCCGACGATTCTAGTGTACTCTTCCAGGTACGAGTGTTGTGAAAAGGTCTTCACCAGGACCCAACTACAGTGCAATACTGGTTTGTTTGTTAGCTCGAAACCTCTGGTCAACTTCCCTAGGCGTTTTTAAGTCTAATCAATTCGTTTCGCTCCATGATCAAAGCGTGATCTTACCTTAATGATTTGTTCCGAAATTCAATATATTATATTGAAGATTATGAATGCCTTTCTAAACCGTACCTAACCATTCATTTTATTCTTGTAAGGTTTGGGATAACTCGGGATAGATCTCGTCCAGTATACCAAGAGTACCAAGTTAACAAACAAATCAACATTAGATTGTACGCTACACAAGTCACCCGAACCTTAAAACGACCCTTTGTGATTCACTTGATGCCTTCCTTGGCAACCGTTGACCCCATCAAGCTTGTTTTTCTGCACAATGTCAGACCATGCACCGCCGACTCGACAGAAATGCACGATGCGGTCGCAGTGACAAACTACTTCCTGGCCCTCCACCAGATCCGGTGGCCAAAGTGAAACAAACCGGAACGCCCATCGAGACCGCCGTTCATCCACAGTGAATTCCACAAGAACCCGACAACAGTCCAGAACGCAGGCTCTGCCCTGCAGCGAAGTTGACGTCAACGGCGATAAGATAAGACTAACAGGACTGGTTCGGTCTAGCGCGTCTAGATCCCGGAAAACTGTTGGTTGCCCTCCTGCAATCGGCGCTCAAAATTTCCACTCCTCCGCCTCCAAGCCGCCTGCCTAGACCAAGTCCCCGGTTTTATTTTCCCTTTTTCCCTGGACCAACGAAACACTCGAGGTGCCGCAAGAGTCAGGACTTTCCTTGACCACCCACCCCTCCATACTTTAATACTCTACTAGGTCCACCTTGTTCGTAATCCATTGCAAGAGTCACCCGACTGCCTCGCAATTGACCTCGTTGCCTTTTCTTATTTTCCTCCACGCAACCAATTGCTACCGAAACATCACCCTATACCACCCTATACCTGCCACCTACCACCGCCCACTTACACATACACAATGGCCCAAGAGACGACGCGCGACGGCTCCGACAGCCCCTCGGGCTCAGTCGGTTCCCCCATCGCCAACGGCACCAACAAGAAGGACAAGAAGAGCAGCAAAGACAAGTCCAGCAGCAGCAAGAAGCGCGCCCTCCCCAGCGGCGAGAGGCGATCCAGCGTTAGCAAGCCCGCGCGCGACCCGTCCGACAAGCCCGAAGAGTCGCCCTCCAAGAAGAAGAAGAGAAAGACCTCCTCTACCGCCGCCGTGGTCGCCGCCGTCCCCCCCACAATCACCGAAGAAGTCTCCCCATCCACCTCCGTGACCCGTTCCCCCTCCCCCGTCATCGACTTCGACGGACTAAGTCGCCCCTCGCGCGGCACCCGCGAGCGTCTGGAGGAAACCGAAGCCCAAAAGCAGGAACGCCTGGACAAGATGAAGGGAGCCGTCCGGACCCTTCTCGAATGCCTCGGCGAGGACCCGGACCGCGAAGGTCTCCTAGCCACGCCCGAGCGCTACGCCAAGGCCATGCTCTTCCTGACAAAGGGCTACCAGGAGAACGTGCGCGACATCGTCAACGGGGCCATCTTCCAGGAGGGCCACAACGAGATGGTGATCGTCAAGGACATTGAGGTGTTTTCCATGTGCGAGCATCATCTGGTTCCGTTCACGGGCAAGATGCATATCGGGTACATCCCCAGCAACGCGGTGATTGGGATTAGCAAGCTGCCGCGGATTGCGGAGCTGTTTGCGCGCCGGCTGCAGATTCAGGAGCGGTTGACCAAGGAGGTGGCGAATGCTATTATGGAGATTCTCAAGCCCCAGGGTGTCGCGGTTGTCATGGAGAGCAGCCATTTGTGCATGGTCATGAGAGGTGTCGAGAAGACGACGAGCAGTACCATTACCAGCTGTGTCTTGGGGTGCTTTGAGTCGAGGGAGAAGACGAGGCTCGAGTTCTTGAGCTTGATTGGCGTCAACCGTTAAGCTTTTGGCTGGCTTTCAGAGTTTTCAAAAGGCAGAGCAGAAGGGCAATCGTTCTTCTTTCGGATATACCCCCGTTAGTCGAACGCGGCATGTTCTGGCTTGGGACATTGGTCTCAACAAAAGAGAAGGGAAAAGGGAAAAGGAGGAAAAGTACAAAAAGGGAACTGGAATTTTACATACACGGAGGATCTGCCTCAACGGCATGCCATTTCTTCACATCTTTCTCAAGCATGCAAACATCTTGCATCAATCTGGCGTTCAAGGGGGCTTCAACCGGGCAAATTCATAACAGCGAGGATCTCAACATCAAGGCGGGCGGCGAGAAATCTACTTCTTCAAAAAGAGTCTGGGATGTTTGTCTATATAATCTCTATATCCCCTTTGGCGTTCGCTATGTTGGTTGCTTTCAACATTAATGCATCAACATTCCTCTCAGTCCATGCTTAACACTGTCGGAGGCGGTGTGGTTTTGGAGGAGAAAGAAAGAAAGAGACAGGAAGAGATGGTCCAACTTTACCATCGTCGGGATCCTCGTAGAGCTTTAGACACGAGGTAGATATTCTCAGCTCAAATACTTTGAGGTCCATCTTGTGGGACCGGCACGAAATGGACATATCAACTTCCAGCTTTATCCTTATAATTTCCGCATCATGTGGTTGATATCCAAAACACCCCAATCGCCGAATGCCAAAAAACATCGTGTCCATCACAACACCCTCCTAACAACCTTCCCAACCTCCCCCCTCTCCACCGCCTCCACCCTCGCACTCACCACCTTCCACACCTCCTCCGCCACCTCCTCCACGCTCGCGCTCGCGTCAACAACATGCAAATCCTCCTCCTCCTGCCTAAACGCATACTCCCTGTCAATATGCTGACCGCCCGCGGCCCCAGCTAGTGGCGTCGGCGCTCCAACCGCCACCTCTTCCATCTCCGTTGGCCCTTCGGCAAGCATGACCGCTTCCCTCTTGTTCACCTCCCCATCCCCTTTCCCACCTCCCGTCCCAGCACCACCCAAAGCCCCAACACCACCAACAGGCACCGTCACCGTCCCCACCCGTCCCAGCGACAATCCCCAGAATAACTCCCTTACTCGTCGTTGCATCTCCGCTTTTTCGTAGAGCTCGTGTCCCCACCCGCCGCGCAAGCGCGCTTGTTCTTCGTCTAGGTCTAGAAAGAGAACCAAGTCGGGACGCGGGAGACCGATTTCGGGCGCGCGCGCCCAGGATAAAGAGAGGGAGGGATTTTGTTTGGCGGCTGAGTAGACGATGCCGGAGTGGTAGTAGCGGTCGAGGATAAGTGTGGTACCCCGCGCCAGTTCTGAGGTAATAGTTTTTCTTTTTAATAGACTTGTTAGCCACCCGTCTCTCTGTCTACCGTTTTGCCTACCGTCCTAGTGTCCAAAACAGCATGGAAGAAGATAGAAAAGAAAGGAAAAAAAAAAAAAAAAGAAGAAGAGAAAACAAAACACATACACAGCCTCCCACCGATTCGCACTAAACAGCAAATGAATAACATGATCATCCATTTGCGCCTGCGACTTGAGGTAGGAATCGATCATCTGGCCGATGGGCGTGGTTCGATCGGGAAAACGCATGGTCTTGACTTTCCTCCCGGCTTTCAGGAAGTGTTCCTCCAAAAGCTTGACTTGGGTTGTTTTGCCGCTGCGGTCGAGTCCTTCGACGACTATTAGGGCGCCGCGGGCGATGTGGTTGCCGCCATGCTGGGTGGTTGGCGTCGGGTCGGTTGTGGAGGCCATTGTGTGGTGCTGTTGGGGGTGGTGGGTTGGTGTGGTGGTCAATTCGGCTTGAACGAGGTATATGGATGGATAAAGGGTCGTCTGGTATTGGAAACAGAGAGATTGGATTGAATTGAGGGTGTTGGTAGAAGTGTTGATGCGATGAGGTGATCGATTCGAAGCTCTTATCGCGAGATAAGATGACGGAGTGGGACAGCAAGGTTCGCAAGGTGGGAGCTGCAGTTGTAAGTGGACAATGGGAAGGTGCGCACTGTCTCAGGTCAGCTCACAGCGCTGTAGGGCAGCCGAGGCAATACGCCTGCCGGGGCTGTTGACGGGCAGGTGACAGAAAAGTGCTGCAATATGTCTCGCAGCTGCCAACCTTGCACGCTTTGTGACCGGGGCATCATGATATTTCCACTTTGGGTTGCGACTTCCCTCAACGCCTGGGAGACATGATGGCGGTGGATAGGATTTTTGAGATTGAGGAACTTTCTCTTGTTGAATCGATAGATTCATCATCAGACGCAATTTTTTTTTTCTTCTATTCATCTCTCCCTCACCAATTTGTTCATGTCAGCCCTTGAACCCTAACGCTCCGCGAAACCTCCGACCTCCTGCTCCGAGCTTGGCGATACCAGTTCGCCTTCAAGTGACGGTTGAACGTGGGCCATCTCATCTCAGTTCCAGATTCTCTTACGAAAGACACATGTCGCAGGTTGAACCGGTCCCCAAGTATCTCAATACACGGTTTGCGGATGGACATCACATCTTAGCAAGCTCCGCGGGCACACTGGTCGCAACTTGATTGCTTTCCTTGATGCTCGTCCTTCTGTCACTGGAGCAAAGCTTGACCTTTTCAAGTCATTTGGAGCTCGGGAGGCACTCAGTTGATCCTCCAAGGTCGGGAAATGATTCTGAGTGGGAAAGAAATTCAGAAAAAATGTCCATGTTCGGATACGTCGAGCCGTTCAAGCCGCTCTGTCGCTGAGTGCCGATGGGTCCAGAACTCAAGCAATTCCCAAAACACCGAATGTTGCTAGAGGCAGCCGCAAAATGATCCATTATCGTCCTCCCATACCGATGTCTTTTTCAGAAGACTTTGGCTTTGTTATGACGACATGAGAATGTCCAACTATTTGCTGGAAGTGTTGCTGTGCAGCTCTTCTGGCCTTCGTCACCCTCCGACTCTTCGGCGCCATCATCAGTACGAGTTAAATCCGACAGCATCGATCCACTGATCATGAACATTGAGTTGCAGTGGGAGAACATTTGAGGTATGGTGTCTTGGGCTATGAACTGAGCAAGTCTTTGCATTGGTCACCATACTGGGCTATCTTCCATCCTCCCAGGGCCTTCCTTGTCATACCGGGTAAACGTCAAATCTGCGATGTCCTGCATGAAAACTGCCGCTGACAAGGCCTAGATTATGCGCCGGCGTATTTTTTAGTGTCCTTCTCCTCATCCGTCGGCCCTACGGCCATGACGTGTTCTGAGATGACCGCCGTGAAGGACATGCGAGGTCGTAGACTTGATAATTTCAAGTCATCGACTGGGACTTCGACGAGAGGACGCAGATAGCATGTCCTTTGGTTGCCCGCCCATCGAGAACGAGAATTGGCGACGACAACACCGACTGGCTCAAAGCTCCCCAGCCGGAGACGCTCTGCAAAAGAATCTCGGCAACCACGACAAGCGACCTTGCTCACCCACTGCCCTAGCTGTGGGTACGCCATCCTGCAGCGATCCAGGCCTTACTTCCCACTTCCCGACAGCGTCGTGAGGGCCCGAGTGCCAACCACGTGGTACTATCTGTTAGTTCTCCCCGCTTCTGCCTAACCGTCACGAGCATCAGCTTGCGCAGGAGGGCCGGTACAGTGGCTTACAGGCGGAGATCAGTCGGGGAATTCGCCACCAGAAATAGGACTCTCACATCCAGATAAACCAGGCGACGAAAGACGTCCATCCACGCTCAATATTCATGCATCTGTCGACCACCACCGTCGAGTTGAAGGACTGTGTGCTGCGATCACAGTCTATGTCTCGCTTCGTGGCACGTCTCCAGTTGACTGTCCCAGCTGCTTCTAGACTTCTGGAGAGATATCATCTGCTCCAGCCACCTTCAATACGTGACTGAAGTAATGAAACTGCCTCAGGAGAGCTTTGGGCATCATCACATCTGAGCTACAGGACGAGGTGACGAGAAAATCGACATCAAAGGTCACTTGAACCAGCATGGAGCTTCTACAGAGGATAAGGGAGCTCCAGCAGAGGTGCCACGAAGCCCAGATCGCATAGAGATGCTGCTGCGAGGCTTATCACACCAGCCCAGACGTGCATTCTGAGCGAGCCATGTCCCCGGGAACGCTAACCGGGAGTTGCCAGGTGGTACGAGGTGGCTTGAGTAGGCGCTCCTGTCATCACTGCTTTGCATACAACCACCGCGGGGAAGTGAGAGTGCTGTAGCGGTTGGCTTGCATGATGCCCCTTTGCCCCCGGGATTGAGTTGGAGAGTCTGAAGCTGGCATCACATCTAGCCTTACCCACGGGCGCTGGGAGATACTGATGAAGTACAAGCAAATATTAAGGAGAAACCCAAGCATACAACTCTACTTCTCGGGAACAGTCAAGCTCATGAATACGGTAGTGTTCGAAACTTCGCTGTCATTGCTCGAAACGGAAATTCAGGGGCGACTCTCTGCTTGACCACAATCAGGGTTAGGGTTGTGTGACAATGCGTCCCCATCCCCTGGAACATGTCACCAGGAGACAAACACTGCGAAGTTCGCTCATATTTTTTTTTTTTTTTTAAAAAAAGAATCCACGTGATAAACAGGCGCGATTTGACACTCATGTCCTTCTGATACAGGAAGCCTGGCTTCTTTCATGAAAGTACAACTCAAGCTCGAATGAAGTCCAACCGAAGAGCCGCGCAAGGGGCATGCCACTTACCCAGCAGCTTTCATGATCAAAGATGTCTGCCCATCCAATGAAGAATTCAACGTCCAAAGAGTAATACCAACACAATGTCCTAGACATGGGTCAGGGATGGCAGTACCAGCATTACCACTTTGCAAAAGATTTGCGAATAAGTGAGACAAGGCAAGGTGTTTCCGCAACACCGAGCACTGAATGTCTCGAGAGCTAAAGTACTTGCAGATGGTTAAAGTGGTTGCAGATAACGCCTTGACCTAACGCCCTTCGCGGCCATAGGGGTACAGAGTCCATCACAGTCAAATGTCGTCGAACACTACACAGTAGGCAAGTATGTTCGAGTATCAGGTTTAACTACCGGGTCAGCGAGATCTTGTGTAACGCTGTCCGAATGTGACCGCACAGCAGGGTCGAGACACCTCGAAGCATGTCGAGATATCCGGGGCGCAGGCTTGGGGCGCTAGAGGAGTACAAGAGTCGTGAAGTGGTGGGCCGCGATACGATCCGATAGGGGACCACGAGCAGTCTCATGTTTGAATTTGGTTAACAGGTCCGTTTGTACTACAATTGCCGTTGGTAAGAAAATGATGCCTCCATCGCTGACCTGACCGGAACATACGCCATCGTTGGGGAGCTAGAGAAGTTGAGGACCTCTACGGCCCGGATAGCTGCTCTTCGTCAAGCAGAAGAATGAACATTTTTCTCCTTCAGCCGCCTGCCGACGTCATTTTGCCCGATGAAAAGGAAGGGCGCATTGGGTTCGGGAATTCCACGGACTGATATCTTGCTCCCTGATGAAGACCAGAAAATGCTGCATTACAGGTAATTGTACGGGCCAGACACTGGGCTGCCCTTTTGCATTTCTGCGATGGCCCGCATTTGCGAAGGAAGGTGGAAACCCTGCACAAGTGGTGTGGGGCAGCCACTTTAACGCCTGCGGGGGCCCTGAGACGCGGTGCGGTGTTCCCCGCGGGCGTGTGAGGCGGGAAGGCACCACGCGCTGCCATTGGTCCACAAGTTAATTGATGTCTTGGAGGCGACCAGTACGGCAGCGCGCCAGACGGATGCATGGTACCTACAAGAAAATGTGGAGATAGTGGGCAGACACTGACACTGAAGTCTGGAGCTTGGTTCAGAGTCTCTTCAGGTTCTGCAACTCTACGGCGCATTGTATACCTCAACTTTAATGGATGGATGGGCGGCCGACCTGATCCAGACCATTTCTTCTCGGTCTACACCATCTGCAAGCTTTTAAAGAAGTACTTCATGGGTCTTGGGGCAATGGTTCAGATTATGACGGCGAATGTACAGGGGTGAAGGATTGAGACCATCTGCAGGCACTTAAAAAAATTTCCACAGCGCATTCTTCTCTGTAAAAGTGGCACAGGGATGACACGAACCTCTCTGCGGTTCCTTGCGCCTCTAGACGCCTCTTCCTCCTCCGCTCCCGCGATTCCGTCGCACGTTCTGATTGGAAGAAAGTGGCGACGGCGCGCGTTGAGAAATGGTGTTTTACCACGAAAAAGGCACGTCAGGTTCACTGTGTGAAGCCGACCAGTGGCCATTCACAGCCGTCAGCGTCTCTTCAGGTTCAGCCTTCCACCTCCACCGCACTGCAGTGAAAGCCACCGACAGCTGAGAATCCACCAGAGAGAAGGACACTTCAGGTTCCAGGTTCCCTTCGACCAATTCACTTAGCTGCCCAGTTGGTAACACCGATTACCCGACCGCCGGTGACCAGTTTTCCCACAACTGCCACACACAACTTCAATCCATCACCTTATTTTTCGCTCTTTCCCCCCTGCCCTATCCGGAAGCCTCCTTCTCGTGAGCTGCATCGACAATATCTTGTCGCCCAATCTACGGTCGCCGACATAAATACGAACGAATTATCCTACCTACACCTAGGTACGATATCGACTCAACAAGACTCGCATAGTCATTCCGTACCCGAACAGTCAATCCAATCCGATTTCCGCCGGTCCGCCACTGTCAACGTCTCTCGAATTGGACCGTTAAAACTACATCCAACTATCACCGACTTGCAACTCGTAGCCGTTGCTCGACAGAACGATACCAGGTCAACGATTGCGACACTCGACTTCAGGCCGACGTACCCGACACACACAATTGGTCGTAGAATCAATCCCGAAAGTAATATCAAGCTGGTCGGGGTATCTCAGTATGTCTCTCGGGGAGGAAACCTCCCGTTGCGACGCTACGTAGAGCGTAGAGACAGCCATCCATTGCACAAGTACTGCGCTAACATTTATGCAGTCGCAGATTGTAGTGTTGCTTGACATTCAACCTCCCAAGTTGCGATTACCACCACCACCACCATCTTGAAAGCCAAGGCAGTTTCGAACTTGCGCCTTATAGACAACGAATCGCATTGGACGAGACCATCGCACCAATCCGACTGAACACTAGGCCACCAGCCCGACTTACAGACATCCTCTTTCTTTTCAAAGATACCGGTACTTGCGACTGGTACTCGTCTTTGCGAATTTCGATAAGAATCGCTCGCATCCCTCGAGTGTCGGTCGTCTTCTTGCCGCTCTTATTTTCCTCTCTTCTTCAGCATCAATTCTTCTATCTCAATCTCGAACATATTGCTCTTCTCTTTGCATCCCTCCCGGAGGCAAGTCCAAGTCGAAAGATACAACCTGTGGCAGAAGGAGGATAAGAAATCATATCTGTACCAATTCTGCACGTCCAACGGTTGGATCTGTTCTTCAAACCTCAACCACACCCAACCCCCGCATTTTTCTCTCTCCTCTCCTGGGCACATTGAGCCAAGCCCCTGTCTCTGCCCTGCCCCCCTTGTCTCGGCGCTTGCCTGTACCTTTGCATTCCATCCCTTTGGGTTCGGGTTTTGCGCCTGTTCTACGCCCGCTCCTTCACAATACACGAAGCAGCAGCGAAACCCACACGAAGATTCGCGGGACCACGCCTGGCAACTTCCGTCCTACCCAACGCTACCGCGCTTCCGCGAAACAGCGCGCGGCGTTCGTGTGTACCTTGCACCCTTTTAACTCCGCAGCTGTCAGCTCTTTTCTTCCCCTGACAGTATTATTTTACCATCCATCACAAGGCAAACCACAATGGCTGCCGTTAGTCGTCAACCGTTTGCTCCCCTGAATGAGGGGAGGTTGTCGGGACTGACGAGTTTGAAGAACAGACAGAATGGTAAGTTTCTCTTTGCCTTTCTATTGCCGCCTGGATTACACCTCTCCTATTCGGTCCATGCCGATTCTTGTCTCCTTATCAGTTTGCCTTCTACATCGATGTGTCGATGCACCTGGAATATCATATATAGCTAACACCATCTTCTAGCCCTCTCTACCAAGAGGAAGGCCGCCGAGGTTGATCCCCTTGACGATGCCGAAAATGTCGACCCCAGCATGTTCTCGAAGCGGGTAAAGTCTTCACACTCCAACACCATGAAGCCTTCCCAGTTTGTCCTCAAGAAGGCCAGCACACCAGTCATCTCTCTCGGAAAGAGCATTCTCGGCAACACATCCACCCAGCCCAGGCACATCCTCCAAGCCAGGTCTCAGCAGATTCGTCTCAACACTCGCATTGCCACTTCCCCAACCCTCACTGCCCCCGCTGGCCGATCTCCCACTCGCGGCTCCAAGAAGGGCGGTATCCTTTCCAAGCGCCGCACCCAACGCGTCGATCCCCCCTCATTTGGAGGAGTTTCGGCACCTTTCTCCCTCGATGCCGCCCTCAAGGGTACCATTCCCAGCTATTCCGGCGGCCTTCGCGAAATCAAGTCAACAAAATCCACCACCACCAAAACCGAATCCTTCTTCCCCTCAGCCATGAAGTCTGACTGGTTCTTCGACATCCACGAAGACACTCCCGAGCAGGAAATGACTAACCTCCTGCAGCACAGCACCTGCGTCCTCGACATCAGCAGTGATGAAGAGACCGAGAAGCGCGAGACGCGCGAGTGCGCAGAGGGACGTGACAAGGAAAACGTGCCGCCTACCGATGATGTCAGCCAGACCCAGTCCGCACGGACGACTTCGACACGAGGTGCAGACTCGAATGCAGGTTCGGATGCGGATGACATGATTGTGGAGAAGAACAGGGGTCCGTTGCAGGAGATGGACAGCCAGGATTTCTGGCCGGAGGGGACCGATGATGAGGATTTCTTTGTGGTGCCCGGAGATGAGGATGATGCTGCTGCTACTGTTGCTGGCCCCGCGGTTCAAACTGACGAGACACAAGAGGAGGACAGCGAGAAGCAACACGGCGACATGCCCCGGATTTTTGTCGATAACTTTGAGGACGATGAAGCCGATGAAGCCGATACCAGCTCTTGCAGCGACTCCGACGAGGTGGATAGCATCGATGGTATTATGGGCGTTCACGACGGACCGGTCAAGGCCGCGGTTTTGGAGCCGATTGAGGGCACGGGTGAGAGCTTTGAGCTCTGGGAGAGCGAGAGCGCGAAGGATCAGCAGAGTGTGCCGTCCTCGCCTGTGCGTGAGAGTGTCTTGGGGGAGGTGGATGTTGCTGAATACTAGTGGTTTTGGGATGAAACCTCTATCGTCGTTCGTTAAGTCTAGCGCAACCCTTAACTTTTATCACGACATCGTTATCACCATCATCATCATCATCGGCGAATATCGATGGATGGATACTAGTACAGTACATGTCTACAACAGTTGTCTCTGGCAAAAGGGGCATGCTTCTTTGAAGCTGGGGCTGATAGCTGAACAGCTGTGAAAAAGCTATGCTATGCTGTGTGGTTGTGGATGGAGTTTACAGGCGTTTATTCATGCCTTGTGGAAATGGAAATGATGGATATATCATGGATTGGAGGATATTCTGCTTCGGTTCGAATCAAGGAGTACTGGAGTCTGAATGAACAAATGCATGCTTGGGTTTACGTGTACAGTGTTGATGCTAGCTAGCTAGGTTAAATGAGCTTTCGGATAGCTTGAAGAATGAGAAGCAGTATTCCAAGTTGCTGCCCCTTCCTCGCAATGATACTCTATTTGCTTCTCCGTTCCTGACTGTGAGAATGCAGCAAAAACGGGCACCCGATTAAAACGCTGAGGAGGCGCAAGAATAAAGGCTGTGAGCTATTAAACCTCAAGCAAGCCGCGATGCAGATACCCGATGCAGATACCGATCGGAGGGATCTTTGTTCATTCTGCACTCTGCAGAATTGCTGAAGATCAACAACCGCCCTGCCGACGGTTCGGTAGACGAGTAAGAGCAGATGTGTGGAAGCAAGGGAGAAGGATCGCCAGGGACGTTCTTCATCCATCAATCTTCCTCGTTTACTAGTCAACTATGTTCTTTGGTAGACCAATTGCAGCGGACTGATAGATTCCGAAGCTTATCATAGTCCGAAAACCTCACTTCTACGCGAAGCGTAGCATGCCTGGCCGATCTCACGTAAATGGCCGGGCGGCTTCCGGCGAGGATTGCCTCCTCTGCGTCGACGAGGCGTGGATTTGCCGTTGCGCCGCCCTGGCGGTGGTGCGGCCTGCTTCCGCCACTACGAAGATGGTCGCGCTCTGCTCCCGGTCCCCGGTTTCTTGGTTGCTGCAGGATGCTTTGGCCGGCTCCGAGACGGAGCAAGAGCAGAAGGACTGCCAGATCGAGATCATAAAACAGACTGGGACTGGACTCCTACAAAGCAAGCTCCTCCCCCCCCTTCACAGAGTTGGCGCTGTTCTTCGTTACAGACCAAAAACAATCTTTGCGCACACGACTCGAAAAAAATGGGCGACGTGCTAGCCACCATGCGGGACCTCAACAGCTCTGTGGCTCGAGCCAATTTCTTCGTAGAGGTATATACGTCCGTTCGTTCGATATTTTCTAGGAGGTACGGCTCCGTTACGCAGATGTCGTCGCAGCCCTGTATCAACTATTCGAGAGTTTGCTTGTCGGCGTTCCCGCCGCCTTCCTCAATGTTCAATCCCCCTTGTGAAACATATGAGCCGGCGATGGCGCTGACTAGCATTTAAATCGCCGTACACAAAAAGTTGTTTTTCCCATGTGCGAACTGTCGTTACGATTTGGGGGGCAGGGCGTACTTCTTGATAGCCCATAAGGCTGACTATCAGTCCATAAAGTTTATTGGCTTGCTCCAACGACGATCTTCCTCAGTTCAGCTTGTTTGCTTGTATTCTCGTCTCCACATTGCTGCACCGACCGCGTCTGTCCCGACGGGTCAATCCGGCGCATGCACGCTAAGCCATCTCAATGCAAAAGTGTGTCCACGTCTGCACACCTCCCCAGACACCCGATCGTAGAGGTGGCCTCACTGCAGTTCAGTTCACACCTTCCCCCCCCCCCAAAAAACCCCAAAAATCCCTCACAAAACTTTGCAAAAAAAAAAAAAAGAAGTCTCCTTCGGTAAGGATCGAACTTACAGCCTCCAGATTAACAGTCTGACGCGCTAGCCAATTGCGCCACGAAGGATAATGCCCGGCAAGCCATTTCGCCATGGATTAACATGCGATTTGGCGCCAGGCGACATTGTGTATTTACACCATGTAGACTTAAGATTTATATAACTCTACTTAGACGTAGAGGTAACTCAAAAGAACTGTCCAGTCCCAACTCACAGCTTCATTAACTCAAGACAACGCAAACGGCGGGCTCATTTCCCTTGTCTTTTGACATTTGATTTAATTTTACCTTTGCTTCTCTCTATCCTTAAGGAGAAAGGATTTATACTATTTCCTTGCCCTTCGCTTTTCCGCTTTCCGTTCTTCCTGCCCGTGTGCACTTATCCGTCCAATCTCGCCTGTCGCTTCGCACCTGACATATCCCAATCTCCAAGTCGCTCGCTCCGTCGTCCTTCCATCTCCTCTCGCTGTCCAGACTCCAGCAACAGCACCGTTTGATGCACCGACGTTAAGCCGATGAAAGAAGACATGAGGGATGATTGAGTTCGAGCTGGGAGGGCTCTTCGCAGCGTCCACTTTATGGTTTTCTTCATTCCATGCAGAGCTCCTCCGATGCAGGTACCCTTTCACACCCTTCTTCATCATTCTTCACCTCCCTGGCGATGCTCCTTCCTTGCTTCCGCCCATCTATCCATCTACTGAACCGCAGGGACTGCGTAGACGGTGGCGTTGGATCGGGCCGTAGATGCCTGTAGGCTGTCCGGGTTTCGATCTGATCTCTTGCGCAGCTTGTCATGCCTGTGAGCGTTTGCTTGGCCTTCGTCGTACAGCCGAATGCGTTGGGCGACGCTGATGAGTCTCACGCTGCCACGGGGGTTATCGCTGTAAGTGACCTCAGATCCAAGCTTGATCCCTCGTCTTGACGTATCACTGCTAATACCCCTGACAGCTATCGTGAAGATTTCCATGCGCCATGAGGGTGTGGCCGCCCATGATAACCGCTGGGCATAAGTTCATACAAGCCACTGTGATGCTGACGAGCGGGCTAGACTTACCAGAGCCGACGAGAGATTGGTTCTGGCCGAAGCCAGTCGAGGGCAGCCTTCTGTCTCTGCCGCTTTTCGCGGCGCTCGGCACGGCGATGGGCCAGCCAGAGGCGCTCGCGTATGGCACCGGCGCCCAAGGGGCTCGGCGCTTCTTAGAAGTTGCCTGAATTCAAGACCTCAGGTCGAAAGCCGGAATCAGAGTTCCAGGTGCTCGAGGACAAGCATCACAACGAGGAGTCACCCTGTGAGTATCACAAGTGCGGCCATGGGGCCCAGCACCTCCAGTTTGTGCCGTGTGGAGCTGTAGATAGTCTTGCTTCCTGAGCGCGCGGCACGGTTGCAGTTGCGGAGGAAGGGAGCGGGGGAGGAGTGGAAGCGCATAAGTACCTAGTTGTGAGGGACATCAGACCGCTGGTACCTTCCAGTCCAGACTACTATCCTATCGTCCACGTCGCAGAGACAACCAAACCGCACCAGACACCAGTTCCAGTCCACGAGGATCTTGGAAAAGACTGACAGCCAGACATTTGGCAGCGATTTATCTCTACCTCCGGCCTCCGGCTCTCTATTACCCAGAGCCCAAAAGCCAAGCCCACACACTAGAAGAGACGGGAGGATCAAGCTGATGCAGAAGACATCCTCCACTTAGTACCTCGATCGCACGCAGGAACTATGTCTCCAAACGAGCTGAAACACAGCCCTCCAAGTTGGAGCCCAATCGAGCTCTTGAGAAATCCAGCCTTTAAGCACCTGTTTGATCTTTGAAGTGGATTGTTTAAGACTCTAGAACACCTACATATGAACCGATCAGTGCTCATGATTCACCAATCATCTACCAGCATCAATAATCCTAAGCGGCTGCAGCAGAAGACCATTAAACATAGCCCGAGCAAAACTACCTCCATCCGCAAGTTCTTGTTTACCTCCTATGCCTTGTCCTGATTTTTCTCCCCTCGTTGTGCCGGTGTCGCCGTCTCGGTGGAGGTGATATACTTGCAATCACCACCGCTAATCCCTTTCCAAGCAACCTGGGCCTGCTCGTTATGAACCCTTTCCACAACCTTATATGCGTCCCAAGGTATCTTCCCCTCAACCGCCAACCTGCGGATCTCCTCCACAAACCCTTCAACGTGAATCAATCGAATATTCTGCCTATGCCCATGCCCCTTCTCGGTGTCGCGGTAAGCTTGTCCTTCAACATCATCTACGCGCCTCTTCGGAGCGAGGTCCCAACCCCTCGTATTCACCCAAAGATAGATCCCGATCACAAAAAATCCGAGGACGAAGATGATCATTGTCGTCACATAGATCACCAGATCTTGGTCGCGGTAGGCTTGTTTGCGGTAGGAGTGGTAGACTTCGTGGGCGGGTTTGTAGCAGAGGAGTTCTTCTTGGGAGAGGTCATTTGTCCCGAAGCCGGCCATGACTAGGATAGCTGCGTTGGCTGCTGTGGATAGGTAGGCAATTGTAAGGCAAAGCGCCAATTGCAGGCCAAAAGCAAGCTAGGACGTCGGTATATTGATGGGAGAGGGGTGGTAACGAGTGTACACTGGTGCTGGACTGCTGGGTTGGTGGGTTGGAAGGCCGAGCTTTCGCGATAATCTTCGTGAGAAATCGGAACAGGAGATGGAACCGGTACCGTTGCAACGAGGAAGAGAATGAGGTGGGAGGGTTAGATTAATGGAGAGGCAGAGGTAGGCACGATGGGTACCGTACCCTGCGTACCTGCCTGCTGGCACACGCGTACATTTAGGCAGCTACATTTCGAGTGCACTGGGTGGTGCAATGCACGTTGCCTGATTCCGGAATTGGCAGTCACCTTCGCAGGCACATTCCTAAATGCCATTTTCACCCAAACCAACTTGAGATTGTCTGAAACGCAAATTAAAAACTCCTGAGAAGATCTACGTAGTGTAAGTAGTAATTCATACCTTGACCTATAGCCTAACCTCCGACTCCATCTCTAGCCTACTGCCAATGCTTATAACGCAACTAAACAGTTGATCTAGCACATACTTGAATACAGGAGGCAGTGCAATGCCTGTAGGTAACATAGAGGTGCTTCGAAGATAAACTGAAAATGACTCTCTCCCTCCGCCCGTTTCCCTTTACTCCCAAAACTTCATGTCCTACTCCCTCCCTCCTCGTGATGCCCGCTTCTTCTTCTTCTTCTTCTTCTTTTTCTTCTTCTTCTTCTTCTTCTTCTTCTTCTTTTTCTTCTTCTTCTTCTTCTTCTTCTTCTTTTTTTCTTTTTCTTCTTCTTGCTCGTCGAGGTATCTTCGTGGTCACTTCCAGTACCATTGATCTCATCTCTCGCACCTTCATCCGAGACCAGCTTTGTTTCTAGGACTTTCACAACCTTATCCCACGGTATGTTCCTCTCCTCCGCAAGCTTGCGCATCCCATCAATGGAAATATCAATGGGATCGGATTACATATGCTGCCCATGCTCATTCCCCTCCTCTGTATCTTCGTATGGCGCTTGTCCCTTAACAGCATCTCCACTGCTCTTCTTTCCATGTCCCTTTCCCTTTCCCTTCCCCCCACGCTTCTTCTTTCCATTTCCCTTTTCCTTCTCATCCAAGTCCATGTCTGCCCCTGCTACGCCGCGGCCCTTGTCTACAACTGGCAACCTTCCCGTCCCCGCCCCTCTGCCCTCTCCATTGGCATCCCCAACATTCACACCCAAACGTTCTGTAGTCTTCCAAAGATAGATCCCGACACCGTAAAAAACGAGGTTGACGATGATCGCTCTTGTCGTTGCGTCTAGTAGCAAATCGCGGTTCTTCCAGGCCCGGTTCCACCAGCTGCATGTGCCGCACGCCTCCTCGACGGGTTGGTAGCAGACGAGTCCTGAGGCGAGGTCGTCTTCCCCAAAGTCCCGCATGGCTGGTAGGGACATGGTTGAATAAAGTTGGGCAGTTGGGAGCTGAGATCCGTGAAAGTTCATTTTACTTTTTGCGATACGAGAATTTCGGTACGTCGATGGAGAGATAGCGAGTGTAGAGCATTGTGGGCGAGATTCGAAGTCCGGACTTCTGCGATTGTGAGGATCTACGATGGAAAATCGTGAAACGGAGAGAGAACGTGTCCTTGCGAGGAGAGGAAAAGAATGAGGGACGCAAATGAATAGAGAGGTAGAAGTACATTTAGGTGCTATGGGCAACGTAGCATACAAGGCAAGTAGTACCAAGGCAAGCGAAGAAGGAGGTCTGACGAGGCGAGTCAAGTAGGGGTAAGTCTAACATAAGCAAATACAAATAAGGGGGCTTACTTGCCTTGCTCACTCGAATACAAAGGGTGGTGCGTACACGTTGCCTGAATCCTGAATTGGCAGTGACTTTGGCGGGCAAATACCTTATCGCCATTTTCGCCCAAAGTAGCTTGAGATTGCATCAAGGCATGTTAAAAACCTTTTGCATCATGAAACCCCAGTTTCCGCCAGTTTTACGTTCTAAACTGATTTGGTTGTGGTTTTGTGCTCGAGTGTCCAACTGCGGCGTTGTACCTGAGTCCCTGACACTGACCGACCATCCAGGCATCCATCCCTCACTTTTCCTCCAACGCACAACTCTTCCAGCTTGCGGCCCATCTACCTATGTATAACCCTGGTTACTGTGAGAACGTTGTTCTTTGTTATCCTCATTTACAAGTGATGAGCGCAGTCAAAACCAAGTTGAACGCAAAAATGCATCCGATCAAATGTTGACAAGGCCAAAAAAAGGAGGGTATCATATTGAAGTGAAAGAGAAAGCAACCGATGCTAACATCTAGGTAGTATAGTGCAGTATACCAAAGAACGAAAGAAAAAGGCCTTTGTAACTTTATTCTCATTTTCCCATCAGATCCAAATCCGCCTGCGTCCAGCGCAGGCTCCCATTAAATCATCCCGCCCGCCGGTGGATATCCTCCCGTCGGACCATCCAAAGGCGACCAATCATCCTCCCCACTCGCCTCCTCATAGTACGTCCCAATCCCATACCGGCCCCCAAATGACCCCGACATATCCGACACCGCTGATACCGAAGAGTTCCACCTGCTGTGATACCTCTGCGTTTGCGACTGGACACTTCTGTTGCTCCTTATCGTGCCGTGACTGGCTTGTCGCGGTCTTGTCACTGCTAGTCCTGGTCCTGGGCCGTATCCTTCATACCCTCTTTCCAAATCGCCATAACCCTGGCCGTGGCTTGGCCTGCGTGGTGTGCGAGGCGGGCTGGAAAAGGGTTCGTAGTAGCGGTTCGTTGAGATGGCGATGCCTACTCCTACGTGGAGGCCCATTTCCGTTTCTGAGTCCCTCCTTCTGTTGTTATAGTTGTTGTAGTTATTGTTGATTGGCGACCCGTAGACCGGGGACATCGGGCTTATCGGGCTGACAAAGGTGTTGCTGGAGGTAATGCTCTGGGTCGGGGATATCAACCTCTTTGCTGATTGGGATTGAGGGCTGGCGACTCCCACAGCCGTCGTCGCATTAGATTCCTTGTATGCGTGGGAGTTTACGGTCCTCGTGCTCATTGAGTGACTGTGACCTGTCCATGGCCTCTTCCCTGTCGCATTCGACTTCATGCTTCCGGCTGTCTTCGGTCTCGATCGGGTGGTGTAAGAGCCACGGGTCGCATTGTTGGTGATTGATGGCTCCTTGCCCCGGAGGAAGAGGAAGAAGCGGGGGAAGGAGGGCATGCATCCGACGAGAATAGTGCCGCAGTATTCGATCATGGTCCAGATGCCGACTTTGGTGATGATCCAGGTTAGGTCGGGGTCGGAAAGGAGGGGGATGCGGACGACGACGCCGACGGTTGCTATAGCACAGGTTCTGTTGCTTCTGTGTTAACAGATGAAGATGGGAAGGGAAATCCCACCGCAAAACTTACAAGATACCGACGGCAAACACCGCCGAAACGCCAACCTTCCTCCTCGTAGGCAACTGCAACCGAAAGATTGCCCAAATAGGGGTGATCAACATGCCCAAATCCAGAAACAGATTCATTGCTCCTCCAAAGATAATTGCTGCTGCAATGTTGATGCAATGCCCATCCATCAAGGGCTTCCATGCCTTCTCGCGGGGCGTGCATTGAAAGGTGTAGGTAAAGATGGCGGAGAACGAATGGCCGGCGTTGAGAAACAGGAGGATGTGGATGCACCACCAGATGGGATCTCTTCGAGAGCCGGGGCAGAAGATGCGTTTGAACTGGAAGAGAATCGAGGATTTGGCGAGAAACATCGTGGAAGCGTAGGATATTTCGGCGAGGTAGTTCCACTGCGATGTGTCAGTAAGTTGGCGGAGACCGACATGAATGGTGTTGACTGGTACTGACGTATGAGAGATTCGATATGTCGACGAAGCGAACGTTCCAGAGATGACGGGAGAAACCATGCTTGGATTGATAAATGAAGATGGATTCCCAAAGGATGATGCCAGCCTGCGTTCTGGTTAGTATCTGGTTGTCATGAGCTAGTCCAGTGTCCATACCGTGCCCAAGATGGCGGAGTAGTCCTCAATCTTGACCTCTCGTAGAAGGAAAGCCTTTGTGAAGATTCGTACGACGAGTGCTATGACCATCAAGACCATGGTCCCGATGGCAACCCCAAGGACGATAGGATGCATTGTCTCCGGATTGACAAAGTTGGGTACCTGACCCTCCGGCGGCACCATGGCCGGGATGTCTTCGAGTGTCCAACTCGCAGCCATGGTTACGGTGGCGATGGAGTTTGTGATGGACAGAATGTGTACCCGGTCTGTTGTAGTGATGGAGTTTGTACCCGGTATGTGGAGGTTATGTGGACTCCTTAGTAACGAAACATGATGACCTTGCTGAGAAAGAGTGAACTTGGTTAGAGGTCTTCACAATCCCTGTGTTCTCGCATCACCATGGGAAAGACAGGGTTGACTGGACAGGAAAGTTAAAATGAACGTTGTCTGTCCAGCAGCCCAGCAAAAGCAAAGAGAAACAAAAAGAGAGAAGAATGGGACGGAGAATCCAACAAACTGGTAAGCTAGGAAAGATAAACGATCGGTTGAACCCCATCTTTTGGGTGCGACCAGAGTCCAGGATCCGGTTCGGCAGAGGAGCAGACTCGGACGAGACCGGACCCGCCCATTGTTTACATCATGATCTGACAAGTCTCCCGATATCACTGACTCCGCCGCACCGCGAAAATTTCTATGTCCAGTCAGCTCAGGAAATGAACCGGAGAGAACAAGGGCCAGACCATTTTGAGATGCTTTTTAGGATTTGTTGACCAGTAGGGACCACCATCACTGGCGGAGCGGCAAAGACCAGCGAAGCCACTCAGCGTGTAAAAGCGGCCTCCAGCAATCTGATTGGCTCCCACTCTCGCGGGGCAGCACAGCGATGCACAGCGCCTCGGTTGGCTTCCCACTGTTTCTCGGCCGATGAGTGGTAGGGTTGATGGGCGTTGTCCACCAAGCTGGAGGCTTGGTGGGGGCACCTAATGACGATTTGTCGATGTTGGCTTTTTGCCCATCGCCGGCGGGCGCCTGTCAGGTTCAGCCAGCCGGCGGCTCAATGCTAAGAATGGCGTTGTTGGTCCGATCGAATCGCATCGGTGCGGCGGTGCTGGTAATTTCAAGGACTGGCTGGCATTCGGCCGGAGGGGAGGATTCGGGATTATGATGGTCGTCGTTTTTGTTCTTGGACGTGGCGAGTCGGCCAACTCATTAAACTCGACAAGTCATCGTCGTCGATAACGCTGGTGGGTTGTTGTCGATCTTTTGTACTCGCTTTTGGCTCGTCATTGCTTGGTGGAGGAAAGTTGTCAAGTTCATTTATCGATAGTCAAAATGTCATCGCTGCCTTGCGCGTCGATGCACGTCTCGCTCGCTCGACGTGACTTGCCCCGCGCGACTCCGTCTTTGCCTTCCTCATCAGGGAAGTGGGCTCCCGTGTCTCCACTCCGAGCCCGGGACCCACTTCGGTACCTGAACCCACTTTTGTCCGGTGTGAGTTCCGACGTCAGCCGGTTGCTGCTTAAACATCACTTGGTCATATAATCTCTGGAATATGAAGTTGAAACTCCCCAGGAAGATCTCAAAGAATCTCTGCAAGTAAGACGTCCTTGCTCGAGGGCGGACCGACGCCGTAAGCAGTAAATGCTAAAGCCACCTGCAAGGACAGCTCGAGGACGGGTACCGGCATGCATCCGTGCCTTCCCCAAACACAGCTGCTTGCTTCCTTTTCGTACCCAACTCGGCAGAGCATGCACACCATTGCGTCCTTTCTCCCCTTTTTCCTTTCTTTCTTTCCTTTTCTTTTCTCTCTCTTTTCTCTCTCTTTTTTTTCTGTTTGCTCCCGCTAGTTTGAACATCCCGTGTTCCAACGCATTCGCAGCAAGAGTCGTCACCAGTCCCTTCCACTCCTGTCTTCAGATCAAGACTCTTCCCGCCGGCCCATCTGAATCACGCTTCGCCACGGAAGGCACAATGGTCAACACCTCTCCCCAATCGCCAACCCCATCCAACTACTCCCTCCCCGGCTTCCCCCTCTCCGGCAAAACAGCCCTTATCACCGGCGCCAGCCACGGTATCGGCCGCTCCCTCGCCTTCGCCTTTGCCCGCGCCGGCTGCTTCGTAGCTTGCGTATCGCGTTCCTATCCTCTCGGTCCCGTCGGCTCCGATCCCGACTCAGACTCTTCCAGCCACACCGTCGCCGAGCTAATAAACGCCGCCTCTTTCTCCCCGGATGCTTCGACAGAGCGCGCTCGGGATTTCATCTGCGACGTCACCTCCCCCTCGTCTTTTGCACAACTAGAGCGGGACGTACGAAAATGGGTCGATCAGCCGGTAACAATACTGATAAACAACGCGGGCGTGGCGAGGGTGGAAGGTATTGAGTTCCAGCGCCCCAGCCCCTCTCCTTCTGCCTCAGAAGATTCTGCCAACGGAGGGACCGTCTTTTCGCTCGAACAGTTCGAGGAGGGTAAGGAGGAGGTAACTACGGTGCTGGTGGGCAGGAAAGAGCCAGAAGGAATGGAGAGTTGGAACAAAGTCATTGCTACGAACTTGACGGGGCCCGTGGCATTGACGTATCAGTTCTTGCCGGGTATGCTGGCTGCTGGGGAGGGGTGTATCATTAGTGTGGGGAGCAGGAATGCGGTGGTGCCGGTGCCGTTTATGGCGGCGTATAATGTGTCAAAGACGGGATTGTTGAAGTTTCATGAGACGCTTGAGAGGGAGGTGGGCGATAGGGGTTTGCGCAATTTCTTTGTGGTTCCGGGAAATATTGAGACGAGCATTTGGAAGAGGGAGGATAGTGTGGATGAGAAGAGTTATCGGGAGAGTGAAGGGGTAAGGAATATGGTTGAACGGATCAATGACGCGGGGAAGAAGGGGGATAATGCTGAAACTAGAGCGCAAGAGTTTGCGGAGGTCTGTGTGCGACTGACCGTCATGGGGAAGGATGCAGAGATTTTGAGCGGGCGTTACGTGGACACGGAACGAGATGTGGAAGCGCTGTTAGAGGATGCAAAGAAGAGAACGGAAAGCGAGATATCCAAGAGGAGGTTGTATCAGTTGAAGGTCGACAGGTTATAGCCATCGCTTAACGTGGGCGTGGGCGACGAGGACTGCGGATGAAGGGTCCGTCATGGACAGTATGCAGCGAACTTCAACGTACCATGAAAGCTTCCTCTACTCTGTAAGATACATGGAAAAGCCATGGCAAGGCATAGGTGAAAATGAAGCGAGGAAAAGCTTAACCGTGTATCTCCAAGCGAAATAAAAGAAAATACACCAGAAGTAAATCTAAAGGGTATCGTCAACGAACAATGCAATCAAGAAAGGGGAAACAAAGAAAACCCAAAGTACATCAATCATTCCAGGTCCTCCAGCGGCGGATAACACCCCCTCCCACTTTCACTTCCAGAACCCTTACCCATAGCAAACCTTCCCGCAAAGAAGGGAACGACATAATCAAACCGTAGTGCCTCATCAGCAGCCATGAGAGATGCATAACTGCTGCATGCAGATGTGTCTCGCTCTGCCTTCTGCGCATGGGCATTAGGAAAAATTTTGAACAGATACCCGTCTAGTTCTTGGAGTGCCTCTTCATGCTTCCGTTTACTTTCGGTGATGTCTCCGAGCGCTTGTAGAATCTGTGACTCCAGGTACTTGGCACGAGTGAGGCATTCCGCGGGCCAAATGCCCTTGGCCTGTTTGATGAAGCATCCTTGGATGGTTTTGCTGGGATGAGTCGGATTAGTGTGGGTAGATCTCTAGGTAGGGAGCTAATAGATCAGGATGGTTCTTCAGCACTTGCATAAGAATCATAAGCTGTCAAGCGGGAAGAGAGAAATAGAGGAATCAAGATTGAGATTTCGTCAGGTAACATCTGCCGGGGGCTGCTTGAAGAATGTCTCTAATAAAAAAGTACGACGTGAAGAGAATGTCTAAGGGGGCGAAAAGCAAACAGGAGTGTCCCCGAAGAATAAATTGAAGCCTTCTGACCTTGGTCAAGACAGACTGTCCTGCCTTTAGGACGTCTTGGCCTCATTGTAAAGCTCCTCTGTCCGCATAGGGATGCTGTTCTGCTCTGTCCAGTGGCTCCATCTATCCAGTACACGGCGTTTCATGGTCCAGTCACGGCCAGAAAAATGAGCTGGAAGGGGTGGGAAGAGATAAAATATACATTGAGTGGAGGTTGAGTGGCGTATGGGAGAGAATGAAAAATGGCAGGAATCTTACCTGGCGTCTTCAAAGCGGCCTTGAGCGTAGTAAATGAAGCTGATGGCATAACTGGTGTCCCTTGTTTGACGCCCCGATTCACCAAAGGTGTCCTTACGTTTCTTGTAGACTTCTTTCATTACATCCAGAGCCTTTTGCGATTGGCCATTAAGGAAAAGTGTAACCCCAGCGCTGAAGGTGAAGCGGGTTGCGTCGCTGTCATGGCTGCCATCCTTGTAGATAAGGTCCACAGCCGTTTTGCTGTATCTTAGAGCGTCTTCTGTGAGATTCTGGCCAAGTGCTGCAAATGCCAAATTGTTGGTGGATTTGGCAAACTCGAACGCCAGTATTGTGTGGCCTTGTGTTTCTAACTGCCTCTTGAGATCGAGCGATTTGTTGAGGTAATCCATAGCGCCCGCGTATTGGTGCATGTGAAGCTTTTGAGCCCCAATGTCGTTGTAGGCGTTGGATAGCAGGACTTGACTTTCGAACCTATCGCTAGAGGAAAGGCCAGGTAGACTTGCATGCTTCTCGCGCAAAGTGACCACTTGCTTCGCCTTTGCCATGGCTTTGCGTGCACCCGTCAGCCCCTGTGCCTGCTCAATGATGCCCCAGGATACTGCAATGGCATTTGTCTTGAGCTTCAGGGAGTTGGCATATATTGACGGTTGGCCTCCTTTCATGGTGGCTTCGGCCGTACAAGAAGTGCCGAACACATGGGAAATCTTCTCGGCGGTCTCCAAGACTGCTACACACGAATCTGCGAGTCCCACTTCGTAGAAGTAGTACCCAGCACTGGTAAGAAGCTCAGCAAAGGCCATGCTGGGTACAAGAGGAATCTCGGTTGGGGTTTCATCCTGGCCTTGGCTCCTTTCGTTAGCACGATAAACCGAATGGAGCTTGAGGACATGGGCAATCAGTTTCTCATATGATGGCCACTGTGAGAAGTTTGGCGTCATGAACCTTGGGAAAGCTGGGAATTCTCGTGAAATGAGTGCCACGGCACGATCAAAGGTGAGCTGATACTGATCGGGTACGGAGTGCAGATCCCGCAAAATCTTCGATTGTAGTTGCCGATGGATGCTGTAGAAGGACCAAGGCAACGCCTGGTTGCTATCTTCAACTAAGTACCGTTCCACAAGATGAGCCTGGATTTCATGACGGAAGCTTGAAGTAGGGAAGGTGCGTTAGTCAGGGGTGTGCCTTAACTGCCTTTTGCAAAACTGTAGAAGGGAAGCAGTGAGCTGCTTGGTGCAGAAGGTACATACCGTGCAGAGTCTTGATATCCCAAGAAACTCAGTTTGCCCTGAAGATCGCGGATGAGAATGTCAACGGGAATGTTATCCGCCGCAAGCATGCTCATGATTCTCAGTATTGTCAATCCTTTGTCAGGGACTGCTCTCAATGCCATATCCCAAGCAGAGTCAATAGGTCGGTCGTACGCCCAGGTGGAGTGACCGTTCGTAATTGGGTTGCTCTTGCCTAAACTCCCTGACTGCTGCAACACTGTGAGGGCTCCTTCTGCCGAAACTGCCGAAGAAATGATGGACCCCGCGATTCCAACGAGGAGCAGTGGCGATCCGTTGACTTCTTCTGACAGGTTCGTGAACACTTGGGCCAGCGAGCCTGGGTCTCCCATATGCAGCTTTTGCTGCTTGGGGATGTGTTCGAGGAGGAGATCTGAACCTTCTTGGGGTGTCAAAGGCCTCAGGGGTATCTCTTTTGTCGTGGTATGTATTGTCCTCTGATACTGACTGGTGACGAGAATCGAGCCATGATTGCAACATGGTTGGTATTTCTTGAAGATGTCGGGGTTGTTGACATTGTCGAAGATCATCAACCATGACGTATCTGTGATCCAAAATCAGGGAGTGAGTATGTCGTATTCAGAGACTTTCCATAGAATAACACAGAAGACTCACTTTCACACAGCCAGGCAGTTGCAGTCTCAACAAGTCTTGCCTGGTCCGGAACATCCTTTCCCGCCTGTTGCCCCCTAACAAGCCGTGCTATGTTGCCAAAAGCCTGGGAAAGAACGGTCTCATCTTCGGCGGGGACCCAGAAAATGTGGAGTTCTGGGAAGGTTTCGCAACATCGATAAGCGAACTCGAGTGCTATCTGGGTTTTACCCATACCAGGTGCCCCGTGTAAGGTGCAAGACTTTGGTGGTGAACTCTGGGCTGGGAGCAGGTCGCGATCCAGCTGTGCAAGCACTTCTTTCCTCCCACAGAATTTCCCATTTCTGACCTTTGGGACTGAGAAGATCCTTGAAAATTTAGGACTTTCTTGACTTGGTGGTCCCTGAATGGATGTTATCTCTATGGTGCCGACTCTCTTCCAGGTGTCAACACCAATAGCGTCCCTAACAAAGCCTATTCGATCCTTGAAAGATTGAGTCGTGCTGCAAATCTTTTTCGCTGCGTCCCTGAGGGTCAGTTCGATAGGGGAAAAGCGGACTGTCATTTTGAAGACCACCTCTGTGTTGGAGCAGTGTCCCTGCTGTCAGTGAAATTTTCAGATTGAACGAGAGAGGCATGACGTCTTACTGAGTGGATTGCGGGCAAATATCTCGACCACATTAATAGAGAAATCAAGGTAAGAGCAGTAGATATCTAAGAGAGCATCCGACACGGTTGGCCAAGCAGCATAAAGCTCCGCGTAGTCTTTCAGCACCGGCATAGCTCGAGTCATTTCATCATAGATGTCGACAACTCTATCCAAAAGAGCGAAATATCTGCCAAACGCCTAGAAATAAAATGCTTGTCAATCTCGCCGTGTAGTTGTGGCAGAGAGCCGTAAGCATAGCCTGATTTGACTTACATCCAAGATGAATCTCAAAACACCCCATACCTGTGTAAAGAACAAGATCTAATCAGTATTGGCCCCTCTTCACTCGACGATTATTCATTCCTGAGAATAGTCATGACGTTAAGCATGGCATACATACCACAGAAGCAATTCCATGAGCTTGACAGATGGTACCAATGGCCTTGTAGAATATCTGGATGTTGTTGGTGACAGTTTGAAGCTTGTCCAACCATCTTGGCTTTCGCCATGCATGCTTTGTTATGAAAACATCCAGAACGTCCTTGGTAACTTCAATATCATGCCGGTGCAACATTGCTTTGAGTTTATCCGCCTTGTCTTTGGCATCTTGAGCCCGTGTATGTTGAGGTACAAATGCTACATCCGTTGGGTAGAGTGCCTCTGGCTGAGACATGTTGGTGTGTTCGTGACTGCGAAATTCCAGTGATGCGYACGGTCAAGTAGGACGAGTGTTGGCTCATACGAGAGGCGTGTTTGCGTTTCACAGTCGGGACACGATGTCTGCCGTTTATGGTGAGATGTGCAACCGATATTGGAAGCGGCCCAAGATCTTACACTGATCGTAAACATCACCTGGGTAACACTTTATAATACTCAGAGCAAGGCCCATTGGACCACAGAGCCTCATTCAACTTGTCGATGGCATAGCTATGTCCAACCCTCACCCGTTGGAATTCGCATCGTTGACCGAAGTAAGGCGTACGCCTTCCAGTTGACGGCAGAGCTTTGGTGTAGTGCATGCCCGTGTCAACGTGTGACCTTTGTTGCCAATCGTGGTTCCGATGGGTAAGCCATAAAAACTGCTGTACACCACAACTTTGCTAAACCTTCTTGCCTGCGGGTAAGAGCTCATCAGGCACCCAATCTGTTCCTGTTTTGACCCTCCCTTGGTGTATGGGATACGTTGTGGGTTATCTGGACATCAAAAGCAGAAAACAGTACTGGGCAACATCAAGTTCATTATATGCCAAGTATCGAAGGTACGAGCGCAGGAAGAAAAGAGAGGGAACCCCCGCATCACGAATTCATGGCCGGTTGGCACCTGATATCTCCACGGAAGGGGGGGTGTACATACGCTGACCGGCTGATTACCTTTATGCAGTACTACACGAGCCACTACGGGACTACCCACGAAATCAGACAACCGGTGGACGGTTCGACCACTCTTGAAGCAAGTGCCTTCCTTAGATTAGCCATCAAGACCCATGCAGATATAAAACGTTTCAATACTCGCGCTGTTACAAAGATACCAGCTCGCGTTGTAATTCGAGGGTGTAGGTGCAACGGACCACTGCTGTCATTCCCGAAGATTGCAGGAATGCTCGTCCCATCCACAGGCATTCAGTGTCCCCCACCCAATTGCAATGCAGGTGCTTTGAAGGTGTGTCACCTTGTTCGGGCACGCATACCACCCCAGAGCCGACAGGCATTCAGCCATCTTGCTTGATGCCCATGATGCAAGTCACCTCGACGTGCATTGCTTTTTTATTGATACGCAGAAGAAAAAAAAATTAAAAGAAGAATGACACCTATCTTTGTGCTACCAAGAATTCAAGCCTTGGTGGGCTCCCGACCCGGAACAATCTCGTTTTACTGTGTCAACTCAATCACCCCATACCAAGAGCGGTACACAAGGCCATAGGGGCGCATATTATGGTGCCAATGCGCTCGACTCACATGGAGGCGTCCTCCAGTTCTCGGTAGTGTTTCTCCTCCCTTCTCGTTCCCATTGATTCTTTCGTTTCAACATCATGTTTTGCACACAGGAGGAGGTCATACGCAATCGTCTTCAATCCGTTATCTCCATCGTCGACGATGTGTGTAAGATTTCGGGCGCTCCTTCAGCATCCGTGGGTATACTTCACGACAATAAGATCATCTTCACCAAGGGCCACGGAACAGTTGTCGGCAACCAGCCTAACCTTAAGTCACGTCATCCTGGTCCCGATACAGTTTACGGCATAGGGTCCATGACAAAGAGCTTCGTGGTTGCGTGTCTTGCAAAAGTCCGTTGGGAGGGCAAGAAGGCCAAGTTTGAATGGAGCACACCGATGAAGGACCTGATTGATGGTTTCAATACCGATGACAGAATACAGCACTTGGTCACTCTTTCCGATTTCCTCTCTCACCGAACTGGGCTTAACGGAGATATGTCTATCGCCCATCAGGGAGACCAAGAGTTCCTCCTCCAAAAGGATGAAATTCTGCCAGCGGTGATGACCCTCGACAAGGTCGGACAATTTCGAAGTGATTGGATCTACAATAACTGGGGTTACAGTCTCGCCGGCAAAGTTTTAGAGAAATACTCGAGGAAGTCGTTTGAAGATTGCCTGCGAGAGTATGTGCTCGTCCCGTTATCACTTCACAACACAACAACAAGTCCAGACCCAAACGGCGACTTTGCGTTTGCTCATGCAGCACTGGACAACGGCGACGTGTATCGACTGCCAAAGAAGATCCCTTTTGAGAAAAGCATATTCGAAACTGCTGGGGGCATCTACTCGAGCGTCAACGACCTTCTTGCATGGGCGAAGGCGATTCTTGCTGCTGAACAGAGGTCATACTCCGGTCCTCTTGAGGAAGTCCCAACAATCTTGAGCAACCAAGTGCCTCTGGATAACCCGTCCAGAGATCATCGCTTCTACGGGTTCGGATGGGTTCGGACGGCACTTCCAGACGTTGTGGGCCTTCAGGGAGACAACGCAGAACTGTTCAAGAGGGACCAGCTTCCAGTACTCGGATCAAAATCTCAACCAATGATGACCTATTACCACCAAGGCGCCGGGCTTGGGTACTATTCCGCAATCTTCATGTTTCCCGAATCCAATTCCGCTGTGGTGGTTCTGACAAATTCGATGCCACTCAACGACGTTGCGGACTGGATCGCTCAAATATACATCACCGCGCTATTCCAATTTGAAGATGGAGAGAAAACGTACCTTGACCTGGCAAAGAAGTACGTTGAACTGGCGAAGGGAAGTCGGGATCAGAAACTCAGGCTTGTGAAAAAAATGAGAACGGGCATTGACAGTGAGCGCAACACGAACTACTTTCATCCGCGACAATTGGACTTATACACCGGGAGATATTACAACTCGAAGGGTAGCTGGCCAGGGAATTTTTTCATCGACATCCGTTGTCCAAAGGATCAGGGGAAAAAGGACGACTGTTTGGAGCTCAGGTTCCAAGGACGGGAATCACAACTCTATGAGCTCCGTCACCTCAAGGACGACATCTTTGAGTGGGCACTAGACTACAACCAACAAGCACGGCGAGCACGATTTACGGTATGGGACCCGGAGTATTTCAAGATCCAGTTCAACTTCAACCCAAAGCGGTCTCATGAGGCTGTTACGCTCAACTGGGCAGGGAATGGGATGGTTCTTACCCGACGTGAGAACAAGGTGCATCTCCCACGAAACCTTCCAAAGCTCTCAAATGGAGTCATACCGTTCCTCCAAGCGACACTTCGCAGGGTTGTCAAGAAGAGCTGGCGCTTGGTCTCGAGAGGTTCACGGAAGTCCCCGAGATATTTACCCGAAAAGGCACACTTCTCTCGTTCAGGGCGGTGACATGCTAGTCGGCTGGGAGGTATACATGCACTACAAGCAATGGAATCTCAGTGTATTCCGCCACAAAAGACACTCTACGTTTTTTCGCAAGGCTTCCCAAGCGTAACGGTGTGTTAAAAACCTGCTAATGACAGACATCATCCATCAAATGACCGGCAGGCCGGTTTGCTTCAGACCCTTGCTTATTTCTGATAGTCGAAAAGGTGGTGTAGAGACGCGGGGGTTTATTGCAACTTTCAGTTGAATGCATGTGGCGTATTAGTGCGCACAAATTCGGTTGTTTCTTCCAATAACACTTCCGAGTCTCAAGCCACTCGCTTTCAACGCTACCACCCCTCTGCATGCTTTGCCCGTTCGAGGGAAAAGGCTCCAAGCACTGAGCCGCATCGATGTGTCCATTCAACATTCAACATTGGCGGTGGCCATGCCGTGTTTAAGGCAGCTATGCAGTGAAACCCTTCTCCATATCTTCACGGCAGCCGTCACCTTGTGCACTTTTAGGTCCCGATATGATAGATGAACAGCCAGATTCTCCCAGTGACATTCAGAGGCGGTTTCGCCAGGCCACTTGTTTTTCTGACATTTCATCAATTCTTACAGGAGATAAAAGGGTCTATGTAAGTCCTTGGACAAGCATGTTTGTGATATCTCCAAACATCCCCGGTTGTCAAGGCACATCGGAATTAACACATCGCCCAGTAAGTATTCGATCAACACTGCCGGACATTGCAGGCGCCTGGCGCATTGCACCAAAACCTCCAGTCTTAGATTGCAGCCACGGTACTAACTCCAACCAGGGCTTCTCAGCTCCACATCACGCGCCAATCGTTCAAGACCAGTCACATCGGAACGCAATGTCTGGAACTTCGTCGGGAGTAGACACCAACAGCAACGATCACTTCGCGGAGTCTACCGGTGGCAGATCACAGCCATGGAAGAACTTCAGCAGGGACGCAAACTCATCCAGCAAGGAAGACGCTAAACGAGACCTTCTTGTCGTTCAATCAGGCACCAAAAGTGGCTCTAGTTCGCAGGACGACGTATGCAAAGAGTGTGGAAAACGATCAGGGGAGTGCGACTGCGGTATTGGATTCATCGCGGCCTGAGGTTTCGACGATGACACTTTGCTGCGGAGACAGCATCCGTGAGATGCGGTCTGGTCTACCTGCAGGAATCAGGCTTGCCCAGGCATCTCGAGGCGGGATCAACCGGCGAGTCAGGGTAGCAGGCAAAGCTACTGGACCACGCGACCTCAGCAGTGCATTCGCTACAGCATGATTCGCAGGGCCCTCTTGGGGAATTATTCGGGTGCATAAACGGGGACAATCTGACACGATACCACACACCAGCATAGGTCCAAAGGACTTGCCTATTACCAAACGGCTCAAGGGGCGTACAGGTTCGAAGGGAAGGCGCCACGGCGACTGTTAGCGGCTGGGCTACACGGGACTGGGAAAGCAAACAAGAAATGACGAAACTTTTTAACGTATAAGATTTGCACAATTTCTCATCACTTTTCGCGCTCTGTGATTGTCACGATAATTGATTATCTTAAAACCGTTGATGTCCAATTCAAAATCACGCTTGCTGTACACAAAGGCTGGCTCTTCCTCCTATCACTCGGGCGCAACCGAGCCACCACTGACTCCGATTCCCTTCTGCGAGTAAGACCAGTCCTAGCACCTCACCGACACAAGAGCCTCAACTCAATCTCGAATCATCACGGAAACATCACTTTCCAACAACGACAATGGATAGAAACGGGCAAAATGCGCCACGGCAGGGGGACGCCACGGCAGACCGGGCAGATCAAAATGCGAGGCTTAACTACATCCAATGGGAAACCAAGTTCCGCACCGAGAAGCCCTACGAGTTCATTTCCCAAGCCCCTGAGGGCTGTCCCAGAAAGAACTTCACTCTTGCCGCTTCACCAGAACAGACCATTTACGATATCAGAGGCAGTGAAGAGCTGTTCAACCTAGACGACCATGCATTCCAGGTAGTGAGGCAAGTGATTGGAGTCATACCGACTGACCAGAAAGGGATCGAGAGTGATTACCTCCCAAAGATCGTTGAGTTGCTGCAGAGTATCGATCCGGGGGCGGAGGTGGTAGTTTTTGACTGGAGAGTGAGTGAACATGGTCAAGTGATCCTCCGACTCGGCGATTTTTACCTAGAAGGGACCGTTAACCATCACTCCTCCGTAATCCCCAGCTCCGAACGAGTGATTACACGCGGACCACTGCAAAATCCGAGAGTGTCATCGATCTCGACGATCCAATGCTCATATTGAAGCCCGTGCAGGCTGTTCACATTGGTTAGCATTTTTTTCACTCAGCCCAGACACCACTCAATTACCACTGACTCACTTTCATCTTACCTTCATCTTAGACCAAAGCCCCCTAGCCGCCACCAAACGGGTACACCACCACATGGGAACTCGGGCCGAAGAGCTCCTCCAACGACGGTTCCGAATCATCAAGTACGTACCTCTACAGGTAGCTACCCGACCAACCTCTTTTTCAACCTCAAACCAAGCTCATAACCTCTACCCCGGAAAAGCGTTTGGCGCCCCCTTCGACACCCTATAGCCAACTATCCCCTTGCCGTTTGTGACGGCAGTACAGTCCAGCCACAGAACTTAGTAGCCGTCGACCACGTAAGGAGGAACTACGAAGGCGAAGGGCTTTATCCGCTGTACGATAAAGGAATGGAGTGGTATTACCTCAACAGGCAGACGAAGGATGAAGTACTGCTCTTCAAGACGTTCGATTCTGCGGAGGGGGTGAAAGCGAGGTGTAAGTCTCCCCTTGCTCCCTAACATCCGCATTCCGGGATTCGCGAGAAGCAAATGTCGGGTAGCAGGGTATTGGGAAAGGGAGGGGGTGCTGTCTGAGAGAAACAGACGTAGCTAACAGGTATCCTGGCGGGAAGGCTGCCCACATACTTCGTTTCGACAAGCACAATCTGGCGGTGAATTTGAGGTGGGCAGCTGTAGCAATCCGACACCCAGGGAGAGTATAGAAGTCCGGGCTATGGTATTTTCGAAAGATGGGGGCTAAAATGGAGAGCTTGGGAGAAAAGGGGGAAGGCCTGCTATGGTGTTCCAGAAGAAAGAGAAACAACTGGAGGGAGACCAGCAATGGAGATGGGACGATAAAAAAAGAAGGAGGTAAAATGCCTTCAGCTCAGCGCGCTCGATGACTTTCAGTTCGGTATCTACAAGTCACCACCACGCTTCGAGAGGTTTCCAATTCAATGTTCTATCTTGAGCAAAATACCTACTAGGCAATTCATTCTTTTTGGCTAAACAGCTCAGATTCTCTTTCGAGGAAAATCTTGAAATGCATTTTCTAGGCTCCAAAGGCCTTTGAAGGATGTCACTTCGACAGTTGAACATGACACTGCCTCATCCCCCCCGGTCAAAACTCCTAACCATCATGATAGAACTCACATGGAACATGACTGAACGTCTTCACTTGTCTCTTCAGCCTGAGAAACTCGAGTAGGGGCTTCACTACCTTCTCCTGCTAATGCCCGTGGATCAACTGGCAACCGTAGTCGTTGTGGGCGTTTGCGAGGAGGCTTCACTACGTTACTGAACGTCTGGGCAAGGACTACTTCATCTTCGGCTGGTAGCCAGAAGATAAATGGGAAGTCACCATTGCCGTGGCACCAGTGACAAACTCCAAAGCTGTTTGAGTCTCTCCCATGCCTGCCATCCCATGGAGGGCGCAAGACCGCTGCTGCAGGTTTGCTGCTGGCGATAGGAGGACCAAGGTTATTGACCTCCTTGTCTCACCCACAGGACTTGATATTCTTTGGTGAGGAAACGGAGAAGACGGTGGGCGGGAAACCAGATCCAACCAAGGAATTTTGGCCTTGTGCGGCAATTTGGGCACTGCTTCATTTCTGAAGAGCTTTGTGGCCGAGTAAATGTCTTTGATAGCCGCTTTGAGACCGGCTTAGAGGGCTGAGAAGCCGGTGATACCAAGTAGAAGAGTCTCTTAAAAGGTTCCATGATCAGTACTGGTACGCTTTTTCGGAATCAAATATCTACAGGTAGTAGGGATGGAAGGGTCCGGTCTTACTAATTGGGCCCTTTGTAAATACTTTGCAAGCCTACATAGAGAACTCTAGATAGGCTGAGTAGATGGTGATCAAACCCTCCTGAAGAGAGCTGTTGAAAAGAGCTGGGCAAAGCTCTCAAGGTTGGGGAGCGTGGCCGTCATATGAAAATACATATTGACGACTCTTTCCCTTACATGGGAGTATCTACTAACAGACTTCGATAATACTAGCACAATGAATCAACAGTGTTCTCAGTGTGGGTAAGATGTTTGAGGTAAACTGCACAGTAGAAGTACTACTGCGCAGCGTTTGTATTTGGGCTCCTTTGTCGTAGGAGTGATGGGATTTGAGAGTGGGAATAGCTTCATTTGGGCCAAGCTGATGCGCAAAAACGCTAAACGACAAGGTGGCCTGTCCCCAAAGAAGGTCTCCAAATCTCAATATGCTTGCCCTCAGCCGCTCGGCGTCATGGCTTGTAGATTGCTTGGATTGAGCATGACGAAACAGGAAAACACAGAGAAAAAATTGAAGTTAAGCAACCGGAAAGTTGGCTGCGGGGCCCATTATTCACACGCGGACAGCTCATTTGATGGACATCGACCAAGTCATGAAAACCACTAAGTCCAACCCGATCAAGCCCAGGAAGCCCAGGAAATCCGGCATAGAGGTACTGACTGCAGCCTAGGTTGAGCGATGCTTTGAACGACGACGGGAATTTCGTAAGACCGGTCAAAGAAACCAAGAAATCAAGGCAAGACATGTAGAATTGACTTAATTGGATATGGAAGAGGTCTCGATGAGGGCAAATGCCCGAAAAATATGTAGGGTCGACCACGACTGGCGGCTGTCGTCCGGGAAAAGTGGGTCTTCCGGAAGAAAGTGGTTCTTGCCGCTTGGACTCTCCAAACTTGGGGCATTCATGCCACAGAAAACCGATTCCACTTGAGATGAAAATCTACAAGAGAAAGAAGAGGGAAGGAGAGATTGTCATGAAATAGAAGCGGGAAGTAGCGGACTGCGACAAAAGATGGGAGGCGGGAATGATGCACCGAAACGCTGCGTAGATGGATGGTCACGGTTGTGGCCAGCTAGAAAGCTGGCCGCTGCGGACGGAGCAGGGACGGGGCGCGGGAATCAAGCGCGGAAGCATGCAGAGAGAGCTGGCGGTGATGGTTTGGGCGAATTCAGCAACGCTGCCTTCGCCAATGATGGCCAGCAGCTTGATGATATCGAAACTCCATCCCAGATTGATGTTCTTGCCCCAGGGGAACCAGTGGTAGAAACTATCCTCGTCGGTGTCGGGCATAATGTTCAAATAACAAGTCTATTAAACCAGAGTTGAGGTTTGTAGGCCATGCTAAATCGTTCGAATATATCAGACTGATCGTCGCCAATGGCTTGACGTCCTTGGTAAGTAGAGGAAGAGGATCCGTCCGACAGAGTCTGGCAGATCCCTTTTATGTACCTCTAGGGCACGCATGCTACCTGGACTGGGGACTGCGCCCGTCAGACGCGAGTGCGCGTGAGCGTGATCCAACATGGCGAGAGTGGGAATGTTCCACATCAAGGGAAACAGCGGACTGGGCATAAACGGAGGAAAAGCAGAAGTTGCAGCTTACATCCATTATGAATCTCAAACTGCCCAATATCTGACCAAAAGGCACCCAATTAGCAAGAGCCGTCGGTGCCGTAGAAGGTATCTCTAGAGGACATAACCCTCACCAACGGCTCCAGCGCCTCGTCGCGAGGATAATAGCCAATATTGAAATCAAGAAGCTTCCGCAAAGCTCTGGGTCCGCGCATCAGTACCATGTTTCCCGGCTCCTACAGGTTTGCTGCTCTCGAAGATGTACATACCGTTACCAAACTGTATTCTGTTCTCTCCATGCTTGAGGAGGTTACATATATACCACTCGACATTGATATTATTGGCGGACGAAAATCTGGACGCAATAACACTCATCCAAACGGGCGTTCAAACTTACTACAGGTACCTACCAACGCAATACTGTGTGCTTGGTAAAGAAGTCCAATCGGGTCACTGATGACCTGCAATCTCCCAACAACTCGCTCCAACTTCTCCAACCAAGTCGGCTTCTGACGAGCAGAACTCATTGTTACCAACAACTGAACCACATCTCCTCCGGTGGCAAGCCGGTGATGAGCCGGCAAGACTCTGGTCAACTCGACTGATGGTCTTCTCACTGCCTCAACCTGGTGGTCTTCGAAGTCTTTGAGGGCTTTGTCTTCTTCAACTTCTCTGCGGCCCTTGCATCCTTATTCTTATCCATCGCTTCCTTGGATGTAGATACGAACTCGCCGACAAACAAAAGCTTGTGTGAAAACCTGTCCCCTTTAATTAGTTTCACACCAAGCGAGGCGCCGTTTTCTTTGGTGAGGCGGAGTTTTGCTGTAGAACGACGAAGTAGGAGCGCAGTCTTGGGGTGTTTCAAGCAGAACTCTTCCCAGACATGCTTCAACTTCCAGCTCTTTTTGAAGTCCTCCTCTGACTTGTTCGGTGAATGGGCAATCGCACCCGCGAAGACTGCTACAGTAGGGCCGTTTCTGGTGTCTTTCAACCCGGCGTTGATTTCATCCTCTAGTTTGCGGTAGAACCCATCCTCGCGTGTGTTGTATTTCTTTTTTTGTCCTTCTGTACCCACGCTGGCTGAACAGTGGTGGTAGGGTGGATGGTGGTAGAAGTTTGCTGGTTCAAGGTGATACTTGTTGGGCTTCTTGGTGTTCCTAAGAAGAGGAACGAAGGTAATGAACGACATATGCCTCTCCAGAGCCAAGTCCTCCTCGTCAACGCTCACAAAGACTACCTCTATGGCTGCCAACTGATCCACACCCATGACTACGAGGCGGAAACGAACTCCCTCCTCGAGTCCCTCAAGCTGAAGAGACGATTGAAACACAGGGATAGAGTCAAGTACTGCTGCTCCATAACCGGCATCGTAAAGAGTGCTTGCACCAACTGCCACCTCAATGCGGGCGGCAGCTCGTGCCCTTTACGCAAAGCGCAGGCCGGAAGCCCGAGATTATCCACAACATCGCCTTCGCAGCAGTGGGCCACAGTCCTCCAGCAGACGAGGTATTGAGGCACAGCCAGAACGCGCTGAAACTGATAAGCCATGTTGATGGCCACACCAACGACCACATCCGCTTTCTCCTTTGCCGCGGCATTGTAGACAATAATATACTACGGTAGTTGAACGCCGCCAGCTATTAAGCTTCAGAAGGAAGAGGTTGCCACACACAAGCATCCGGGTCGCCGCCACATCCACATTCAAGAAGTCCGTCTGCAAACGACACAGTAATTGCCAAGGTTACAGGCCGGGGAGTTTGAGTCACCGCCCCGTTGCTGCGACGGCGCTTCCGGCTGCCCTGCGCAACCGAAGGAGACTCATCCAGCTCCAGGATATCCTCCTCGTTGCTGTCAATGCCCTGGGCCAGGGTCATCCTGTTGAGGCGCCTGTAACATTTGTCGGAACTCGAATTACTTCTGGATCCATCGGAAAGGTGGTTTCGCTTCGTATTTGACTGGATGAGATGCCTGGGTTTTGCTCGCCGTTGAGAGTAGGTGTGTGATGAAGATGGTTGCCGTAATCATTGTAGTAATGATGACGCTGTCTGAGAGCGAATGCTGCGGGTGATGGTGGTGGGTAGTGGTATGTTAGGTTGTGGCTGGTTTAAGGGCAAAAGAATGGCTGGAGATGAAGTTTGGTACACTTTGAGGACGTGAAAGAAACCTTAAGTTTGTTTGGGCTATGATTGTTTGGACCTGGGAAGTGGGAAGCAAGAGAAACTGCGATGGCTAACGAACGTAGAACACAACCCGCGGATCGGGCCCCCGCTATCCGACATCGCCGATGCTCTCCCGGCATTGTACAACCATATCGCCCCTTTCACTTCCATGGAGAGACCATCACCCTCAGGCTTCGTTTGTGCCTGCCAAATATAAAACATAAAAGATTGTGCCATCGAGGCCATAACCTCCCACCCGCTTGCTCATAAGGAAAGAACACCCCAAACCATTACAACCGTCCATCCTCCCCAGCCTGTAACCGCCCATCTGCTCCCCCCGTTTACCACCCCTTGCCCTTGCCCCTTCCCACTACCATCTCCCTCACCAGCAACCAACATCAACTCCGTCCCATTAACCCCCTTCATCAGCTCCCCACTCCTCGCCGCCTTCCTAACCGCCTCATCCGGATCCCCTCCAGTTTTGCCTCTTTCTCCTCCTCGTTCCTGAGTCGAATTGCCTCCTCCTCCACCAACCACCTTCCCCTCCACAGCCTTCATAGTAGCCTCCTCCCTCACCACCCCCGCCCGTCTCAACACCTCCCGCACCGCAAACCACCCACCCTTCCTCTCCATTTTTTCGTCAAACAAACACCCGTCTCCCTTCCCCGGGAACGCATCCTTGACCCAGTTGTACTTATCGCTGAACCCCCAGACTGTAATGCCCACACATCGCTTGACGGCTAAACAAGCGGAGACGACGGTCATGTAATCCTGACTCTGTTGCTCAATTTGCGAGGAGTTGGGGGGTAAGGAAGAGTGGGAGATGTCCAGCTCGCTGAAGGAGACTTCCAATGACAGATTTGTGAAGGTTTCCAGGGCCGAGACGAGCGAGGACAAAGAAGGGACGGAGCCGACGAAGAGGTGCGATTGGAGGCCGATTCCATCAATCCTTGCCTTTCCCTTCTTCCCACTACCGTCGGGGTCGGAGGCGGAAAAGTTGCGAACAAGCTTCACAATGTCCACAGCCCCCTGCGCTTTGAGTTCCGAGAGTTCCAGGTTGAAGTCGTTGTAGTACAACTTGGCGGCGGGATCAGCGGCGAGGGAGGCCCAGTAGAAGGAGAGCGGGATGTAGGATTCCCCCAAAGCGCGGTGGAAGAGGGAGGTGGTGGATAAAAGGTTGGAGTCGGGCGAGGAGGAGAGGGCTTCGGAGACTACGTCCCAGGAGTAGCATTGGGAGGCGAAGTGGGAGACGGTGGTGATGATGTGGGCTTGGAGGAGGGAGGATAAGGTTTGGGCGGTCCAGGAGGTGAAGGATACTGTTGGAGGTCGTGAGGTTAGCGTGGATGAGGAATGGGTGATGGGGAAAGGGAAGACGATGTCACGGACCAAAACTAGGCAACTGAGAAGCCCAAGTCAAGACATGACACCTAAACAGCTGTCCATTCTTCTTTGCCGCAGCAGCGATGGTGTCCGCGTTTGTAAAGTCTACTTTGCCCTTCTCCTTTTCCAGCTCACCCCATTTTTGGCTGTTCTCGGGCACGATCATGCCGAACTCGTTCGGGTTGTTGACGATGGCTTGGTGGGCTTTGTCGTCGAGGTATCGGACGTCCGTGGCGGTGCCGAAGAAGAGCTTGCCAGCGGCGACCATGAGGGTGTGTAGGCCCTCTTCATTGTGGCTGGAGGTGTCTTGTCGGCTAGCCAAGAGAGGATTGGCTTTCGTCGGCGATGCGGCGGATAGAGCTAGATGGTTTAGAAAGAGGCTTGCCAAGAGGACTGCTGTTATTTGGGTCATGTCTTGTTATGATATGTGGAAGTATCCCAAGTAGATTGGTGAGCGAGAGTGGATTGACAATTGCGTAACGAAAGACAGATGTAACGAGAGACTGAGATCTAAGAACAGAACTTTGATGCTGATTCCTCTCCAGCGGCCAAGACCGGGTACTTATGACCAGTTATAATCTCCAAGCTCTTATGATCTTCGGACTCTGGGCTGACTCCGTTTGTTTTCAAGTTCGTCTTTACTGAATCATCGCCTGTTTAGCACCAGCCGATCAATCTGTGGGTTGAGTGAAACTCACCTTAACCTGACGCCTACACTGCCTCGTGTTTTACCCGCTCCCGCTCCCTCGCCGTACCAGTCCATTTCCGTCCAAACAGACATTACTGGTTGCGAATAGCGATGCTTTAGAGGGCATTTCACCCAAGCTTTCCGGCTTTGTGGTTGTATTTAGACTGAAAGATCGTTTTGATGGCGTTGCATGAAACGTACCCCGTCCTGAGCACTGACCTTTGTGAGTGTTTCAGGACGGGAGGAAGCTTGGCTGATGATGATCCGAGGCAGGTCGCGATGCAACAAAGGAGCGTAGGGAGGTTGATAGTGTCTGTGCGCTGGAATGCGACCCTGAGAAGAGCAGAGGGTACCCAAGCCCGACGGGCGTATACCTTTGGGTGTTGAAATGAATTTTTTTTTTTTTTTTTTTTTTTTTTTTTGAATTTTTTTTTTTTTTGGGATATCTCGTAGTAGAATTCGGTGCTGCATCTGATATTCAGTTGGTCTGAGGTTTGTCACTACGAGAAGGCATGGATGCTGTCCGGCGGGTACCTTGAGGGCCGGGACCCACTTAAAATGCGTGTAGTAGGTACATCACTCGGTCTGGACACTCGACGAGAAGATCCCTCAGTCCTAGAGAAAAGCACGGGGACGGTCTGAACTGGTTTTCCAAACGCCCTCATCTTTAGCAAATACTTCTTCCATGCAAACAACTGTCAATATCGTAATTTTGGGTTGATGGTGGATATCTATCTCAAGGTACCTCCTCCAAGGCCTGGTACTTCCATCCTGAGCACTCCAGAACATGACATCGCCATCAGATTCGCTTCCCAGCACCTAATTCTCTTTGGACTATTTTTCAAGCAGATCTCGCGCAAAGCATACTTCCTTCCTCATGTTCAAATTACTTGGCGACATCTGCAGTCCTTTAATAATCTCACTCGCCCATCCAGGCATGCATCCTCTGTTTTCTCCTATGATTCCTTCCCCGTGGTCCCCTTTACATAATTACTTTCATTTTATCCCTTTTGCATAATCCCTCTCTTATAGCCCCTTTCATACGATCCTTTCCCCGTGATGTCTTTTCATTGATTCCTTTTTCCATGATTCATGTGATCCATCATCTATTTCCCATAATGTCTTTTCCATGACCTCTTTCTGACCTCCTTTTCCTATCTACTCGTTAGGGATACAAAATCTCCCTGACAAGTAGGTGGTGGTCTTTGCACTAGTCAGCGGCGATTTAGTAGCCGGAGCCCTGACGAACGTAATAATCAACACTCATTTCATCCGACGCGACATAAATAAATTGCTCATCCGTCATGAATCGGAGCCGCGACTCTTCACATATCCTCCTCAACTGTATTCTCCCCAAAGGCAACATGAACCTTGGCCGGAACTGTGCTCCTTGGACGAGTGCCGGCACTCGTCCCCTCACGGTACTATATACCAAGCGGTACTCCAAGTCGTAAATTTCCCACGTGCGGATTTTGGATCCAGGTTGTAGACGGACGTCGGGGCGGTGGTGATCGAAGGATGCTTGGTGGGAGATTCGACATACAAATTGCTGCCCGTCGAAGTCGTCTATGAGCCGGGCAAGAATCATCATCTCGGTAAGAGGTGGCCCTGGACTGTTTAAGGCCGGTGGTCGACTGACGAACGAGAGGCCAAACATGGAAATCCCGTTGGTGAATGTGGCGGTGACACTGGCCCAGAGATTGCCGAGGCCACGGAGGGATGTGAGCCAGACTGAAGGTATTTTCCGTGCCATCCATTGCTTTCTGGTGCTGGGTGACCAGTCAGCCATGGCTCGGTGCAGGAAAGAAAGGCAGGTTGGAACCGGAATAGGCGGTGGAGAGGCAGGACTCACATGAGTTTGAAGGGGAAGGCGGCTAACGTGAACAGAAAAGTAGCCATGGGACGAAGGAGAGGCTCTTGAAGGCCTGGAATGTGCAACTGGCCTCTTGATTGGGACATTGTTTCTTCCTGGGAGACGGTACAACGTACCTAGTAATGGCTGTTGGAATCAGTTCTTTGTTAGAGGTATTTCAAGTCGTTAGGCTTTTATTGGGGTATTGGCAGACCTTGAAAGGACCGACCAGCAGACGAGAAGTGCGGTGATGGAAAAGGAAAAAAAAGTCTGTGGACGAAGAAAGACAGAGTCTGTTATTTTGCCCTTTAGCACCGGTCTTCTGAACGGTGAACGTGGCTTTTTTTTCTGTTCTGCATGTTCGTAAATCAGAAAAGGACATGCAAGACAATGCCCGACAGCTTGTATGGACGGACCTCGATTTGTAACTGCATGCTAGATGTGTCTCCTGAAGCTCGGCGGCCAGGATGCGCTGTTGTTGTTCGAGCTTCCTGGGCATAAAATACTGACAGGATATTCAAGATCCCGCGAACTCTCATCTGCAGAACCAGTTCAGCGTAGAAACTTACAACCCATAATGAACAACGATCGTGAGAGCTCTAACAACGCACCGATTGTTTTGTGGCAAGCCTCCCAATCGCCCTGGAAAATATCGGGAGAATGTTATGGTTGTCATCATCACCGGCCATGTCCACACCATATTATCGGCCTTGATAGTCCTCACCACCCACGCTGTTTACTCGGAGCCGATGAGGTCCGCAAGACCCAACAAGATCCCGAAGGTTTCTCAAGATTTGTGTACTGCATAATGCATGATTGGCCATGCACTGGACTCCGGGCACCCTTCTCGCGGATATGAGAATGCATCTGCGCGTAAGTAGGGAAAACTACCCTGCAGCAGGCATCTGGGAGCATCCACTGGCACATGAAAGAACCGAACGAAGGAACCGAAGTTTGACCGAAATCATGGCGTCGCCACCTGGAAGTACGAGCATCCATCTGCCACCGGGCTGTTGGGTCGAGAGTGCCCTAGACATGGAATCGTCCATCGACCATCGTGCTTTCCCAGCCCAATAAATGCTGCGGCAACTATCTGCTGGTAGCCGGGGAGGCCTGTGACAACCAGCCGACAACTGCCGCTGGAACACACAACCTGAAGGCGAGCCAAGCGAGAGATACTCCTTCCACTTCTGTGTGGTCCTTGAACGCAGACTGGCAAGATGTAAAAACCCGGCATTTCGAACTCCCCTTTCCTTCCCACCACAAGGCCTTCGCAACTCGGCGGTCAAATGGAGTGCGCCAGTTGGCCATATTCCGAACAATATCGTGGCCAGCGTGATGTGGCGAGGTCCAATGTTCAAACTCCGAAGCCGACGATGATGATCCAACAGCCTTGCCTTCTCAGATTACATCTACGAAATCTCGAATCTCTTCGCCCTCGTACCCCACGCGATTAAAAAACGGTAGATGCCAGCAAGAGGATATTGTGAGTGGTCTCGTTTGCCTTAGGTTCCCTTCGATGCCCCACCCTTTGGACCATTGAATGCATCTTACTGACGATTGGAAAATACCCTACACCTTCCGCTTCTTCTCTCATCCTCTCTCGACATCAGTATGTGCGAATATGATATAGACGTCCAAGGTCATATCACATGGCTGCCCGGTTTCTAGTTTCGTCAGTGAGTGGAGCGCAACGTCAAGATCCGGCAAAATGCCTAGGATCGGCAACGTCGATATGGACCTCGGCCTCCGATAGGCACGCATAAATGCTTTGCAATATCAATGCCCCCAATACGGAACTGATCATGGCCCGGCACTTGTGAATGGCTCGGAATCGAGGTTCCTGCCTGGTAGTGAAGCAGAATGGACAATGCCGCCAGGCTGCTCGATGCTTGATGGACCTGTTTAAAAGCCCAAGTTGTGCTCTCTGTCAATCCAGATTGTCGTGTCTTAGAGTTCTCTGGGTCAAAGATTGCTTTCCATCTCTTCCTTTTTCTACCACTCCTCTGAGGCATTGTTATCATCGTGAACATGTACTGGCTTGGGGCCCTCTCCTTCGCGGCCGCCGTTCAGGCACAAGGTGGTGGATTTTCGATGAACATGCTGCGGTTCGGCTGTTCGCAAGCAGTCATTGACCGTATTGATCCGTTAGTTCTACCTCCAGACTTATCGCAGAAGATGACACTAACACTCCCGCAGACTTGTCGAACCTGGCATGCTCCCTTCTTCACACGTCCATCAAGTCGTTGGCGGCGTACGTCCATTCTCTCTTTCTCCCTACAATGCCCACACTAACAACTACCAGAACGCCTTCAACGCCACCATGCCCTCCGGTCCCAACGCCGACATCTCTAAACTCGCCACCTGCACCTCCTGCAGCTTTTCTGAGGACTTCTCCAACTACTGGACCGCCAACGTCTACTTCCGCGCACGCAACGGCACCTACAAGCGCGTACCACAAATGGTCAACGATCAAATCGGCGCCGCCAACGCCGGCATAACCGTTTACTATACGGCCCCCGGCCCCAAGACCGTGACAGCATTCAAGCCCGGCTTCCGCATGTTCTCCGGCGATGCCAACCGCCGCACCTCCCCCGGCTTCGGCAAGAACATGCAATCCTGCTTCAGGTGCTACACGGGCGCCAACTTTGGCGGAAACACTTACGCCCCTTGCCAGGACCCGCAGCGTGATACCGAGACGTTCCCCAAGCAGCCCTGCCCGGGCGGAATCCGGTCGAGCGTCATCTTTCCCATCTGCTGGGACGGCAAGAACCTGGATTCTCCTTCTCACACGGAGCATATCGCCCACCCCGCTTCGGGCCCTGCACCGTTCGCCGTCGTGGACGCCAAGTGCCCTTCCAGCCACCCGGTCAAGATCCCGCAGGTGCACTACGAAGTCGTATGGGACACTCGTCAGTTCAACAACAAGGCGGACTGGCCTACGGACGGCAGCCAGCCGTTTGTGTTGAGCAATGGAGACACGACGGGGTACGGACAGCATGGCGATTACGTGTTTGGATGGCAGGGAGACAGGCTGCAGCATGCGATGGATAATCGGTGCTTTGGGCCGACGTGCAACGGATTGAAGACGCAGGCGTTTGACAAGGCGAATAAGTGCACAGTAAAAAGCGTGGTGAATGAGAATACGGATGGGTGGTTGAAGGAGTTGCCGGGCATGGCGGGGCATCCGATGAAGAAGTGATGGGTGGGGGAAGAAGACGCCCGTCTTTCTACCCAGTAGGCTTTGATGATTGCCTTGATGATGGAGACTCTCGTTTGTATCGTTGAATACCCCTTTTGCCCGTCCTTTCAGCAAGTTGCTCTTTTGTAGCAACATGATTCTCAACATCGGAATTTTTGATGCCCACGTACTTGTGCACTTTGAATGCTCGTGGCGGTCGTGGTGATCGAGCGTCTGGTTTCCTTTTTCCGGCTGTGCAGATCGGGGCCCCGAGCATGAGAACAAGACATGGCCGGATAAAGACTGCGGGCGTTGCTGTAAATTGTAATTGTGCTGTGAATGGTGCAGAAGCCAAGAATGGTACTTGCCAGCTCTATAAATGGCCACAAGCGACCGTCAACTCCTCATTGGGACGCATGATATGGGAGGAGGGGTCAAAACGTGGAAAGATATGGAGGAGTCTGGGGTTGACAAGATGAGTTGCATCTCCAGATTTTACCCGGCAGTATAAATGACCACTGCCTATCGTCGCCAATCGCCCGGCAGAAGTTGCAGAATCTGGGGTGCATCTGACTTTGTCTGCCCGCCTCCATGCGTCCAGCCATATTATCCAACCGCTTAATCTCGTCCCTGACTTAGAATTGGATATTGCTCGAGTGTAGCATGCAGCTGAAGGAGATCCAGTCCCTTCGAGGTCATAGGCGATGAGACACTTCTCTTGCCTTTGCCAAGCTAAATCATCCGCATTTCCGGACATCGCTCAATAATAGCAAGGTAGTGTTATGATGAGAAGAGAAAGGCTGAGCAGCCTTGGCTCTTTGGATATGCCTTCTAACCGCCGGTAGTTAGGGGAAGACACTCGTCTGGATCGCTTGCCATAGCCCTAGGCGGGAGTGGACTTACAGAAAGTGACAACGACGGTATAAAGACCTCTTCCCCTATCCATAGTGCTTCCCTTTATCAACCGGGAAGCTGGGACCCTGGCAGCTCCTCATCGACAAACTGTGAACAAATCACAAGACTGTCAACATGTTCTTCCTCACCTCCCTCCTCACCAGCCTCCCAACCGTCTCTCTCGCCATCATCGGCGTAGCTTCCGCCCCAGCAGCCAACTATTTCTGGTCCAACTGGAGCGACGGCAAGCCCAAGCTAATCGTCAAGAACGGAGCCGAGGGCAAATTCGACGTGACCTGGTCCGGCGACAAAGGGAACTTTGTCATTGGTAAAGGGTGGAATCCTGGTAGTAGCAAGTTCGTCCCTCCTCTCTCACTTCACCCTGCACTTTCCTCTCCTCTCCTCTCCCCATCTTTCCCGTCCCATCCCCTCTCACGTGCACACCCCCATCCTGCCAACAACCCAACTGACGAACGCCCCTCCCACCTCTCAGAAACGTCACCTACACCTCAACCTTCTCCCCCACCGCCGGCGGAAACGCCTACCTCGCCATCTACGGCTGGACCACCTCCCCGCTCATAGAATACTACATCATCGAAGCGCACGGCGACCACCATCCCTCTGACAACCCGGAAGCCAAGGTTCTCGGAAACGTCACATCGGACGGCGGGACGTACCAAATCATGACCAAGAAGAGAGTCAACAAACCCAGTATCATTGGCACCGCGACGTTCGCCCAGTATTGGAGTATTAGGTATGAGCAGAGGCCCGAGGGAGGGACGGTTAATACGGAGAACCATTTCAAGGCGTGGGAAGGTGCGGGACTGAAGATGGGGAGGCATAATTATATGATTGTTGCTGTGGAGGGGCAGGATAGTTCGGGAAGTGCTAGTGTGACGGTGGGGGTTGCTCCGCCGGAGGTGCCGGTACCCACAACGGTGGGTGGGGGGAGTTCGTGACAGGGATGGGAGGTGGTGCGGTGGGTGTTTTGGAGGCGTGGTTTATTGCTGTTTGGGAAGGAAGGGTGGTATCGATTTTGTGGTGCAGTAGCTCTGATCTAGGGTCTTCGGCACGGGTTCATCAAGCCTTGTTCGGAAGATGGGCAATCCCAGCCGCGAATCGCGAACATGGGAGCGGCGGTTTTATCACACCTACCTCAAAGACGGTCAGTAGGTAGTCTAGCTGTCATATAGGCTGAGAGGTATGAAGTGTGGTTTTTGTAATAAAGTTGTTGATGATCAGACGTCGAAATAAGTTTGGGATGGTAAAGGCTTGGGATTAAAGCCGATCGTGGGCTCTGGAGCAGGTCAAAGGTGACGTCATTGAAGCTTTCGCGATGATCGACCCAGCCAGTGCTCGAGTGATCTCCGTTTGTGCGCTGTGCTTCCGTTCCTCAGCCCTTGGAGACTACTACAGAATCGTACTCGTCAAACTTCCCAAACCAGAGATTTAATGAGTCATTTGTGTGAAGTTGAAATCAACGGTGTTCCTGCCGAGCATGCTCGGCGAGCTTGTTCGATGTTGGCGTTGTTTGGACGCGCTTTGACCATTCGCGCTGTTATGTGCCCCGCCTAGCGTGGCTAGCGCACAGACGGTACCTACGGATCAGCTGCCGGTCACTGCCGGAAAAGTGAAAACGAGGGGAAAATCCGGGGAAATGCGCATCGGATCGACGATATTGACAGGAATATCAGCACATGGCATTTCTGTCTCGATATCGAAGTCATGATTCCTTTCAATTCACACGATCGTGTTGCAATCGAAGCCGAGGTTTGAAGATGGAAACGGATGACAGATGCGGAGAGATTCAATGCCCAGAAACGCCCAGAAACGCCAACCTCTTTTAGGGCTTAGGCGCGCCATGGCACATTAATCTCCGACGCTGTTGGTTCATTGAATCCTGAAAATTCGCGAGAAATCGACAATCATTCGGACACCTTTTCAGGAGAATAAACGGCAGAAACCGCAAATGTTTGAGCCGTGTTATCCGTACGTAGTGAGTAATTGAGCGGTAATCGTACCGTTATCGAGCAATCAAGTCGCGATTTCCTCCCCCCTTCCCCTCATCATTTTCTCGGCGCGCGTGAGGCAAAGGGAAGTGCGACCCTATCGCAGCCAAGAGGGCACCTTGACGTCCACCCTGCCGCGAGCCTGCATCCACCGTGACCGCCGCCTTGTCGGTCTCCTCCATTTTTTTGCACCAGTCCATCTCTCTTTCCCATCACAAACCGTTGAAAATAGCCGGCTAGCTACCGCCTTCCGTCGTCGCGACCAAACATTTGGTCCAATGGATTATTCCTACCTTTGCTGACGGACGTTGTGCGCTGTGAACCACCAACGATGCTACCTTGGGCAGAACCTCCTCCCATCCCGATAGCGCCCCACCATGCAGCACCCATCACAACAACCAGTCGTCATCAGCGACCCGGATCTACGAGTCAAGATCATGGAGTTTGAGAACGAAGACGACTTTCTGCTCCAGCAGCGACGAAGCCCTAACCCACGACAAAGGATGCGGGCGCTACTCCGTCGAATGCGATACGGTCCGTTCGGAAGATTGCGTAACGCGTTGTTCTTCCTCGGAGCCCTCCTTATCTTTGGCTGGATCATGCTCCCCTACGACAACGTTGTCCGTCTCGGCATCCGATTCAATGTCAAGAACTTCCAGCATTACCTAAACTCACACCCAGTCGAGAATTGGCTATTTGCGCCACCAGCATACCCAGTCGATCTGGGCACAGACACTGTCGTCATCGTCAAGACCGGATACGGCACACGCACAAGGGCAAACGCCTGGTTTGAAGCTCTCAGCGCCTCCACCGAGTTCCGCGACTTCCTCGTTATCGCCGACTATGCCTCCAAGCCAGGTCAGGAGGCCAATAACCATGGCACGCCTTTGCCGATACACAACGTTGTCAATCAGACCTTGAGCTCCTTGGGACCTGCCGCCAGTTTGTCCAACCCACGAGTTGCAAAATACCTGCGATTTGCCGAAGCAATAGAAAATGGAGAAGAAAAAGCAGACCAGCTCGCCAAGTCCACAGGCTGGGAGATAGACGCCCTCAAGGTACGTCTATCACGGCCATATCTCCTCACCACTGACACCCGCTAACACCCGCCTAATAGTTCATCTCCGGCCTCGAACTTGCTTACTCCAAGTTCCCCAACAAGAAGTGGTACCTCCTTGTCGACGACGACACCTACCTCGTCCAACCCTCTCTTAAGCCCCTCCTGGCCCACCTCGACTCCGAAGTCCCCTACTACATCGGCAACGCAGTGGGCGACTTCCGCATCCGCTTCGCCCACGGCGGCTCCGGCATAATCCTGTCGCAGGGCGCCATGTCCTCCCTCATTCTCGACAACCCACACGCCGTGCGCACCGCCCACCTCGAATCTCTCTCGGAAACATGGGGCGACCGTTTGCTGGCAAGAACGCTGATAAGAGCTGGAGTATATCTGGATGAGGAGTACAGCCATTTGTTCAGCGGCGAACCTCCACGTTGGGCCAAGATCCGCCCGGATCGGTTCTGTTGTCCTATTATCACGTTCCATGGGCTGGGCCAGCCGGAGAAGATGCACCAGGCGGGCGAGAGCTTCAGGAATGTGAGCAAGCCACTACTGTGGAGCGATATATGGGACGTGTATGGGATGTCCAGGCCGTGGAGGCAGAGTACGTTGACGGAAGACGAGCTGGCGAAACCGATAGAGTATGCGAATTGGGATCATGCGGGAGGTAGTGGTGGGGAGGTGGCGGTAGTCGAGGGTGTCGAGAAGGCGGAAGAGTGCGGGAGGAAGTGCTATAAGAGGGGGAGCGAATGCATGGCTTGGACGTGGGAGAAGGAGACAAGGAGGTGTAACCTCAGTCCGTGGATGATTGTGGGAGAGAAGGTTGAAGGGAAGGTGAGTGGGCCGAATGGAAAGCTGGCAAGGGAGTTGGAAATGGTTTGTTTGAAGTATTAGGAGACCGGACCGATGGAGATGACAGAGAGGCTATGAACAAACGTGTTGCGGTTCAATGGGATGGAATATCGTTACCAGCATTACAACGGCTTTGAGAGTTGGGAACGGGAGCCACGCAGACAACTGGGAAAACCATCATTATCATCAGGATTTGGTGTTGAACGCAGGCATAAACGCAAGGACAAGCGCGAAGTTGACGGCCTACATTACACATACTGCTCCGGTCAGGAGAGACCTGCGGCGGAGCATCACGAGACCATAGAAGAGCGGGTTACCCGGCTAATGTTTATTCATGACCGTATACTTATCAATACATCAGTAACAAACCACCATTAATTTCCGCTCGATAATGCTTTACTTGGTGCACTCACTGGATTGCCCATGCGGTCCAAACCTATGCGATGCAGGAATTCCCATTAACAAGCGAGTGTTGTACGTGAACACGAACACCAGCTGTCAACGTCACCTTCCCCCATCACTAGACCCGAGTCTGTCCTCGTTGAAGTCAAGCGGTACTACTTACCTAGTTCATCACTTCTAACTTCTCCTACGCCATCTCGTCCGCCGCAAACGCGTTTCAAAACATGTAAAACCCCGAGTCCACTGTGCGAATGCGGCCTGCCGTCCAAACTTTGCCTTCTCACCTGCAGGGGCGCGCAGGGCGCATGTTTGCGTGGTGATATACTTAAGGGATCGACAGGGGTGGAACCGATTGTAAAGTCGGAACAGTAACAATTTCTCTATCAGCTACCTTGGTATACCTAAAACTTGCCGCGATAAGACCCCGTGAAGGGTACCAACTTGTCGCCTCCTTTTTTTATGGGGAGGCGCTGCAATGGACAACTTGATCAGCGAAAGAGATACACCCTGACTCGATGGATCTCGACACACCGCACCCGAAGAAAACAACAGTCTACTCCATCGTGCCTTCCTCACTCGAACTCGTTCGCAAAATTGCATCTACTCGGCGACGACAGAAGGAAGGACCAACTGTAGTGGGGGCACGAGTTCAATCATCGTCTGGGCCTCTTTGCGATTGAGAACTCCCTCCGCTGGGCATCTTTCTTGAACAGGCAGGCCAATGGACTGATCCCGCTCTCGACCAAGCCATCGCATTCCGTCTTGCTCCTGCGCCAACACTCTGCGCCAGAGACCACCAAGATGCGATCGATACTCATACGCTCGACGTTCCGGGTCGCGATCATCGCCATTCCCCTTCTCCTAGTCTTGCACTACTTCATCACCCACCTCCTCGCCTTCATCCAAATCTTCTACCAACACCCCGGCATCGCCATAACCCAGCGCGAAGTCGCAAATGCCTATCTCAACGGCACCCTCCGAGAAACGCGAAAGGAGCAGATACCCAAGATCATCCACCAGATCTTTCATAACTGGAAGGACCCTGCGAACGAAACGCTGCCGAGTGATTGGGAACAACAGAGACGGAGTTGCGTAGATAACAACCCGGACTGGGAATATCGCGTATGTCCTTTTCCCTCCCTTTCCCTCCCTTTCATTCCCTTTCTCCCATCACGCATGCTAACGATACCAAAAAACAGCTCTGGACACCCAAAACCTCCCTCGCTTTCCTCTCCACCCACTACCCGACCTTCCTCCCCTCCTACCTCTCCTACCCGCACCCCGTCCAACGCGTCGACGCCCTCCGCTATTTCTTGTTGTACCACTACGGCGGCATCTATCTCGATCTCGATAACGGGTGTTTGCCGTCTATATCTCCTACTACCGGCGGCGGGTCGTTGGACGCGTTGACGTATTTCCCGCTCTGGATCACGGATGGCGGGAGGGGAGCGTTGAGTAATAATATACTGGCTGCCAGACCGGGCCATCCGTTTTGGGGACGGGTGGTGGCGGAGCTGGTGGGAGGGAGGGGGGCGGTGCCGGTTGGGTTGACAGAAAGGGTGGTGGGGTTTTGGAAGAGGTGGTGGTGTTTGTGGGGGGTACTGAGGTATGTGGAGATTAGTTGGGGGGTTGGGCAGTGGTTTATTGGTGGGGTTTGGGATGAGTATCACCGGATGCTACAGCTCGGGAAGGATGTGAGGGGGGAAATAGATGGGGTGGATGAAGAGGGGAGTGGGAGGTTGTATAGGCTGATGATGGATAATCGGCCGGGGATGGATGAGTGGGTGTTCTTCACACAGGGAAGGGGAGGGACGTGGAATGGGTGGGATAATCGGTTGTTTTTGGAGATTGGTGATCATTTGTGGATGTTTTCTATGGTGTTGGGGGCTTTGGCGGGGTTGTTAGGTTGGTTGGCGAGGAGGTATTGGGGGGTCCAAAGAGGAAAAGGGTACCGGAAGGTGAAGAGTGAGGACATGGAAGATAGGAGCGAGTGAGGCTGGGTAGATACTCGAGGTTTCGGTGCAAGCTTGGCGTCAACCTTGTTGTTCGCCTTTATTAGCAGGAGAGGTGAACGACAACCTGCTTGAACGATCATTTAGCCTTGCGGCGAAGACAGACATTGGTTACATGTATATCTGGGATTTTGTTTCATGGTTTTCATTTTCGGATAGAAATCACCTAGACAGGAAGCATCTATAGGAGTCGATGAACATCGTTGTGGAAAGCCTTCGGGCTCTGCTGGTACGGACGTGAAGCGTGAAAATGCATCCATGTGACAAACATGAGGGCGTCTCGAGATTCTTCCAGTTGAAGAACAACACAGCATCCAAAATTCCCCAGAACACACCATCGCCATTCTAACAACAATAAGGTAGCGCCGGAATCTTCAGCCTTGGTTTGATCCGTCTTAGCGTACTGCCTTTCGAACCAGATTCTTCTAGCATCAACTTTTCAGCTCGATGCAACCAGAGGTCCAGACCGAAAGATCCAAACGCTTTACCACGATTGATGGCCGCACAAACCATCATGTGGTTCAAAAAGATAGGGCTCGTTCATGACAAAATTATGAGCACCGCGCGTAGACTACCCTAGACGTGGATGATCTAAAACTCGGCCATTATATCACCAAAGAACTTGGTTATTACTGGAATTTCAAGAGCAGTCAATGCCCTTTCTGCCTTTATGCACTCTCTTAAGTTTTGGGTTATGTGGTTGTGAAGAGAATGCATCTTCATCAAGCTGACCAGGAGTGGTAATATTCGCCAAGGCCGCAGAAATAAGTGGCAAACCCGATATGTTATGAACTTGTCATGAATGAGAGGGTGGATGACGTACGTGTCTCAATCCTGGGGTGGCATCGGGACCGCCTTCCCCAGTTCAGGGGTATCTGCGTGCCTGCACCAGTTCATTGTGCCCTTGGCATTGAGGTTCGGGCGCGAAGCCGCGATATCAAACGGGCGCTTAAACGATTCCAGTCTCTTTTCCAGGGGCAGTCTTTGACGAACGTTTGACGGCTCAGAAACCCATATCCGGGATATATGTACAAGAGTCCATCGCGAAGAGTATCGTCGAACATACGGCCAAACTACCGTACCGCTCCTCGCGTATGCATGCCGGTATTGCTCTCTCTCGCGATATTACTCTGACTCCGGGAGCCTGGGTGGCGGAACATATGGCATGAGGTACAAGACACGGCGGCTTCATCTTTTCCCGCTTGACGCCCTCGCCTAAACTTGCATACCTCTATATACATATTCTCGCCTCAACTTGTCCTCCAACTAGAGACCCGTTTTCAATACCACGGAACATGGACGACCGCGATCGCCGTTCTGGAATGTTGTCCCGGTCGTTGTCGAAACACCAAGACCTGGAGGACCCACTATCACATGGATGTTTCCCTTTCTGGTCAACCGCAGCGTTACATCCCCCCATGAAACGTGAGGAACAACCCCCCACACGGATCCCTGTCCAGGGGAACTGGGGAAGAAAAGCTTCCGAATGCTGAATCGGGAATAGGGGCATCGCGGTGGGCGTCTCTATGGTCTTGGCATATTTTTGGGGTTCAGGTTGCGAATGGGTCTTTGGACACTCGGTGACTTGGAGCCCTCAACATTGTTATTGACAAACATGGTTGAGGCGAGGTATAGATCCGAGTATGAAGAGCACCCAAAAAAAAAATCAACGGCCGCATCATGATGATTCCTGACCAATCTGCCCAAATCAAGGCAGGTCATTCATGGACTGTTCGGCCGACCGCTGAAATGCTACCCAGAGTCTACGCGGTTTCAAGAAAACCGGGCTCTGCTCCGTTACCCTCGCTTGTCTCGGTACTCGGCACTCCCGTCACCCTGAACCCGGTCATTCAGAGCCTCAGACGGAATGCTACCCGATGTTTCCTCTTAGACTCGGGCCTTTCCACCAACGCTGGAAGTTTCCGTACACACAATGCTGCCCCTGAGGATCCACACCCGTTGGTATTCCCGTCCACTTTCAACGACCTACCCGCCTTCAAACGTGGTGGCTTTCCAAAGCGCTTGCACTTTCCCCTTGGCCTCTGGTCCTGCTCATCAAATGTCTAATGACAGGATGCCACTGATCCACTTCTCCACGCGTTACGGCAACGTCAGATGTTGCGGTATCGCCGGGATTGCATCCTTGACCATGGACTCTAAGCGCCGATACCATGGATGAAGGCCCGTTACACTAGTGTAGCCGGGGTCTTGTTCAACGCCAGCCCAACTGGTATAAAGATGACGGCAGATTCCAAGTCATCAGGAGGAAAAGAAGAAGCAAGACATCAGACTTCACCATCTGAATCTCCAGCATCTCATTCCCTTCTCTTCCCATCCACCATCGATTTCACATTCACAATGGCCCGCAAGAGCATCCTCACCGCGCTGGCTGGCGCCTCCCTCGTCGCCGCCCACGGCCACGTCTCCAAGGTCATCGTCAACGGCGTCGAGTACCAGAACTACGACCCCACCTCCTTCCCCTACAACTCCAACCCTCCCACTGTGATCGGCTGGACCATCGACCAGAAGGACAACGGCTTCGTCTCGCCCGACGCCTTTAACACCCCCGACATCATCTGCCACCGCTCCGCCAAGCCCGCCGGCGGCCACGCCACCGTCAAGGCCGGTGACAAGATCTCGCTCCAGTGGGACCAGTGGCCCGACTCGCACAAGGGCCCCGTGATCGACTACCTGGCCGCCTGCGACGGCGACTGCGAGTCCGTCGACAAGACCGCCCTCAAATTCTTCAAGATCGACGGCGCCGGCTACGACAACGGCGTCTGGGCCGCCGACACCCTCGTCAAGGACGGCAACTCCTGGCTCGTCCAGATCCCCGAAGATCTTAAGCCCGGCAACTACGTCCTCCGCCACGAGATAATCGCCCTTCACAGCGCCGGCCAGGCCAACGGCGCCCAGGCGTACCCCCAGTGCTTCAACCTCAAGGTTGAAGGCTCCGGCTCCAACCTCCCCTCCGGCGTCCTCGGTACCGAGCTTTACAAAGCCACCGACGCCGGTATCCTCTTTGATATCTACAAGAACGACATCTCCTACCCCGTCCCTGGTCCCGCCCTCATCGCCGGCGCCGTGAGCTCCATCCAGCAGAGCAGCATGGCGGCTACGGCCACTGCGTCGGCGACTGTCCCTGGTGCTGGCGCGACTGGTGGTAGCCCTGCTCCTGCTCCTACTACCACTGCTGCGGCTGGTGTTACTACTACCGCTGCCGGAGCTACTACTAGCCAGGCGCAGGCTCCTACTACCACTCTGGTTACTAGCACCAAGGCTGCTACTACTTCTGCTCCTGCGTCGAGCCAGGCGCAGGCTACTAGTTCTGCTGCTCCTGCGTCGGGCGGCAGCGATAGCCAGGCCGCCCAGACTAAGTGGGGACAGTGTGGTGGTATTGGGTGGACTGGTCCTACTGCTTGTGTGAGCGGGTCTACTTGCACTAAGTTTAATGATTGGTACTCTCAGTGCGTGTAAGGGAGAGGAGCGAGAGGGGTGAGAGGTGGTAGAAGGAGGGATGGAGAAGAGAAGGGGGTGTGAAAGGGAAGGGAGGGAAGATGGTGATGCTGTGGCATTGTGGCCGCGTGGCATCCTGGCATAGGCTCACGGGGGAGAGGTTGATGTCCCTGAGTGAAGAGAGGGAATGTAAGATTAGCCATTTTCACCATTTCAGATCTGCTTGTATATACTTTGCATCAAAATAGACTTACCTACATATTATATCCACTATCTGCCCCCTGCCGTGCTACCGGTACCTTGCCCTTCTGCAGTTCCTCGTTCCCGTCCGTGCCATTTGCCAGGGGAATCTAGGTACCTCTACGCCACTAATGACCTGAAAGAACAAGAAACAGTAACACGTACATTGCCCACCGCCTGATAAGAGGTAACCAAGGTGTGCGAAGAATAGTGTAGTGCGGACACATTTACACCGGAACACACTCGGCAAGGGTTTGGTCGTGTTTTCGCACACCTCGGTAACCTTCAGTTGGGTCCTCGCTGCGCATAAGAAACATGCTTCCCATCGAAACAGACTGAACATCTGGACGATTCCTTGCGCGTCAAAGATTGGGAACCAAGCGAGCAGGTTCTGGTAGAGATCACGGCCTTCGGCGGAAGGAGGGATGGGTACCTCTAGGTTGGTTGCGGATATCAGAGGGAGGCGGTCGTATGCAGGTCACGTGTTTGTGTTGGTGTGCCTGGCTGAAAAGCAGCTCGAATTGGGTTAGTATGGGAGTTAATGAGAGATGGGAGGTTTTCCCGTTATCATTACACCCGGAGTCAACATTGGTGCGAGATTGCCGTCGAAATCATGAAGGTCGAAGAACTCGCCAAGTCGAAGTGGGAGTCCCTTCGTTTCTCGGGAGAGAGATAAGTTTTGACCACTCACGTATAACACCCACTAACAATTTCCGCTGACAGCGCTATAAGCCCACAGTAAGACTGCTGTAACGGGCACCTGTGAGCTTTAAGGGCCGAAGACAAAGTCGAACACAAGGGCAGGAAAGGTCCTGTCGGACGAAACACGCCTTCCCACCGAGCTCTCCCCGCTAACTCCCTCGCAACCACCTCACCCTCTTGTCCTCCTCCGCCTCGGAACCACCATCTCATCCGCGAACTAATCGAATGCAACCTCTACCAAGGCATCAGCGACCGTCAACGGTTCTCTACGAAGATGTTGCTAACAGCTCCCTCATGGCCTTCGACGGCCTCTTCAACCCATACATCACCACCGACGAGCAAGCAACTGCCATTATTGACCGCATCATGTCCCAACCTTCTCAGCAGTCCTCGCTCCAGCTGCCTTAAGCATTCTTCGGATCTTACACTGCTACTAAGGTCCGGTAATAATTTAAGGACGGGGGAACACCCAAGAAACCGAGAGTGATATCGAAATCGAGGACGAGGACACATCAACCTTCATCACAAAACCGTACGAAGCGTATCGGACTCGTTGTGGTATACGGAAACCACAGATCCTCCAACACCTGTCAGCCACTTCTTCATTATGGGAAACGATCTTTGACTTGGAACTTTCTTTCAGTCAAGGTAGTCTGGCACCGGGTTCATCGAAGTCACAGTTGGCTTTCTTGAAGGTGCCCGCCAAGCGCGTTGCCACCAAATGTCGCAAACATCAAAACAAGCAAAACATGATTTGTATGGACTGGGAAGAGAGACCAACTGCGGAAATATCTCTACCGCAGTTTCTCTTCATATGGAACCTGCCCTTGTCCAAGAAAGCCAGCGTCACAAAATGAATTTGGAGAAGAAAGCAGCAGCAGCGAGGTTGGCGGTGGCAACCGAAGCGACCTCTACGAACATTATTACCTCGAATTACCCTCCCACCGAGCCTGCTCTTTCTTCTCGTATTCGATTTCAGGACTCGTAGTATGCTCGGTCATACGACCCCTGTCCGGAGCCGTATGGCTCCTCCTTCTCCGACTCAGACGACTATCACAACTCAGAGCTCCAGCAATAGCCTCTGTGAATGCTCACTCCCCGTTCGCATCCATCTCAATATTTTTATTTCAGACAGTACAGGCTTTTCCGCGTTTGGTATATATGGCTCTAACGTGGATCATGTTGTAGAGACGTTGGATGGCGCGAGCCTGGTAGGCAGGGAATTCCCAGAGTCGCTTCTAACGGCTGCCCCGAAACTTCAACATGTCTCGCTTCGTTCTTCAGAGGCATTAGCACGATGACAGCTCAACGTTTCGGCATGACATGATCTCATACTCTGTGGATGGAAGTCGATAATTCAACGGCGGAACACTTCAGTTGTGAGATCAGATCAAATATTTCTTTCTAAACATTTCAGAGACACACCCAACCGCAATTTTTTTTTTTTTTTTTTTTTTTTTTTTTTTTTTTTTGCGCCAGAAACTGGCATGAACGAAGCAAAGCAGCTGGAGGAAGGAACATGAAGTGAAGGTGTGCCGGAGACGACCCCAAGTAGCATAAATACCCGTCCCTTTCTTTTTTTGTTTTCCGCTTATCCAGTGTCCAATCATCACCATTCTTTTCGTTACACAGCATATCTACAATGGCCAACAGACCAATCAGATTGGATCACGAGTTGTTCAGACGTTACGTAATCACAGTGCTAATGATGTTATCCGTACTGGGTACTCTCTTTAACCTCCTCAAGACCATTCTCTGCCTCAAGGCCGAGAATTGCCCGTGTACTGTCATGGCTTGGTCCATGCGCATGCCATCGGCTGCATTGATGTATTTAACCATGCCCTCTTCAAGGTTGCACTTCTTACTCTTTCTTCCTTTTTCTTCCTTATCTTTAGTTATTTATCAATAACGTCAGATTAATCGTGTGCACTCCCGCTTCGAGATCTACGTGCGTGACATGTACCCCCGTGCCGTTTTACATAGAGGTGTTTTGGCTATTTACATTGTTTGTGACCTGATTCACTTGAGTTTTGATCTCGCTGCAAGGGAGCCCCCACCGCCTGGATCTCGGCGTTTCTCACTCTGGTTGATCCCTCTGGACCGGTAACCGTATCCCATCATCAATCGTTTGTCACCATTATCACTCCGGGTACCAAAAACAAAACAAACATTCAATCACTATGTTCGACCTCGACTTTTTGATCTGGCATTGCGCTTTGCCTCCAATGGTCGTCACCGTGTTAATCTAGTTCTTTTGGCACGCGGTCGAAGAAGATTTCCTGAAGTTCTGTGCACCAATTTCCGCAACGGATGGAGCACTCATCCTTTTCGCCTGTTTCCTCATCATGGCGATCGTACAGTGAATCAAAAATCCTCCAAGATGGGCCACCCGACGACGGGCATGATTCGGTAAGGTCTATTTGGTCGTCATCTTCACCTTGATCGTTGTTTGGGTATAAACTTACTGACCGTTGTTGTGAACAGACAGGGCGGGGAGGAGATGGCGACAAGCTGGATTTCCGGTGGTTGCTGGAAGGGGTGTTTGAAAGGCTTGGACAATTCCCGAAGATTAACGATGAGGAGCTTGTCTGGTTGGTGAAGACCGCAGATGCGCTGTATTCGGACATCTCTTGGGTTTCTCATGTTGTTCTTCTGCCGTTAACACCACGCTCGAAGTTACACAGCTGGACAAGAAGGATGACGGACTTTTGGGCTTGGAGAAATATTGAATCGTGGGCGTGCCAAAGAGATAACTTGAGTTGGGAGTCGGTCGTTAGGTCGTGTTTTGTCTTTCATACCACACAGCGGAAAGAAGAGGATTCATTACCTGGTATCTTGTGCCCAGCCGTGTTAGCCGTGCCGTCTGCCTGCCGGGCTGGGCCCACTCTCCAGCACCACCTCCCTTAGCTAGCTTTTCCCCGCCCTCGTTCGTAGCCTTGTCTTCCTTCTGAATACAACAACTTCTCTCTAGCTTTCTTGTCCCTATTATCGTGACAGTTCAAGACATTATCAGAGTCATGTTTTTGGCACATGCATGTGTGGAGTTCCATACCCTGCCTACTGTATGATAATTCGGAGGACTACAAATTTGGAGATTTGAAAGTATTATCGGAGCTTGCCGCTCAGAACTGCAATCCAAGAAGGCCCTTTTTTCATTAACTTACGCGTGGTTGCTGAGTTTCCAACCAAATTGTGGTGTTGACGGATCTTCCCGAATGTGAATCAACTGGCCACAAAGAAAGGACGGCGATGATAATCAATGAGACTTATTCCGGATGATGAGTTTGTGACTTCAGGTCTTTTCTTAATGCTAGAAAGTGGTATGAACGAAGCAAAGCAGCTGGAAGAAAGCAGGAACATGAAGTAAAGGTAGGTACCTACCTCTACCGTAGAAATTCGGGACACGTAGTCCCTCCACAAATTCCCTTCTTAGACGCCGATATGCCAGCAGTCCTGTATGGGTCATGTCCATGCAAGTTACAGTGATGGGCAATGTTTGGGACCAGTTCCTAAAAAGGCGATTCTGTATGACACCATGTATGCACTGGGCTGCACGTTAGCATATCTGCGCGCAAGAAGGGAATTACTGGAGGCCCTTGTACTCATGTCCGGATTTCCCGAATTTCTATAGTACAGCCGGAGGCCACCTCAATAAGTATAAATTCCCATCCCTTTCTCTTTTTCTTTTCCTCATTCCATATCAATCAAGCACCATCTCCAACACTCACTCGCTTCCAACATCCACTTCTTACGTACCAACTATCAACACTACTATAAAGATTATCGACAACCAACCACAGAAACAAACAAGCATCACACTACTACAAAGGTTAAAAACGAACAAGCATCACCGTATAACACCGTATCGCCGCATTCATCAAAATACAGGTATATATACGCTTTGTACACCTCGTCGAATCAGTCATCACCCTCGTGAGCCTCATCGTAGGTGTATTTTATTCCTTAGTCCTGCTGCCTCTACGCATAACCGCAGTAATCTCAACCTTTATTTACTTTTTACGCCCGCAGCTACTGCTCCCGCCCTCTGGTTATAAGCAAAATAGGATTTGGTTGATTCCTCTTAACAAGGACGAGGAGAATGGTGACGAGAACGGGGAGAATGTTACGAACTTAAGCGATGCATAAGTTGACCAGGCCGTCGGGACGCGACAGCCCCGTTCGTTGGTTGGATGGTGCAACCCCAGACGGGGATTGGATGGAAGGGCGCTCACGGTGAGCCACCAGCATTAGTGAGCCCACACCACGAACAAGCGACACACTATGGGGTTCACGCCCGCGTGAACATCCGGAGACAGATATCTCGCAGAAGGGCGAGGAGGTATAAAGGGACGACTGGAGAACTCAAATTGTCAGATAGTTCGACAGTAGTCAATTGATCATTATCACCGAGACCAGTATCACGATCATACTTGTTGTGAACCTTTTGGCTTCATCGAACGACTCTGATAGTTACTACCTTCAGCTATCTCATTTAGGCAGATCAGACTGCCGTTCGTCACAGAGAATAGTTGGAAAAAAAAAAAAAAAAAAAAAAAAAAAAAGAAGTGTAGATGATGCGTGGATGAGTTGGTAGTGGGTTTGGGAGCAAGGGGAGGACAGGGGACTGGGACACGGAGGTTAAGGCTTGGAAACACGATGCGCCATGGCCTTGATTGAACGGAAACTCCGGCGCAATAAGCGAAACGGTAAGACCTTTGGGTCGTCGTCTTCACCTTTGATGGTTTTTGGGTATGAACTTTACTGAATAGGTGTTGTTGTGGACAGATAGAGCGGCGGGCATCTCTTGCGTTCCTCATATTTATTGTTTTTCTGCCGGCGATACTTCACTTGAGGTTAAATATTTCGATAAGAAGTAGGTCGGAATCTTCAGTTTGGAGGAAAAATCTTGTGCCCTGTCAAGATGACAGTTTGAATCGGGAGTAGGTCGTGAATTCATACGGAATCTTGTCTTCTATAAACTATAGTGGAAAACATCCTTTAATGTTCAAAATCATGGTTTCGGCCCTTGAAGCTCTCCACCTCGCCCACTCCATCACAGGTCGGAGGACCGCAAATTTGTGAATTGGATACGGTAGTTTTAGTACGATGTTGTTTTAAAAAACCTCCCGTCAATTAAAAAAGGTTCTTGCTTTCCTAAGCCACGCGGGATTGCTGAGTTCGTGGCGTTGGCGGATCTTCCCGAGTGAGGATTAACAACTGGAAGTGACAACGAAAGGACGAGGATAATGATCAATGAATGATATTCCGGGTGCAGCGACCAAAAGACAATGCGGCCCTTTACCCGTTCTCGACAGGGAAACCGTTCGGCCGGGACGACCACCGTCGGACAAAGCCTGCCGCCGCCTCGTCAGCGGCCGGCCACAACAAAGGATGGAAACAAACTCCAAAAGAGCTTTGTCCAAGATCTACCCACGAGCCAGCATAACTTAAAGCTCTACCCATCCGCCTTTTTTTGTCTACTTTATCTTTTCTCTGTATCCATATCATACCTTTCACTCATACTATTGTGTCCATTTTTCTTCCCCATTTGCACCTCTGTCCTTCGTCTCGTGCGAGCAGCTCAAACGCACACCGCCACACTCAAAAATCTACATTTGTTCGCTGCCATGGAATATAGCCAAGACGGCACTTCCCCTCAAAAGGAGCCATTCCAAACAAAAGAGGAAGTTGTCATGGAAAAGGTACCTGCTATGGAATCCAGCGAAGACAGCGATTCTCAAGGGGATTCATTCCGCCCGGCGCCAAAAGATGAAATTGCCATGGAAAAAGAACCTCCTGTCATGGAGGAGACACCTGTCACGGAAAAGGCGCATGAACCTTCGGTGATGGAAAAGTCACCCATCGTGGAAGAGCCACCCATCGTGGAGAAGGAACCTGTCCCGGAAAAGGAACCTGTCAAGGAAAAAGCAACCATCATGGAAAAGGCATCTCCTTCCATCGAAAAGCTATCTCCTCGTATTGATAAGCCACCTGTTGTTGAAAAGGCATCTCCTGTCATAGAAAAGGCACCTCTCATAGAAAAGCCACCTGTCGTGACAAAGCCAACTGTCGTGGAAAAGCCATCTGCTGTGAAAAAGACACCTGTCGTGGAAATGACATCTTTCATGGAAACGGCGCCTCCTGTCGCGGAAAAGCCGCCGGTCGTGGAAAAGACCTCTTCCCCGGAAAAGGCACATGCTACAGAAAAGACACCTGTCGTGGAAAAGAAGGCACTTGTGGAAAAGAACGCACCCGTCGTGGAAAAGACACCTGTCGTGCTAAAGACACATGTCGTGGGTAAGACATCTGTCATGAGGGAAACACATATCGTGGATAAGGTACAGGTACCTTTCATGGAAAAGGTACCTGTCCTGCCAAAGGTAACTGTCCCGAAAAAGGCACCTCTCATGGAGAAGTTCAGAAAGGATATTCGTGCCATTCAGAACTATCAGGAAGCCCCGTCAGCAGCAGAATCGGCCGCCATAATATCCGTCCTTTTCCTTTTCGCCTTGTACATCATACTCCTCACTTTGATTTACGACCTCATTGCATCCTCGCTCTTTCCCTTCCTCCCACGGCGGCTCTGAGCGGCCGACAAAGCCGTCAATCGGTAATGACATCGGCCTCGCCCCCAACCTCAGCTTGGGATATTGGAGCACTGTTGAGCAAGACAGCTGTCTTACCTTTTTGGATCGATGAGTACGTGGATCAGTCTTGTATGCATCAAGGGTTTACCGGTGATTGTCACCGTTGCTCTTGCCCCAATACGTCGCGTATTGTACTCCCGCATGCGTCATCTACAGCAACCGATCGCTCGTCTGAGCCTGTCAACCTGATGGCTCGTGCGCTTCCTATGCCCCGTCTGGCTCTGATATCTCGTCAGCGGCCTCTGCCTCTGCTGCTGGCTTCCCTCTTCTTTTCATCGATACATGAACTTCATCCCCGTATTCACCACGCAACGGACTCACACTCCTCAAAGACTATGGACGGCTCACCAGCGCAACCCTCGGCCGACACAAGCGAGTTCAGATACCGAGGCTTCACTGCTAGCGGCGAATTACCTAAAGGAACAGTCTCGGCATAGTTTTTGAGCCCTTGGTGGAAGTCATCTTTTAACCAGTTTCGCCTCAACACATTCTCACTCTCATCCGAAGATCAACAAATTCTCAACCTGCAAAAAAGTCAAAACAAGTGGTTGTTGCCAAGTGTCAACCAACACATTCAACTGTAGGACATCTTTTGCTTTCAATTCCTTGTCTTGAAGTGCGCAAGAAAGGCAGTTCTGATTCTGGCGGCAGTCCTGACGGCGCTGGTGGCAGCAAAGTAACAGCGAAAGAATGGTGCTGATGGAATTGGATATTGAGGGAAGGCTCAAGCGCCGGGTGCATGGGATCGTAATAGCTTTGGAAGAAAGGAGCGGATTATTGGTGTTTGGCCGTCACCCGAAGCTTGCCAAAGGAAAGCGTGCTTCACTCAGAGCAGAGCATGGACAGAGGAGCAGGTCCGAAACTGGTTCCGGGAGGTGGAAAGAGTGTGTTTCGAAGGGGCAAGAGAACACATACTCTATCGTGTAATTACCATTTTCCCAGTGTAATTCTGGTTCTTTCACCAGCTTTGTACTTCAAATGGGCTATACATGTATTTCATCTGTCCCAAACGAGGATCGTACATCTTGAAGGCCTCCCGTACTAACCGAGAACATGTACTCCTGACCCGAATCACCGTAATCACAGTAGGATTATGCCTTCCTCATCGAAGAAAAAGCACGATCAAGAGGTGGGATTGCCTAGACAAGTTGACCAGAGGTGACAGGTGCCAGACAAGAGACGTTTAGCGTGGAGGCAGTCTTGTCACAGCACATGGGATCACCTGTCCAAGTGCTGTTTCCCTTCTCAGTCCACTCGGTACACTCGTGACCGCCGGGCTCCTGCCAGGTACGGTCGAGCGTGACACGAGAAAAATTGCCTGTTCCCCTCGTCTAGAAGTCAAAGAGAAATGGAAGGAACGCGTGCCTCTACCCAGCAACTAATTTTGACTCCCACGGTTTTTTTCTCCTACGCGCCTTTCAGGCAGCCGCTCCCCTCGTTCTCTCTCTCTCCTCCCCTCTCTTCCCCCGTTCTCCCTCTTCCCTTCTCTCTCTCTTTTTCTCTTCTTCTCCTCTTCCCTTTCCCTCATCATCAAACACAACCATCATTCATCATCACTTCCTCACCATTCTTCGTCGCTGCTTGCGTTCAAGAACGTCAACAGCACCACCAACAACCATCAGCAACCACCACTTTCCTCAACCTTCAGTTACTCGGCGTACCGCCAGGGCGCCATCGGCCCTGCTCCCCGCTGGTGCTCTGCTCGGTTCGCTCGTCGCTGGCACTTTCTCTTGGTAAGCTCCACTGTCTACCTCTGTGGTGTTCATCAGAATATTATTGACGTCTCCTTCAGCCCTTCACCAACTTCACCACCATGAAACAAACGCCGGCTGAGGCTGCCTCAGCAGCAACTGCCCAAGCGGCTCCGCCAGCAGCAGAAGCCTCAGCGGCAACTGCGGCCTCCCCTCCCTCAGCAGCAACAGCCTCAGCAGCAACTGCCCAAGGGGCCCCCTCAGCGCCAGGAGCCCCATCGGCTGGCTCTGGCCCTGCTCGCAACCGTAAGGGCATCCTATTTGCTGTTCCTGTTTTGAACAACACCGGCGGTAATGCTCCTGTGCCCCCAGACCGAGCACGAGGTGAGTAACATGGCTTCCGCTCGTCAGTAAAAGCTCAGCCCAGACCTAACACGACGAAGTGGGAGAGTAGGCAAGAGGGGTGGATAGCCGCTCTACCCAAAGGATATAAACCACGATGCGCCATCAGAAAGGACGGCGGTAGAGATTACTACCTATTGCCGCGCTGTTGCTTTCCTCAACGTTCCCTCTCTTGTCGCGTCGTTTGTACCATATTGCAACATTCCTGTAATGGCAACCCAGCGTGGGTTGCCAAGTTGTAAGTCATCCTTGAATTCTCTTTGCGTCCGTTGCTCTTGTTGTTGAGAATGCTAATAGTTTGCTTGTGTAATATGTCTTTACCAACCCTCTGGAAATTGTCAAGCTCAGATTGCAGGTCCAGGGTGAAGTTGCTAAGAGTGTCGAGGGCGCTCCCAAGCGCTCTGCCATTTGGATCGTCCGTAACCTCGCTGAGCCGACGCTTCCAATTCACGAATTTGGTCTCTCCCGAGCCTGGTCGGACTATACAAGGGAGCCTCTGCTTGCTTGCTCCGCGACGTTCCCTTCTCGGCAGTTTACTTCCCGACCTTCCTCATTTGAAGAAGGACCTTTTCGGCGAGTCACAGACTAAGGAGGTGGGTGTCCTTTAGATCTTCCCGCTGTCGGTCAACTCTTGACTAATCGTTGGATCACACGTAGCGTCGCCGGTGGGTGCTCCACGGGCCGGGCCAATTTGCCACCGATTCGAACTGCTATCTCGATTCCCTCCATAGCAGCCAGTCTCTTTACCGTAGACGAAGATCTGATTGATAAGGCAATCGAAACACCGGGTTGCACTGTTTCGGGAGCTCCGCGAATTGGATATTTATGCATGGGCGGGGTTGTTGGGGGAAAGCTTTATGTCTGTAGTCGTTACGTCTGTACACTTCACCAGCAAGTCAGTAGGGAGCCACACGATAATAACACTCCATGTCTATGACCACAAACATTCCGATCGCTTGACTCCATCTCGCCCACCACATGTCAACGTGACCACCTCACCATCCACACCCTCCCCAGCATCCCTCTCACACAGCAGGAACAACCCCCTGCGGATAGCTGAACAAATCCCCCGGATCCACGCTACCCTTCACGCTCCTCAACCTCTCCAAGTGCTTCCCCCAATAATTCCTCTGCGCCACCTCCCTCTCCATCTGCGGATCCGGATAATTGACATACATCCCCCACTCCTCCACCGGAATTTTATCCGTGACATTGCCCACGAAATTCTGAATCGCCGCAAAGCCCTCAGCTGGATACACCCCCTTATCCACACGATCGTAGAAAAGAAACATAAACAGGTAGTTCCGGTGGGCGTAAGCGGTTGAGTCCACGTCCGGAACGGTGACGGCCGAGGTGGGGCCGCCGTGCACGTCAATTTGCACGTACCAGTCCCGCTTGTTGGATTTGGCGTGGGTGAACCAGTAGGATGTGAAGGCGGAGAGTTGGGAGGGGGTGAGAGGGTGGGTGTAGAGGGAGGAGGAGTAGAAGGTTTCGTGCTGGTTAGGTATCGTTAGTTGGTAGGGCTCTAAAGACTTTGAAATGGAAAGAAAGAAAGAGGAAGAGGATGGGATGAAAGAGGAAGAGGATGGGATGAAAGAGGAAAGGTGAAGAGAGAGCGGGAATCTTGGAAAGAATGATGGAGGAGAAAGAAAAACCTACCATACTATAAGGATGTCCCTGATCCAAACTAACTCCATTCCCAAAATGCTTCACCTGATCCAACCAACCCCCCTGCTGCGCCATCACCAAACTCGCATTCGTGCTCTTCAACAACGGCCCCAACACCCCCTGCAGTCCGCTCTTATCCCCATAAAACAGGCCCTCAAAATTAACAAACCGATTAGTGATAAACAGCCTTGTATTCAACTCCCTCGGCATTTTCTCTCCATCGCTCACAAAATCCTGAAAAGCTGTCATCCCCTCACGAGCCTGCTGCTCCGTCTTCCACGGCGCTTGGGCGATGAAGAAGGTTACTGTGTCTGGCACGGCGAAGGTCTTGAAGCGGAACTCGGTAACAATACCTAAGGAACCGCCTGCCCCGCGAAGGGCCCAGAAGAGATCGGAGTTTTGGGTGGACGAGCAGGTGACCAGGGAGGAGTTGGCGAGGACTAAGGTGGCGGAGTCGAGCCAGTCGAGGGCGAGGCCGTGCGTGTGCGAGGAGACGCCGTAGCCGCCGTGGAGGACGTGACCGCCTACGCCAACGCTGGTTTAACGGTTAGTTGGGTTCCTTTTGGTGTTGAGGGGGTAACGGGGGAAAGGAGAAGAGGCTTACCCTGGACAAGTCCCATGGCTGAACGCCCGTTTTCCCTGGCTGTAGAGCTCATACACAACATGTCCCAGCCGCGACCCTCCTTCTACTGTTGCTATGCCGGTGGTATTATCCAGCACGACCTTATTCATCCTGTCCAGCTCGATGGTGAGATGACCGTCTTCCCCCCCGAGGCCAAATGAGCCATAGCTGTGGCCGCCGCACTTGGCGTTGGCTTTTACCCCTACTTTGGAGGCGCAGGCTACCGTATCTTGGATGTGTTTGACGGTGGTGGGAACGGCGATGGCGACTGGTGTGAAGTTGAGTCGGAGGTTGTAGGGAGCAGCGTCTAGTTTCCAGTCGTTGGAGCCGCGAGTGTTCCAGGGGACGCTGGACTGGGTGAGGCAATCTGTGAGGATGTCGGCCTTTTCGAAAGGTGAGATGCCTGCGGCTGCCAAGCCTGCAATGGATAAGAGGGCTATAAGGGGTAACATGATGTCAAGAACTGCCGTGCTGTAACGTGATACGGGACTGATGTATGACAAAGCTGTTGGTGGTGATCTTGGCAAGCTCGTGGCAGGTTTGTGCCTTGGTTCTCGAAGACGTCTAGGTATAGAAAACGTGGAGAAACCCGGGGAAATGCAGGCTGAGTTATACTCGCTTGGAGGCCCAATCTGGGGTTGACCACCAGCTAGTTGCCGTCACCGTCTGTCGTCGTGATCATAAAATGAGAGTGGAAGATGGGAGTAATGGCGCCACTGTTGGAGTAGATCATACGGCTGTCTACCCACTTATATGTCCCTCCCTTGTAGAGATGTGATTTCGGTCTGCTGAGCAGAGTGTCGGATCACGTCTCTGTTTTGCCGACTCATGTTGATTAACGATCAGGGGGTGGAATGTTGGTCGACGGTCACGGTCGATAATCTTTTACCTTGCGGGATAGAGCGCCTCAAAGACGCAGGACCTTCGACTGGCGGATCGGAAGATTAATCTACGACAGTAAGCATGGTGCTTTGATGCCGTGCCGCATGTTCCCCATGGGCCGAGTGGCCGTCAAGGTGTTTGTATGGCGTTTCTGATCCAAGTCGTGGAATCTTGGGTCGCATCAAGCCGCGGCAGAACCTGAAGAAGACATGGCCGGGTACCGACCCAGCCAACGGCTCATCCGGACCGCAAGGTCGAGTAATGGCTGTCGTGACAGCGCTGCTACCAGAGACCAGCACACAGTCCGGCTGGTCCTTCTAGGAGCCGACAACATTGAACGCAACCTGTACCACAGTTCCATTGATAAGCCGCAAGTCCAGACGAAACTTTCGATTCCCCCCGGAACTGGTTAACTGGTTCCACCAGTGGCCTCCTGGTGCAAATGGATCAAGAGGTCCTGGGTTCAACGGCGAAGTGGTCCAGTCGTCCCGAGGGGTGGAAAATGCTCCCTAGAGGTACTGTGAGCCGCTTGGTTTTTTTGCTCTGTTTGTTTGTGTTGTTTAGCCTGGTTTTGGCTTTTCAACTTTTCTTTGCGCAACGATCTTTGCCAGAACGCTGGCCGATGAGGCTTTCTCCGTTCCCTGAGAGTCTTGTTGTTTGGGTGTTTATTCCTTGTGCACTCTTCCAGGTACGCAACGCTGGCAACATGCGAAACAAGTACACAGTAAGCCGCGGGTGAGGGGCCAATGGCAAATGGCAATTCTTCGGCTAGAATACCATGGATATCTGGCAACGTTGAGCGTTTAATAAGGATATCAGGATAAAGGACGTTTGATGGCATTTAGCCACTGATGTATGGAACAGCTAGCTCCGTGACAAGGGCAGGAGGATCTGCTATGTCGGTTCATGATTCTGCAAATACTTCGAACAAGAGAATCGCAACAGTGCGAAACTTTCCTGCATCTCATGCGATAACCAATATTCAATGGTGTGGTGTTTCCACGTGTGAGCCATACTTTGAGCCGCTAAATGCTACTCTCCGTTATCAACACCAGCTACCGGAGTCAGGTACGAAAGGTTTGGGGGAAGTCCGGATAAAGGCTCAACAGCCCCACGAGAAGAGTTGTAGTATAATAATACCAGCGGGGAAGACTAGAAAGTGACCGAGCACTGGCAGGCACAGATGAGTACCATAAAGACAGAGTGGCAGCTAGCAACCAATGGAAAGTAACAAACGCACCTAAAGGGCTTTCACTCAGGAATCACTTGATGATATGGCCGAGAGAACGGGTTGAATGAGTGATGTAAAAATCAAAGTTACACGGTAAGATTCTCGAAGTCCATATATGGGTGTAACTTAGGAGTTGAATCTTGTATCAAGGAGCAGCGAGGTCAAAGGTTGATGCCATTCACAAACCACGATGGTGATTGATAACTCCAGGTGGGAGGGACCGGAAAATCCCGCCTGTTAGGCGGCGCGTTCGAGGTAAGTTCGTTGGTTTCCGGGAACCCGTAAAACAAGAGTGCTTCAGATATCTCTAAATCGCAGCTGCAGGCGACAACATGGACGATAATGACGAGTGATTGAAAGGTGAAGTTGAAGAGATGAAGTCGAGGGACGTCGTTGAGAAGTGTGGAGCGTCTTCACTGAACATACAATACACCATTAGAAAGTTTGTTAGCTCGAGACCTCTTGTCAACTTGTCCAGGCGTTACCACATCAAGTATACGTGTTTTCTTTGACAACGGGGGCTTAGAATTAACATGAATATGCCAAATCAGATTCTAATAATCTATTTTAGGTCAATGATTATACATTTCAAAGTACCATTACGGCGTTCAGGACGGGTTAGTATGAGTCTGTTCGGGGTGCCCAACTAACAAACAAACTAACATTAGGCTGTACTGCGCTAACCCTAATCAGCTAGGCTGCCCAAGCACGAACCAGCCAGGTTCCACTGTGGGGCCCCTTTGTGGTTCATCAGTTGCCCTTGTTACAGCAGTACAAATGCCAAACTATAATTTTTTCCCACCTAGCACTTAGGAACACCTATTGTGACGAACGGCAGTCTGATCTGCCTAAGTGGGATTGCTGAAGGATGATACTATCAGAAGACGTTCGGTGAAGCCAAAAGGTTCACAACAAGTATGGTAGCGTTATACTAGTCTCAATGATAATGATCTGTTGACTACTGTCGAACTATCTGACAATCTGAGTTCTCCAGTCGTCCCTTTATACTNGGTGAAGCCAAAAGGTTCACAACAAGTATGGTAGCGTTATACTAGTCTCAATGATAATGATCTGTTGACTACTGTCGAACTATCTGACAATCTGAGTTCTCCAGTCGTCCCTTTATACTCCGTGCCTTCAGAGTCGTTCCTGTAGTCCTGTGAGCCTGGCTCACCATTGTGGTTCTGGCTCACTCGTCGCTGAACGTGAGCCTGGCTCACCTGTCGTTGAGCGTGAGCCTGGCTCACCTGTCGTTGAGCGTGAGCCTGGCTCACCTGTCGTTGAGCGTGAGCCTGGCTCACCTGTCGTTGAGCGTGAGCCTACCCTAGTCCGATGGTTGCACAGCCTAGCCTTTTTTGGCTGTTGTGTTCCCAGTGCCCTGGTTGGCCCGTGTACTCGCTTAAGTTCGTAACACTTATTGACTATTACAACTACCCTAATGTCGCACAACTAAATCCGTTGCAAGCTTATCTAATCTTGATAATTAACTATAAAATAAAAGCCTATTATCACAGCGAAGGAGCGTGCATTGCTACATTACTAAACTACCCAAAAGATGGAAGAATGTTCTGTTTACTAGATAGAACATTTAATGCACGCTTATATAGCACATGTCACAACCTATAACACCTATAAAGTTTTCAAAATTGAATAGAAGTAGCTCCTAAGAAGATTATTTACTTAGAAATATGACTAAAAATAATTTTTAAAAATATAAACCTTTTAAAACTATTTAGACTTTGAAACTATTTAGACTTTAGAGCTCATTTAGACTTAAGAACTGTCATAGGATTAGCTTCTTATGACGGCTATATAGTGTACACTTTCTATGTTCATTAGCAAGCGAACATCATCCTATCTTTTATAGATTTAGCAAACTTAGCTAAGGTGTACGCCAGCCCTATCATAAGAACTTACTTAGTTTACTTAAACTTTAGAACTTACTTAGACTTTAAAGCTCACTTGATTTACTTTTCCTAAGTTAAGGATTAAAAAGCTTTGGCAGAAGTGCTTTGACTAAGTTACTCCAATTCTAAATCGGGAACCGAAGGATACATACCGAAGACCAGAAGCTGCAAGTTGGTTGCTCCTGCTTGGAAGAGGGGGTGCGAGTAGCGGTGCTCCCAGGTGCCAGGTGGGGAAAAATACAGTTTGGCATTTGTACTTCCGTACTTGTCCATCCACTGTGATCTTTGACCTGTACATCATTCTACACCACCACTGAACGCAACAGCTTCCATCCACGCGACTTGAGTCGACGATTTTCAGACCACCATTCCGCCCCAGACTTTGCGAACAACATTGTCAAACCGAACCGACGAAATCACCAACCATGGCAGGGGAGGGACCGAAACTCCTCTGGAACCCCGAGAACGTCAAGGATGTCGCCGAGTCGATAGGAATCAACCTGACCGAAGAGCCCCTCCGCGTCCTCACCCAAGATGTCGAATATCGAATTGGCCAGGTCGTCGTCGAGGCCCTACGCTTCATGCGCGCCGCCAACCGCACAACTTTGACAGTACAAGATGTCACGCAAGCTCTCAGAGTTCTCGACGTTGAGCCTCTCTACGGATACGATTCTACCCGGCCACTTCGCTACGGGGAAGCTAGCATTGGCCCCGGTCAACCGTTGTTCTACATTGAAGACGAGGAGGTGGACTTTGAGAAGGTCATCAACGCTCCTCTACCCAAAGTGCCCCGCGACATGAGCTTTACCGGTAAGCTTCCTCCAGCTCTCACCCAAGCGTGACCTCAACGCCAGCTAACACTTCCCTCCCGCAGCCCACTGGCTCGCAATCGACGGCGTCCAACCCTCCATCCCCCAAAACCCCACCACAGCCGAGACCTCGTCCAAAGACCTCCTGCCCAAGGGTCCTGGCGCTAACCCCGCCGTCGCGGCCCTCGCCGGCAATGACAACGTCGCCTTCCGCCCCGCCGTCAAGCACGTCATCAGCAAAGAGCTCATCCTCTACTTCGACAAAGTGCAAGCGGCCATCATGGACGACGACCCAGACGAAGAGAAGACGCGCCTGCGCTCTGCGGCTCTCGACTCGGTCCGCTCCGACCCCGGCCTGCACCAGCTTGTGCCTTACTTCGTCTCCTTCATCAACAACCAAGTCACCCACCGACTGGACGACCTCTTCGTGCTCCGCCAAATGATGGAGCTCACGGGCGCTATCCTCGAAAACCCCTCCATCTTCCTCGACCCGTACGCCTCCTCCCTCGCCGCGCCCGTCTTAACCTGCCTCATGGCCCGCAAGTTGGGCGGATCGGAGTCCAGTCTGGAAGGAACCGATGCTCTCAAGGACCAATACCGCCTCCGTGAAGTGGCCGCTAGTCTCCTGGGTACTATTGCAAGGAAATACTCCAAGACCAACGCCCTTTTGCGTCCCAAGCTCACCCGCACCTGCCTCAAATTCTTCCTCGACCCTAGCAAGTCCCCTGCCGTCTTGTACGGCGCCATCAGCGGTCTTGCGGCAGCCGGCGGGCCCGAAGCCGTGCGCATCTTGGTTTTGCCGAACCTGAAAATGTTCGACGAGGGCATCCTCACCCCGCTCCGCGAAAAGGGCGAGGCGAGCCATTTCGAGTACGAAGCCCTTGTGGGAGGCATCATGAAGGCCATCGAAACGCTGGTGGAGGGAATCACCCTGCCTAATGTCGCCGACGTAGCCGAGCTCGAGAGAGAGGGCCAGTTGGTGATTGAGTTCCTGGGAAGGACGATCGGCGAGAGGGTGGCGAGGTTGGGCAACCAGCATTTGAATCGGGGCATTTTGGAGGTGAGGCATTTGGAGTAGGGATCCCGCGCCGACGAGGCCTTGATTATGGAAGAGAACGGGGTCAGTGGAAAGACTGAGGAGGGGGAGCGGTCGGGGAATTCACAGACGATTGGGCGCACCCCTCAGCCTCCTGGTGCGGATGCGGATGCTGATGCGAATGGGGATCTGCCGATGAGCGATGGGAATCCTGATCCTGCACCGGAGGAGGGGAAGGGGAAGGCTGTTGCCGCTGGCTCGTCTCTTGATGAGCGTGAGCGTAGTAGTCGTGAACCGGCTACGTCAGAGACAGCTGGGCGCAGTGAGAGTCCTTCAAACACGACAACGACAACGATTGCCGGGACAAATTCACCAGAGGCGGTGATACAACCTGTTGCTTCCTCATCCACTGGTGCGGGCGAGGCTGCTTCAGCTCCTCCAGCTCACAATCCTGCTGAGGAGAAAGCCGTTGCCCACCCCCCGTCTTAGTTGACATAAACGATGAAGAGGGTAGGGCACCGATGAGGGTGAGGCCTGAACTTGGGGTTGAGTAACCAAGATGAGGAAGAAAATGGTCGGCAGCACACAGGTTTTGATTCCTACGCAGGCCACACATTTCTGCAGTTGTACTTTGTTGCTTTTTCTATCTTTTTATCACAGCGTGGCGTTGGGTTTGGTTTCATATGAGTTTACAGAAGATGGACTTGGTTAGCCGGATACGAAATCAGTCTGGTCATTAGGGCTACACGATGAGCTTCAAGGTACCAATACATGCAGTGGTGCTTTTGGTTTTCCAGATAGATCAAAACATGTTATCCGCAGTCGTGACTTTCCGGCTCTTCCGTGTTGAATGTCTCTTGAGGTCACTAATTGACCTTCCCTCGTCCAGTCACTGATGCTAGGGTACAGACATTCGTCGTGAAGCTGTGGAGTATTTCCTCTCGTTTAATCAAGACTGACTAGCACGTACGCATTCACTTGAACAGACATTCAGACAGCAGAATCGCATAATCGTGGTTCACACGAAAAAAAAGAGTGAATGTCTCCATTCCACCAACACCTCCTCTCCTAGGTACTCATACAGCACGACAATCCAGTTCTCCCCAAGCTTTTCCGTGGATAACCGCAGTATTTGTCCAAGAGTCCTCTCTCTTCCTTCCTCCCAATCTTCCCTTCCTCCCAATCCATTTACCTATCCCCCCTTCACTTTAGAGTCTTCTTCTTCCCAAAGGAAAGGAAAGAGAAACCCCCTTACATGAAGAAAGCAAGGTACACACCCCCAACAATGCTCGCACCCCAAAAGTACCAACCAGTCTTAATAATCGTCGCCCGCGTAAACCCAATACCCAAATCAAAAGCCAAGTGTCTCACACCATTGATAGCATGGAACACAAACGGCCAGGCAACAAGGAACTTGAGTCCGCCCTTGACACCAGCGGGCAAAGCAGCGGCGGCAGCGACGAGCGAAGCGGACTCCAGGTGCCAGCCGACCAAGGGGGCGGCAAGGTAGGCGACGGCGGAAGCGTAAAGGGCGCCGGAGAAGCCAGCGCCCGTGATGCGTTGCCACGCCGAGCCGCCGAACCAGGTCTGCTTGGGGTCATAGATCTCGAGGTGGGGGGAGACGGGGCGGTTGAGACGTTGTTTGGCGAGGAGGGCGGAGGCGTCGGCGGGAGTGAGTTTTTCGGTTTGGATGGTTCTGTGGAGGTGAAGGGGGGGTGGGCGTTAGTATGATGTTCGAGGAAGGGAGGTTGTTTGATGGTTGTGGGTGTAGATTGGTAGTGGTGGTATTGCTGGTGTGGGTGTTCGTGGTTGGCATGATATTGGTGACGGCTGGTTTTGGTGGTGACGGGTGCTTCGGCGGTTGGGCGCGTATTGCCGGGTGTCTCGGTTGTTTCTCTTGTCTTTGCGCCGTTGCTGTTGTTGATGTTCCTCCTCCTTCTTCTTCCTGGAGATATATCGCAACCGGTAACCGAGGCGACATGATGCCTTGAGTGTTGAACAACCGGAGCTCTGGAGACAGAATCGACCGGGTGACGCGGGATCGCAACATCGGTGACGAAGGAGGAGAGTATATGTTCGAGAGAGGGGGATCGGTGCCTACCTAGTCTGCATAGCAAAGGGAGCAAGCTTGAAGACGCTGCTAGGGGCAGCGGCCACTGTGAATGTCAAAGCGCGATTAGCCTTTCCGTCCTTCTTCACGATATCACGGGGGACGGGGAACAAGTCGCGTGGGCCGGGACGGGAGGTATAGGATAGGATGGGATAGATATTGCATCATTGCATGTGCTGCACCCAATGCGCAACATAGAGCAACTTCGAGAAATAAAGAACATAGACAAAAGAAAAAAAAAAGTTGAGACATACCCCGACGAAGGGCGGTGGTACCAGCGCGCTGAGCAATCATTTTGACGAGGACGACGAAGTGACGACGGAGGGGTGTGATGGTTGGTGGTTTGGAACAAGGTGCAGCAGATGAATCTCGGAGGACTTTCAGGCTGGTGTCGCTCTGTCTACCGGGATCGATTGGAGAAGGGGTGGATGTGGATGGATGGGATGTGTGGATTGGGGATTCTGGAGGTCGTCAATCCGGTCAATCAATGATGTTCCATTTCCCGACGACATCCCGGGACCCGTTCGCGCATTCGTCGCACTCACCTGTGAACCTGAACCGCACTCGCTGCCAGAGCAGAGACATCGGGATGCGGCAACAAACTGGAGCTCTCGGCACCTCGGTATGAATGTGACCAATAGAGACAAAGCCAATTCGAATCTTGACCCTAACCCTCTATCGTCATCCTCTTCTTGTCCCTCCAGAGGTCCGGCTCTTCAGTCGAAGCACGTGATGATAGACAGTCCACCCAGAAACCACAACCCCACCACGGCGCACAGACCATCAGAAACTTGACCTACATCTGCAAATCGCGCGCGTCGCGAATTCTTGGGAACTTTCTTCTCCTTTTTCTTCTTCTTCAGATAGTCCGGGTGTTCCAGCCATAGCATTGGGTTTTCTTCAGTGAGCAATGCATACGTGGCAAGGGGGCTTTGGCTCCCATGGACGCTCGAAGAAGAAATGATCCTTCGTTAATCTCTAACGTCAGTTAATCAGTCTGGCGGTGGTTTCATTCTGAGATCTACATTTCATCACTCGTAGAAATGCTTTTTTCATTGAGAGTGTTTTGTTGTCCGTATGGCCGCTCTTCGGAGTTTTGCGTCTGTTCTGTGCTGTTGCGTTGTACTTCGTATGGCCATGCCTCATAGTTTGCTTCCGGTCATTGTTCTGGACGCCGGTTCTTGCGATGTGACGGCTGGGTATATGTGTGTGTCATTGCTCGGGATGTGGAAGATGATCACTGCTGGTGGAGGTCACGGCTCAATAGTCTTGCTAGACTTTGACTTTCCTGCTGTGGAGAGAACACATTTCGTATCTTCCTGTCCCTTGATGCGTGATCATATGTGTCGCCGGATCGCGAGACCAGAGCTCTACCCATGCAGTATGCCCATGCCTTTCAACATCAACGAACGACAAGCGACTGCAAACAAACCCTGACATTATACACTTTTATAACTCCCTTTATCTACCCTACATGTCAAAACCCAGCCAAACATGATCAAAAAACAAAGACGCTAGCTAGATGCTAGAAAATAGTTCATCAATCAAACACATTCTATGCAGTCTATGCCTTTATGCGTTTTCCGTCGCAGGCTCAGGAGTAGCCTCGTCCTTCGCATCCTCGAGCTTAGCCGCAGCACCAGGGTAGCGGGTACCCTTGTTCTTGACCTTCTTCTCCTTCTTGACCTTGATCTCGGGAGGGTAGGCCTTGGTGGCAATTTCCTGCCACTCGGGAGAGGCCTGGAAGGCAGTCTGGATGGGGGCGAGGAGCTCGTTGATGGCGGCCGAGATGGCGGGCTTGACGAGTTGGGGAGTGAGCTGTGGTGATGTCAGTATGGTTACTGTAAGTGAAGAGCATAAAGCGAGGCAACTTACAACATCGCTCTCGTAGTCGGCCTTGATCTTGGCAATGTCGGTGTAGATGAGGGGCTCGAGGTTGTCGCGCGAGCGGTCCACGCGGAAGCCCTCCTTGCCGAGAAGCTGAGCCGCGGGCAGCAGGACGTACTCAATGAAGGAGATAAGACCGTTGCCCTCGGTGACCTTGGGGGCAGCCTCGGCCTTGCGGATCTTCTTGGTGACAACATCGGGGGCGTCGAGGAGATCGATCTTGCTGTCGGGGTCGGAGGAAGACATCTTGGAGCCCTGGAGACCGGGGACCATGGGGTTCATGATGTGGGCGCGCTAGCCGTACGTTAGTATCCCATTGTACTGTTCCTCAGCCAAATCATGACATACCTCCTTGTAGCCCAGCCTGGGGAGCCAGTCCTTGGCAGCAGCGAACAACTTCCTCTGATCAACACCACCAAATTGAACATCAACCTTGAGGTACTCCTCGTCGAGGACCTGGAGGATAGGGTAGAGGAGACCGGAAAGAGGAGCGTTGTCGGACTGCTTGACAACTTCAGCACCAGCCTTCTTGGCGTCGTGCTCGGAGACGAGGGTCGCGAGCTTGTAGACATCCATGATGTACTCGGGGCTCTTCTGGTAGGAGCTGCCAAGGACGAACTCGAGCTTGTCGGTAGGGACACCGACGGACTTCAGGAGGGCGGTGATGGTGCGCTCATAGTACTTGGCGCGGTAGCCGACGAGCTCGACGGTGGACTTGAGGTTGTCGAGGACGGCGTGGATATCGGCGAGGAGGACGATGACATGGCAGCCGGCGGCGAGCAATTGGGCGATCTTGATGGCGGGAACTAGGTAGCCGCAGTGAGGACGGCCTTTAACAGGTGTCAGCTAGGTGTTGCGAGGATGGAGGATGGTTTGCGACGAAGTACGGACCGGTAGTGGCAGTTCCTGTAAACGGAGCGAGAGGTTAGCCTTTAGTTCTTCTGATAACATGGAAGTGGAATCATAATTACCCCAGTAGATCCTCGGGGCGCGGCCTTCGTCAATGATCTTTTCGATAATCTCGGGGTTGAGGACTTCGGCCAAGTTGACGTTGATGAGGGCAAGCTGCTGCTCCTTGGTCAACTTGTTGTTGTGGTCGCCAGAGATGGCGAGCTTGGCGTCGGCCGTCGCGGCAAGAGTGGAATCGGTGGTCATGGTGGTTGTGGATGTCGAAGAATACCGTGGCTCGTGTCGTGATATTGGGAAAAAGGACAATCCACGGCGGCGCGTGTCTGGTTGGGATTCGCGATTGAAGATGGCTTCACAAATGGAATCCAATGGCCGGCCGATAGCGGGGTTGATAGCAGGCGGCCCGGGCCTGAAGAGTCACCGGGCTGAAGAGGGGCGACATCTTTTTAGTGGACCCTTTGACAGGGGTCGGTAAGGCGGCTGAGGGCGGGAGCGCTGGGCCAGGCACGACCAGTCGCAGCGCGATGGCAGCCGCGGAATGGGCTCTGACGGGCTGTTGCGGGCCGTTGAAACGCCTGAGTCGTTTCGTCTCTTTAATCGTTCACACGCAATGACACGCTCGGATGGAGTCCGTCCGTCGTACTGCCCACTGTCTTCAGCTTCAACCTCACTTCATCGCCTGAATCTTGAATCTACAATGGCATCGACGGCACTGTCCTGGGTTATATCATTCTACGTGACAGAGTTAATCTTTTGCTCTTCTTACTCTTACACCAAAACCCATGCCGTTATTTGGACCATTATTGTATCCCGCGCCGTCCCTCATCTCAACATGTTTAAGGTGGCACTTCACCAATGCCAAAAGCAGAACCACAACCGCAAATGGAAGTGCAGGGCCCGCGGCGGAGTCAACTTTTGAACCCCATCCGGCGCCGGAACACGGAGTCAACGCAGTTATCAACTCCCGGCCGGGACGTCCCCGGCGCACTCCGGTTGAACGGCAGACGTCCTCTGGCCGGGAACACAATCAACTTCCGGATCGGGAATGGTGCTCGGTGGGTTTGAGCGCCCATGCAACCACTGCAAATCGCTTCCCACGAGCACGCCATCGGCCTAGTGATCACCACCACATTTGATGGTTTGTCATCTGCCCATCAAAAGATATCAACATGCCAACATGCCGATGTTTCTTGACTCACCGACAAGTTGTCTTTGTCAAGATCCCTTTCCTTTTCTATGTTCTAGGAGGTCCTTTAAAAGAGCCTGGCTGTTAGCATTGTGTCCAAATCCCATGATCCCGTCTTGATAACTCGCCACCAAGCAAATCTCCGTCACATCTTTGAGCGTCTGGTATCTATCATTTCATGCGATTTCTTTCTAAGGTTCTGTGAAAATTCATTCCTCATTGTTTAACCATACACTACCATACCACAACAATGGGCACCGACAGAAAAGGGCCCAAGCCCTTGGCATCTCCGGCCAGCAGTGTTGCTGCTAGCGAGATCCTCGACGCCAATGGCCTACCCATCTCCGGAGCTTCCCTGGTATATGCACTACCAGAGTCGAGGAACATCGGCGTCACAGGTGCCGTGTTCTTGATCCTAAACAAGATGATCGGAACGGGCATCTTCTCAACACCATCCAGCATCTTCGCTTCCACAGGCTCCGTTGGTATTTGCCTGTTAATGTGGGGCGTCGCTGGTCTTCTGACACTCTCCGGACTCAGCGTCTATCTGGAATTCGGCCTGGCCATCCCCAAATCTGGGGGCGAAAAGAACTACCTCGAACGAGTATACCGGCAACCCGTCTATCTCGTCACCAGCGTCTTTGCTGTTCAGATAGTCCTTCTCGGCTTCTCTGCCGGAAACTCGCTCGCTTTTGGCCGCTATGTCTTGCTGGCCCTAGGATACGACCTGCCTGACGGATGGCCGGCCCGGGTCATTGCCGTGCTGTGCATCAGTTTCGTCGTATTCCTCCACTCCGTCTTGCCCAAATGGGGGTTGAGGCTCACCAACGCACTCGGCGTGTTCAAAGTACTGGTCCTATTACTGATTGTCTTCTCGGGCTTCGCTGCATTGGCTGGCCATCGTCGGGTTCCCGACCCTCACAACTTTGACGACATCTGGTCTATCGAAAAGGGCGATGGATTTGGGGGCGGAGGAGCCTATGCATATGCTACTGCCCTCCTTCAGGTCGTTTACAGCTACAAGGGCTGGGAGAATGCCAACTACGTGATGGGCGAGCTGAAGCATCCCAAGCGGACACTCTCCATCGCGGCGCCCTTGGCGGTCGTTGGCGTGACCATTCTTTATGTTCTCGCCAATGTCGCTTACTTCGCTGCTATTCCCAAGGCTGAGCTGGCCAAGTCTGAGGTCATCGTGGCCGGGCTCTTCTTCCGCAACATGTTTGGAGAGAGCGCGGCGGCCAGAAGTCTCCCGGCTCTTGTGGCCTTGAGCAACATTGGAAATGTCTTAGCCGTGAGCTTTACACACTCGAGGGTTAACCAGGAGCTGGCCAAGGAAGGCGTTTTGCCTGGGAGCAAGTTTTGGGCATCGATCAAGCCGTTCAACACGCCTGCTGCTTCAGTGAGTTGCTCAAGTCATCTGTTATTGTTGTCATCTTCTGACTCTGTGATAGCTGTTACTTCATTGGATCGTGACTGTCATTGTCCTTGTCGGGCCTCCTCCCGGACCTGCCTACAACTTCCTTGTCAATCTGTATGCTCCCTTCTTCCTTATTGTCGCGATCAACTCTAACTCTGTGGCATCAGATACACCTACCCCGGTGCCTGGATCAACGGCCTCGTCGCCGGCGGCCTCATTTACCTCCGCTTCAGCAAGACCGAAGGATGGAATTCACCCTGGCGCACCTGGCTACCAGTGGTTTTTATCTACCTCTGCCTCAACATCTTCCTTGCCATCACCCCCTTCATCCCACCCAACGACGACTGGAATGCTGACGGCTACCCGTACTACACTTTCCCTCTTGTTGGCACCGGGGTCCTTGGTCTCGGTGCAGTATACTGGGTTGTATGGACCAAGGTTCTGCCTCGGTTTGGGGGCTATGAGCTTGTGGCTGAGAAGGTTATTGATGAGACCGGGGCGGAAGTGGTGCGGTACAGAAAGATTTCTGCGAGGAATGCCCCTTCTGCCGAGGGAGAGTCACTCCTAAGGAGAAGACCTGCCGCGGGAGCCTCGGCAGATCACGGCAGTTACGGAACTATAGAGGCATGATAGGAGTACACAATTGATACGAGAAATGGCATTGGCTTGGAGTTCATCGGATAGATACATATCAGCAAGGGTATGCATGCATCAAGGCGTTTGAGAGCGGTCTGCTTATTGAAGAGATTTCACATGTGCGTGAGACACCAACTTCATCACTTCAAAGCATTGCTTATTTCGTAATCTGTGATCTCCGACGATGGATATTTTTGACACCGGAAGGAAGCATTCATCAACGTTTCTTAATGGAGGTTGATATACCTCCTGGACGTTTTGGGACGTCGGATTGGCTGGAACCCTCGAGATTGATTGGGTTTAGTCTGCCCTCGTCCCAGCCAATAGGCTCGCTTCCTTGCCCGGAAACCACATGGACACCCACAGCTACGGGGTCTAAGCTTGAAACAACGTCGACCACTCATACGACCGAATCCAGGATGTTTCCAAACATCGGCGAAAGGGGACCGAAATCATCAACGTGCCACTGTGATACCAGACCATGGCGAGCGATCATTCGATGTGTCGTCAACGATGCATTTCCCCCATTCCGTGCAGGAACTCGAAACAAAGCGAAGCTCCGAACAAAACATCGATACCTCATCAACCCATGTGGTCCAGCCCGCCATCGAGCGATCCGGAGCCCAAAGTTCCAGTATGGCCGAAATAGGCACGTCAATGGAACCCTGGCGCTGCTCAATATATTACCATGCTCAATTCCTCATCCGCCTGGCCTAGAACTCCCTCACCATCTGCAGTTCTGCACATCACCAAGACACCAAGGAACCTGATTACCGGGAAAACGCGCCGGTAGTATTCCGCCATCATTGCAACCTCTATACTCATTACCGGTCCGAGGCGGTGATCATCGTGATCCATCAGCCCTTGCTGCCTTGCTTGTGAATGCTGCAGACTGGAATGCAGTATGACAGCACCATCACCACAGCGAAGTTCAGCAACAGCCGCGACAGCCACCACTTGGAATCCGACTCAGCAGCACACCATTGCCGAGTACTTTGTGAAGTACAACATGGAGACCATCCCGGAGTCGTTAAATGGGGAATTGCCTCCCCTACGCGGTGGCAGTTCTCATGGTTCGAGGGGTCACACTTACAACCATAACGGACACAACCAGAACTTGCATGTCCCAAAAAGGTCCAACACTTTTACGGTTTCCTCCTCGACCTCCCAAACTAAGCATCAGCGGTATGCGGGTGCGGAGATTCAAACTCAAGAACGGCCTTCGTCAGCACTGAGCAGGTCTTTCTCCTCACCTCTCTCGCCTCCGTCACCTTCAGGTTCCGGATCAAGAATGATTGGAGGCGGCAAGTCCACCCAAAGGGTAAAGGATTGGGTAATAAAGAGGTCTAACTCAAGCCGGTACGTCTTCATATCTCCTCTCACCTTTTTCCCACCTGCCCTTCCCCATCATCTCATCTCACCTTACCAAACCCATCACTAACACCCACACAAGCGAACCCAAATCCAAAACCTCCGCCCGCTCCTCCTCCTCCAACTCAGGCCACCAAACCCTCGAAATCATCCACCTCGGCGGCGGCCGTGTCGAATCCAACGGCCATGTGCACTCATCTTCTCTGTCGTCCTCCAACTTCCTCGCCCCACCAAGCCGGACTCGAACCAGCTACGCCAACAGCATCGATAGCCGAGTGACACAATGGTCGGATTTGTACCACGACCCGCCTGAATCACTGACGGTTATCACGAAGCCTGCTACGGCGACGGGGAAGCCGCCGAGGCCGGCTAGTCCGGAGTTGCATGAAAGGCCGCAGTTAAGGGAGTTGGGATTGGGGGGTATATATAATGGAGGCGGGGACCCGCATGAACGGGAGGGACAAAGTTTTCACCAGTCACGGCACAGGCATACGAAGAGTGATGGGAGTATTCACCCCGCACCGTTGAGGGTGCCCTCCAACTCTTCGTCGTCATCTACCTCTTCCTCAGTAGACAAGAAAGACGGTGCCGCAGCCGTCGTCGCAAAGCCCGAAGAGACGTGGAAGCCCCAAGGATTAACGAGGAGCAACTCCAAATGGAAACCTCTTCCCGTCCCCCCACCGCCCGGAGCCCCCGGTAGCGTCACGCCCTTGGTAGACGGTGGGAGAAGGGCTGAGGATAACATCAACATGGCTGGCGCTATCGGCGTCAGCAGTCCACTCACCTCTGTTGAATCCGAGTCGGAATTTGGCGAGCGGGAAGATACTCCAACTCCAAGGGAGAGGCAACAGGGAGCTCCTCATATTGTCAATGTCATGGTCCAGGGCAGCAGTGGAAGCAGGGGTACTCGCGGCGACAAGCCATCGCCGCCTACAACCTCCTCCTCTAACGACGTTTCTGCCTTGGGAACTGGGTACGGAGTTGGATTGGGAGTCCTGTCTCCTCCCTTGACACCACCGCAAAGGGAGGCTGTTGAATCGGGAAGTGGTGGAATAAGGGAGAGCATATGGCCCGTTCCTCCCTCGTATTCTCTGTCTCTGTCTCAGTCTCAATCTCAGTTTTCCGCTGCTCCCTCGCGATCAGCCACTGCTCCACCTGAGAAGCAGCGACAGCACCAGCATCAGCAGAAACCGTCGACTTCGTCATCATTGGCATCTGCATCGACCCTCGCTACTTCCCAATCGGTGCCGACACACGTCATCCCCAAGAGGAGCGATAGCTTAAGTTACTCGAAGTCTACTCGGAGCAGACCGCCGCAGCATGCACCCCAACTATCAAAATCCACTTCTTCTTCCTCCCTCCGGTCTACAGAGAAAACGGGACACAGCAGCGCCACAGAACAGATTGCCACCACCACCACCATCACCACCGCCACAGCGACGAAAACAACAGCGGCAGCGACCCCAACCCTCTCACAACTCCAAACGCCCACCGTCACGCCGCCCACCCCAATCGTCCAGGTACCTAGAGGTACTACACCAACACCAACACCAACAACGCCAACCTGGAGGCCCCGCGCCTGCCTCTCCTCCAAAGAGACGCTATGGCTACATCGCAACTACCGCGGCATCACCAGCTTCATGGCCGCATGGGGATTGCAGAAAGGACTGAGCGACGAATTGGAAAGCAAAGAAGGGCTGGGTATCATGCGAGAGTTGATGGCTGCTGAGGAAGAGGAGGCAAAGGACTCTGCCCGAATCGAAAGTGCACAAGAGGAAGACGAGGATCACGAGCGGGATGGTGGGAAGAATGGAGGGGGGGATAATTCCTGGTTGGATTTTAGTCCTGGGCCTGGGCCTGCGGAAAGGAACATGAAGGCTGAACACGTGGACGGGAAAGGGAACGAGAAAGAGGGGAGACAAGGAAGTCCAAACGGCGCAAATGCCCCTGGGTACGCGGCTTTGAAAGGGCAGGGGGTGAGGATGAAGCCTAGGGGTCCTGCAGGTGGCGATAAAGAAAGGCACGGGACGAGGGTTGTTGATAATAGTGCGGAGGAGGACCTGGAGGAGGGGAGTGACTTTATTTGAACGGACTTGTATATATCTATTTACTTTTTGCATAGTAAGCCTTGATGGCCTGGAGTTTAATGGATGTAAGTTAGCATACAAGTAGCAAGGGCCACGTAGTACTAGAATCACAATGGAAGTCTTTCGATCCAGAGCAGTGAGACAAAAAGAGAAAAGCAAGAAACCACCAGAAAGGAATGAAACTGTGCGCAGTCCGGGATTCGAACCCGGGTTGCTCGTTTGATTACCTGTTGAAAGGTCATTGACAGCGGCGTTTGGGAAACGAGAGTACTATACCTACCACTATACTAACTGCACTTCCTTTTTTTGTTTGTTGAATGAGAATCGGGAAGATGAGCTTATGAAGGACAGGGCAAGTGACCGGAAGGTGATTCAGGGAAGGTACGGTGACGCAGGCACGCAGGAAGGTGGGCAGGTAGGTGGTGTTTGCTGCCTGTCTGGTCCGAGTCTGGTCCGAGTCTGGCATGTGGCGAAGGACGAGAGAAGTGGAAGGAGAGAAGGAAGGAAGGTAGGCCAATGACCGTCCTTGACTTCTACTTGGCAGTTGACAACCCGACCGTACTGGCAAGAGGCCACTGTATTTCTGTGAAGAAAACCAGTGGCTGAGTAGGTCTTTAGTCGAGCACATGGGAAGCCGAAGAGCACGCAATCTAATTCTTCAGAGTACAGATAAATTACCAACTGGAGAACACATCATCTAGTATCGTCTACGCTACCAGGCTCAGGCTGATTAGACGTTGATCTGTCCAGACTCCAGACACTGGAAGTTGGATATACGGGCACTTAGGTCGAGTCATCTGACATCCCGAGCTCGACGCTCCTTCCAAGTTCCAAGCACGTCCAGTCGGTCAGTGATTGAAGCAGAACACTCACGGCTTCTGTTTGCAAGGTAGATATCGTTTACCACATGGGTCATGCACACAAGCTCGGTAACCTCACGTTTACTCCTTCCCTACAGCAAGCAGCCTACCTACCTTAGTGATGCTCCTCGTCGCTTCGCTGACTTGGAGATGATGGCGTATGTCCCTATGCGCGGTATCACCGGCCATAGCCAATATCCTCGCGACGATGAGCTGGAGACGGACAAAGATTCCGATGCCGTACCAGGCCACTGCAGCTGGGATCCAAATGAAAAATATCCAGTCTGAGTTGGTAAGCGGTACCAGTAAGGGGGTTTGTGGGATGTCCGGGATGGTGTCCGCCATAATAGCTAGTCTCGTGAGACGAAGTGAAGGTGATGTATGAGCCGAGAGACACTCAGCATGTCCAGGAGGCTTCAAATTAGTCAAGCTCTGACCTCTGGACGCCCTAAGGAAAGGAACCAAGGGCAAATCCACCAAGGATGATCAGCATAAGCGGTTCCGGAAGTTTAGCAGAACTCTCCGTTTACCGAGTCGCCAAATCACCCCTTGCGTCGGTGTCCCGGCCGTCGCAACTCACGGTGGGATCTCAAGTTTGAGGACATCACGGAATTGGTCCTGGAGGTGTTCGGATATAGCAAGGATACCATCCATGGCACGGATAAAGTGGTATATTTCAGCGAAGCCGAAGGCTTGGCACTTTTCTTGCTCAACTCTGAAGGCTACGACGGATCATAGCTGCTTCTTCAGACGTCTCGGCCGCCTTGCTTGGCCAAGAAGTTCCCGGAGCCATGCACGCCTGATCCCATCGACACCTAGCTTCAGTTGCGAGGGCTGCAGAAACGGCAGAGACATGTTTTTCGTCAATGAGGATCCATCGTGATGGCGTTCATCGTAGTGACGTTCAAAGGCGTATAGTTATTCTCAAATGAAAGTGATAAATATGTAGGGCGTCTCGAAGCGTTGATCTCCGTAGCTATCTCTGAAGGTGTTTGGGTACTAGGAGATTAGGGTGACGACGATGTGAGGCGAAGTGAGCCGTCGGCCTTTGAGTGTGTAGCCACGTCTTGGTGTGAAGAGAGGCCCAGTGTGCAGATGCCGCAGCCAGTCTCCTTGATTATCTTTGACGCCCTCATCAGAGAGCGTCGCCGGCTCAACAAACAACGGAACACCGACGCAGAGGCATCAGCAGCAACCGCGCCTTCCATGAAGACAGCTCCCACGACCGCTGAGCCCATCATACACGAAGATCTCCACGCCCAAGGATGGTGGCAAGCCCACTTTCTTTATTACCATGCCACGAACCCGAATTGGCCAGAGGTTCAACAAAATTTCCCACCCACCATACCTCTACACGGCCTTCAATTTGAACACTTCAGGTACACAGCTATTCCAGTCAAGATGAGCTCGTCCTCATTCGCAGCGCCGGTTGCCGCGCTGGACCACCCATCATGAACAAGATGATGGAGGAGTTGGTGGCAATGGGCGACCCATTTACAGGGCTATGCATCGGTGCCAATAACGTATGCCAGCGTTTTGTCGTCAGACAAGTACAACGATGAGCGTCACCGGTCCTGTTGGGAAGCGCAACGAGCACTACACTGGCCTTGCGCGCTATCTCTTCACCTCGAAGGCGAATACGAAGTGCAGCCAGAAATGCACCACCACTGACAATTCTGGCCCTTTCGAGGAGTGCATTGAACGACCTTTCAGCCAACGAACGTCCGGATATCATGGGGCGTGTGTTTATGATGAAGGCAGACACGTTGGTTAGGAGAAGTAATAAGGGGCACGTAATATCACGAGGATCATAGTCCTTGAAGCTTATGGACGAACAAGATGCCGTCAAACCACGTTCAGATTCAGTTCACGTCTTGTAGAAGTAGAGATACCTTTAGTTCCATGTCAATCATCAAATCCTTTTGCATTCTCAGTGATGTCAAAGATCTCCACTCCGCTCGTATGTAAATGCTTCTCAAACCCAAACCCAAACAAACAAACGTATGAAGTCTCACACCAAAGGCGATTCTTGAAAACGACCCCCAATTTACGTCTCCGGCACTCCCAGTGCCTCCTTCTATAAGCGGCGCCAACCTCCCCCGAAACTAACACCTTCCCATCCCGCTCCCCCCGCTAACACCTCCCATCCCAAGACCTCCCGTCCACCCTCCCTTTCCTCCACGACGAACCACAAATCATCCCGTCAAAACCATCCCAACACCTCGACTATATCCGCTCCTACTAAATGTCTTGGTCGTGGCTGTGGTCGTACGGTTGTGATACCGTGAAAGCTGGATATGTTTTTATGCCAATACCATGCTCCTTTGTCACTACCGTAATCTTCGGCACACACCGCCCCTAGCACTACCACTCCCACCACTACCACTACCACTACCACCACCACTACCGCGAAAGAGGTTTATCCCGACGCTGCCCAGCTGCTTCACATATTCCTCTACAACATTCGCCTCCCATCGGGCAAAAAGCTTAAGCCACTCGGACTGAAGCCGAAGCCGCCACTACCACCACCCACCATTCCCACACCCAAAAATCCGAAACCTCACAACAAAGCAAGGGGCGACCCTCCCGTCTGCGGCCGAGCTTGTCGTTGTCGTGTGCCCCCCTCCCGGCATCCGGCCCTGACCAAAAGAAGGCGTTTGTTCGGTACCCTCTTATGATCAGAGCCGGGGCCAGAGCCAGGACCAGAGCCGGGGCCGGGACCAGGGCGAGAATCGGGGCCGGAGCCAAAGTCATCGTCGTCGTCCTCGTCCTCGTCCTCGTCCTCTTCCTTGCCGGAGGAGGAGGCGACGGAGGAGGGGCCGGGGCCGGGGCCGGACGCAGACAGCTTCCTCTTTTTGGAGGGAGGGCCGGGGCCGGTGCTGTTGTTGCTGCTGTCGGAGGGGGAGCGGGGGCGCTTTGCTCCTGCAGAGACGAGAGGAGAGCCAAGGGGGTCTGCTCCAAGAGCCGAGGAGTGCTAGGCCCCGGCCCCTTGGGCATAGCCCCCGAACTCTCCTCTCGCCGCCGCGACGTCGCCGAAGATGGTGTTTGAGACTGAAAAGGAATATCAGTTAGCATGTACTCTGTGAATTGGAATGTGGAAATATGCCATGATGTATCTGAAGTAGAGGTGAGGCTCATGTCAAAAGACACTGTCCATTCACTCTGCCATGTGATGCTTTGGGATGGAACGGAACAATGAGATCTTGACTGGAAAAATACGAGAGGGTGAAAACACGTTGATTTCACTTACCACGCGGAACGTTGTTCCTCGGCCGGGGAGGCCAAAACCAGGGCGGCGGCTGGGGATACATGGCCGGCTGGGGCTGGGGCTGGGGCTGGGGATGCCAGTCCGGGCAGTCTTCGCATCTCTCGTGGTCGCAGAAGACCATGATCTCTCCATCATCTTCCACGATTTGGTACTCCTCATCAAACGACGACCACTGCTCCTGGAGTGCTTCGCAGGCATCAGGCGAGTAGGGTTCCTGGTGAAGCACCCAGTCGCAGTGGTCGCCGGTTCGACCAATAGCGTTGCACTGGCAGCACACCCACCGGGAAGTCATGGTTGAGGAGATATGGTTGGACGAGATGTGGTTATTTGTGAGAGTTGGTGGGAGTTGAGATTGAGAGGGGATGAGAGCTGAGAGGGTTTGAAGAAGTGAAAAACTTTCTGTGAGAAAAGATCTGGTCACATCGATGTGAGTGAGTGAGTCAGTTTTGACTTTCCTAGAAAGTTGAAAAGGAAGAAAAGAGGAAGAAGAGGAAAGTAGTCAGGGAGTCGTCAACTTATAGAAGAAAAAGGCACAGACAGCATGCCCCACTCAAGTCTGATATTGTCTATTCGAAAGCAGTGCTGCTTATTGTCACGCGTGTCCACAGGTAGTTTTAAGGGGAAGCGCTCATTTGAACTAGATCAGATGAGCAGAGTGAGGAGAGATAAGACGAGTACAGCATGTTTGCTCTTCTCAACTTCTGGGCAGGACCTCCCGCACCCTCCTTGTTGTCTCTGCGCATCGGTTTTTGCCTTGGTGAAGCCCTCGTCGACAGTAACTTTGCACGCTTTTTCTTCAAACGTTGCTAGATAGGATAAGGATAACTCATATGGTTCTCTCTGTTTCTCACATGAAGAGGCCTGCACCTGTGACGGCCTAATAGTATCAACGTACTACTGGACTGTTGCCATGATCCGTAACTGGGTTCGGCAGGACAACATCAGATGTGGGGACATAAGGACATGGGACGGAAGGTCTATAGTCCAACAAGATGTGAATCACCCGCCCTCTGATTGTTGACGTCCAAGTTAGACACTCCAGACGTCCAAGAGAGAGTCTCTAGACGTTGCAACTCTGTGGGCTATCTTACAAGTAAATCCTGCAGGGGTGTAAGCAGACCAATGACTGGCCCCGAGAGACCAAAACCTTGGTAGCTAATATCTCCGAGTCTAGACCGTGATCTGACCCATGGCACTTCATCTGAAATGCTGACATCTTCTGTCAGGAGCGAAGAAGAATAATGGTTGTGAAACATCAAACGCCTTAAGTGTAGCTGACGATGAGCAAAAGATGGAAGCCGACACTCGATATTTTGACAACGTTGCTATAAGATTCACGCTCTCAAGTGAAGGAGTTGCTTCATCCGAGATAGGACAAGACGCTTGGAGCAAAAACTTGGGAAAGAAGATGAAACAAGGAGGTGAAGAATGGATAGGATTGACGTGATTGGGTGCCTTATTTTCAGAAAGAAGAGTCCGAGAGGGAGAAAACCCGCTAGTAATGGGATGAGTACACCAACCTCAGCAATGGTGGGTCTCGAGGGCCGCATGACAGAGCGGGGCTGTAGCCTTTGGAATCTTGAAGGGCGGTGGCCGGCGGGTGAAGCTTGATGGTGGGGTGAGGAAAAGTCGAAAAGGAAAGTGCGAAGAATGGGTAAGGTGGGCGTGATTGGATACATGTAGGAAGAGAAACTCACCAAAGAAAACGCAAGTGAAAGCTTTGAAGGTACCCTTAAATCAAAGCGGTTACTGTAGTCGAGATACTTGTCTGCTTCTGAACCCTCGCTCTTTGGCCTTGCGCAGTAGTAGCTGGCCGGGAGGACTTCAATGTGGTTTCCGTCTTCGTACATGGAGCTGGTTGATGTGAGCCTGCCCCGCGACTTCCTCCTGCTTCTTCATCCTCCCAGATTCCTGCCATTCAGAGCGCTTTTAGCGCGACCTGCTCTCGTGCCTCGGCTTGGTCCTTCTTGCTCGAGTCACCTCGGACGAGCCTGCCGCCCATGAGAGACTGCCACGCAGTTTGGAGAAAATGGTAAAAGAGTGCCGGTTGGGCCACGACTTCCACACAAGCCTCGTCCAACGCTCTGCCGATTGAAAACTTCAACCGCTTCTTCCCTTTTACTGGTAAACACCAGCTATTCTCCGTACCCAAGAGCTCATGGATAGAGGTATCCACACCCGCGCTCTTACGAGCAAAGCACTTGCCTGGATCATGTATGCGTTCTATGCTTCCAACGACACCCACCCATGCGGCTGACGATGCGATCAGATGTCAACCACTTTCTAATTCTCCGAGTGATGCCGGCGGCACCGGTCCCTCCGACTTCCACGACAGACGATGATGCCTGCTGTTCAGTACAGAACCCATCTCGATCCTTGGCGATCTCCTCAAGCCAGTGTCACCATCATCATCACGAGTCCGTATTAGAACCAATACCACGCCACGCCGCAAAAGACTGAACTGCTTCCTCCGCAGACTGTAACAGGAGGCCTTTTGGTCTTGGCTGCCTCAGCGAGAGACGCCGTTACAGTGCCACAATCCGGCCTGAGAAAGTATTTCACGTGTGGTTTCAGCCATGGGATTCAGCCCGGAGCCCGTCTCCTACTCGACAACAATACTCCGGCTCCCATCCGGGCCCGACTGAGCCACAATCGACTGATTCTCGGGGCTCGCGGAACCCAGCATCACTACTTGCTGCCCGGGCTTGGTGGTAGCCAGCGTCTTGTTTCCTCGTTACTCGTCATAACCCGCGCGCACAGCTTCGTTCAGTATTTGCCTTCGACGACAACTCCGAGCTTCGAATCATCACAACTTCACCTCCGTAAATACACCATGAGTTAGAGCTGAGCGGATGCTGCCGTGTCAGATGGGCGTCACCAGACTCTTTATTAGATTGTCCACCACGCGAGACATTGTTTGAGCGGGCGGAGCACAAAACGCATCAAGATATATTGTCCGCCTCCGTGTACTCCTGAGACCTCGCTTATGGCCGCTAAAGCTTGGGCTCCTTTGGATGATGAAAGCGCCTCTTCCTGCGCCTCGCCGAGGTTCCTGGAAGGCAAATCTGGGATCAGATGTCGCGATATGCCAAAATCCTTCGTGTAACCAAGGTACGACCCAACCTATATCTCTCACATTGCTTTTTCTCCAACCCAATATCCAGCCACAGACGTGATGGGCGCATCCATAACCGCTCTGTTGGAAGTATTGCCATGCTGCTTTGCGCTGACCGTTCGCTTTGTGGCTTGGGCTAACCATCGATTACTGATAGGGCTATGAGGGGCTGCAAGATATCCAAAGAGAGGTCATCTATGGACAGTGAGGGGGCGGAAAGATCTGAGAGACAAGCGCGGAAGGAGAATTGTCGTGAGATGATACCCGTCTTAGACTATCCAGATCTGCCCCTCCCAGGTCTTTGATCCTGCCTCATCAACCGCACGCAGCTTTCGTACGCACATGCACATGCAGGTACTATTCTGATTCTGTACGTTGCCGCGCTTTGCCTGCCGGCGAGCAGTCCACTAACTCTCCGTTATTTGCGTCAGCATATGTCGATTGCCGCCTAGGCCCAACTGTCTTGGGAGGCTGAGCTAAATTTGCAAGTCTCCAAGACATTCCGCCAAGGATTCCTCTCTACATGAAGCGAGAGGGCGAGAAACGAGAAGGTGGGGCCGTTGCCATGGCATGTTTTATTGTTTGGCAGAAAAAGGGGCAAGCCACTCGTTTCCCTCGCATGTTACGGAGGCCGGTCAACAAGGATCCAACAACGAGGAGTCTTCAGTGAAAACGCCATCCGGTCCCTACGCTGTCATTCTTCTGACACTCAACGCTTCTGCAGTCTTCACCATGAGACGGCGGGAGGCGGCCAAAGAGTGAGAGTTTGTGTGACGACACCAACCTTGGACATGGGAGACCGGTCGAGCTCCCAGCTACTGTCTCAGTCCTATGCTGTAAGTCCATGTCAAGACACCGGAGAAGTTAGATTCTGCCGAAACTCTCGCGATATCCCGCGACTGACCATTGAGAGTAGAAGAACGACACGATGGCTGTTTCATCATCGATGCGTTATGCGAGTCGGGCCCCTCGGCGGCCTGGCTGCTTTCGACTAAACAGCCATTCGGATTACAAAATCCGGTAGATTACGGACGTAGCTCGAGAAAAAGCGAAGCTTGGATCATCACGACACCATCACAGACTCCGTGCCGTTGCCGCTTTATTCCGAATACGCTGCAAACCGCCGAATCGAAGGCCTGCGAGGCCACGCCGTGTAGAGACGCCGCAATCGCCCAAAGCATTCCTATAACCAAGCTATTCTCGGAAGGCATTCACATTGAGATGCTATTACCGTCATACTCGTCTGATCAAGTGAGATATGGATGTTGAAGAACCCTCAAGGCCTGTTTCAGATATCGCTGACTTATAGCGGACAAATCGCAGTATCCAATCGCCAAGTTCAAGCCTCGAGTGCATCAGAGAGCCGAGAAGTCAACGTACCCGGCGCTTGGCTCCCTAGAAGAGGCACTATCACAGCTGTCTCAGAGCTTGTACAACCATCATCGAGAGTTTAGCCCGACTACATTCACAGGCCCACGTTTCTCCCATGCATTATACTCGCCCATCGTTCACCGAGGCACCCACGTGCTTCGCCGAGCTGTTGACCGTAACGGCGCTTGCTTGGCAGGGAAATGGCACCACATCTTGGAGAATGGCTTGCCAAATATCGACCTGATTAGGAAGTCTGCGATGTACACAGCGGCCAGTACTTCCGAATTCTGCTTCAGGGTTCACTTGGTTTGTGCTGCCCCACGGACCTTCAGGCAGAGACCGAATCGGCATCGAGCCGAAGGAATGGCACGATGGAGCGGACGAGACATGCCAGTCAGATGTAAAGGAGAGGGTAGAAATCAACAGGAACAGAGGGAGAGAAAGATATAAGGAGATGGCAAGGTGCAATCTCAAGTGTAATGGAAAAGAGTTGTTAGCGACAACATTTTCCAACTTAAAGTTTATCACTACTTCGGCCAGTCGAACGATAACCAGACACTGGACAGACACTCTTGAAAAGAATACTGATCCACTACACACCTTCAACACAGCTAATAGAAGGGCCTAACCGGACCGCAAAGCTCATCCCGCAACATCCTGTAAGTTCTACTGCGGCATCAAAGATTGCTGAAGGAAAAGCTAACATTAACTTCGAAGACAAACAGACACAGACGCATCAAGAGAACGGCCAGTTGCAGCTGTCTGTTAGTCAAACTCCAGAAACAGACAAAAGAAGAACAACCATATCCACATCAAACCGTCATTGGACACGACAATAGAGCAACACCGGACTACTTTGAAAGGTGACATATCAGTCTTTCGGCCCCTTGAGGTCAAGACACACGGGGAAAGTCAACCACTTCAAGGAATTGGGAGAGAAGCAGGATACAAGGACGTCACGACCTCGAAGAGAAGAAATAACACAACCGGACAAAATGTGCACCTACCACTACCTCCACCACCACCACATCCCTCCCTGCCCTAAAGACCTCTACTTCGTGATCCACTATCTTTTCTGTCCGGACGCCACCCTTGACATCACCACCGGCAACCGCCAACCCTGCAACAACGCCATCTATGATGACTCCCACCTTGCGTCAACAGCCATGTCTGCCTCCATGTCCATGTCCAACAGCATCTCCACCCTATCCACCTCTCCAACCTCCTCCCAGTCCTCCGCATCAACAACATCCTACTACTCCAATGATGGCACCTCCTTCCCCGTTGACTACATCTCCCTCTACTCCTCCACCGCCTCCATGTCCCTCAGCCAGCAACAAAAATTACAAAGACCACCACCACAAACAATGGATTTCAACAACCCCTGCGCCTCCTCCACCTGCCTGACCAGCCTCGAGTGTTCCTCAGGGCAATGCCGACTCGAAGAGCTAGGTGGCAAATGGACATGCTGCAGGTGCGGGGGAAAGGGGAATGAGTACGCTTGGTGTAAAGCCAGACCGGGGCTGTTGAGGGGGGCGGATCCGGATATGGTTTGTTATCATGTTGTCTGTGGGGGGTGTAGAGCGACGGAGAGGGAGGGGAAGGGGAAGGGGAATCGATAGAGCGAGGATCTGGGACAAAGACAGTGTAAAGTGGACTGGAGTTGGATGAAGGGAGCAATGAGGAAAAGTGTCACTTGCCAGGTCTATAATGTAGGTGTTAAGTGGAGAAACCAAAGAGTGTTGAGATGAAAGAAATGGCGCTGGAGCATGAGTCTGTATAAAGGCGGGCAAGGGACGGGGGTGGGATAATGTTCAACTCGAACAGGAGAACCGGGAAGAAAGCGACGCTAAGAGAGGGGAAAGCATTGAGACGGTGGGAAAGAAGTTTGGCGGTACAGGCGGAAGCAAAGAAGCGCTTGACTATTGTTCAATACAGGTTTAGTCTGAAGCAACCACCAGTGGACTATATACGGGAAACAAAGGTATATGTGGAAGAAGGAACTATGATTTCGACGAGGAACTGTGTGGGACTTTGTCAGCAAGCAAAAATCCTCGGACCTCTTGGGGAGAGGAGGCAACTATCGAAAAACCCAGGACTGGAGCGCGTGGTGGCGCACATTTTTGTTTGGGTTGCTTCTGGCGTGGCTGGAGCTGGACGGCGGTGGGAGACAGGGACTTAGCCGGTGTGGATGGGTTGGAGGCTCGGACTCTTGGATGCCAGGACAGCGTGGTGGCTTGCGTTCTTTTCTTCACTGGTTTTCGCCGGGGTATCTTATTCCTTTGGTTTTGTCTTTGATGTCTTTCAAAGCCTATATAGCAACAAACATATTCTTCAACAGAGAAGTACACTTAAATCGTCATTGCGAAACGCGTTGCCTTTGCCACTAGATCTCCATGTCGATATCATACGGGAGCATAGCCTTTGTATCACGATAGCTTGTACGCGGTGAGCTGTCATAGATGTTCAAAACTCTCTACACCATCATCAATGAATCACCATCGTATATGCAGAACTATGCCTCTCTATCACGCAGTCACCCATTGAGATTGCCTAGAAGTATTCAAGGCTGTATCACTTGTTTTGCCTTGTTTATGCCTCAGCCTTAAGCCCCTCTACTTGCTATGTCCCTGTCCCTGCCTGGTTTTATGTGCCTTGTCCTTGTCCTTGTCCTTATCTTTATGGTTGCATGTCTTCATTACACTAATAGATCCTCTCCGCCTTGTTGAGCACCTCTTGCTTTGGGATTCCCCTTTCTTCACTGGCCTTTCTTGCACTAACAGTTCTGAGGTAGAATAACTTTGCCTTCTCAACGTGCCCTGTCCCTGTCCTTCTTACCTTGAACCTTCCGATGGCTTCACTACCATCAGTCTCTAGGGGCGCCAGGCTGCTCGCCAGGCCACTAGAGGCAGGCGGGAGATAGAAGCCTGCATCCGTAGATTTCATATATGCGGCTTTCACACTTGTGAAATCTCAGATCACGCAGTTGATGCACCAGGTTCACATATAGCGGCTCTTGATAGCGCTTGATGGCGCTGGCTGACGCTTGATGGCGATGGCAGGGTTTCTATTTGAAAGCAAGCGCCGGAGGACGTACGTTTTGTTACACATTGTATTTTGTCATTCTACCAACATATCCCCAGCCGTCTCCAACTGTTTCCAGGCCCCATTTGGCGAGCTCTCTAATGATAGTGTGACTTGTAAGCTTCTGACTGACAGGCTGTCAAGCAAGCAAGCTACCCTAGTACCCTTTGTTGAGCTGAGACCAGTCTTCTTGAATTCCACTTGTCAGTTCCTTGAATGGTTCCGGTCGAGGCCTGTTTGTGTTGTTCGCTGTCAGTTGCCCCGTACCCAATAGGAGCTCTATTATCGATATGGTTGATTCTTCGTACAAAGTTCACGGCCAGTGCCGCAGACCCGTTCCTCTCACTAGCTCCCCAGCTCCCCATCTCTCCGTGCCCGCTAGCCCACTCTGTCAGGTAGTTTACACAATTCCCCCCTCTTAAAGCCTTGTAAGTCATCCTGCATGTTCACAACATGGACTAACCCTGTTTTTTGACAGCCTTATACGTGTTCGTTATGCGATCTGCAGTGCCATCGAGGGCATTGAGTTGCTCATCACTACCTTAGCCACCAGCCAGTTTGGTACAGACCGAGCGGAACTGTTCATCTTGTTTCATTCGAGAGAGATCAGCAAGTTAGCTACTTGGTAATCCTAATGCCAAAAACGGTTCATGGGGGTTAGAAGACTTCCAACTTACATACTCTGTTCCTCTTCAGGCACTCCTCTCTGGCGTCTGACGTCTCCACTCCCCACATTTTCACGCTAGTTCCCCTTTACGCATCAGCCCGTCAGCTCACTTATCTCTGCATCATCCGCAACAAGCCAAGCTGTAAGCTGCTGTAACTATCCGGACAGCGACAGTTGGACTAGGACTGCAAGACAAAAGTTCATGATACCCCTAACTGCCTGACCATTGAGTTAAATTCTTATCTTGCTGACCAACAGCAGAAAGTTAAAAGACTCCGCAAAGTTCATGATAGTGATTGAAAGACCGTCAACCAACTCAACACTGATAAATAACAACTCAAGTTGAGAAGGGCAGTCTACTGTCTTACCCGCCAACGTGTCAAAAAAAGGTGACAGCAGTTGCCAGGAAGTCACCAAGATAGGCATGTGACTGAAGCTTGTCTCACCATCCGGAACGACGCCTTCATCATCCGTTAAAAGCAACGAACAAGGCTACGACTACACTGCTTGGCCTCTACTCGGTTAGTACTCCTTACCTCCACCCACAGCTTCCCAAAGAAGTTGAGGAGAGGGGGGTAGGGGTGTTCGATAGCCATGTAATCCGACCAAGTGCATCCGGCAGGCAATAATGCACCAAACGAATAACTACTGCAAGGATTGGTTCATGGTCCGTGGAGATGTCCGTGACCCAGGTAAGCACAAAGTGACTTGTCATATTTTCTAGGGAACTGTAAGATCCAAGCTCCATCTGTGGTCAAAGGATATCTAAGACATTCTCTATGTCGCCTCTCTTAGCTCGTATCTTAGCTTAGCTTGTTTGGGTCGGTCAACAACAGCTACGAAAGCTGTGCACAGCGATGCACGATTAAGAAATTGACCAGCCGGCGGTTGATGATGTGACTGGCCATGCCAAATGCCAAAGTAAGGTAGCGGACATGGGTCACCAACTGGGTGCAATCAAGGGAGGGGGCCGACCCCAAACGTGCCCAGCTTGTAAAGGGATCCTGTTCTTGGGTTCGACCAATGACCAACTAGCTGGATCTTACGTCCCATTGAAGGATTCCACTTTCGAATCGGGGAACTACATCGAGCTTAAGACCCGAGTTTGGCAAATACCGCTGATTCTCATTAAAATCGGATTTATCCCCCTCTGTCCTGGCCAATTATATGATTTGCTGAGGTCTGCATGCCCCGGAGGCGTCGCCGTGAAGGTCTCTCCAGATGTGACTGGCTAGTATAGTGTGGGGGATATATCCAATTTTTGAATGAGAATTAGCGGTACCGTACGCTCGGGAGAACTTCCCCCGCGGACCTCACGTCCGCTCCTCAGTTTAGCCCCTCCAGCTCTTCGTGGTCGGAGCTCCACCTCATGGGTCCCAAAAAGTGACAGTGGACCCCAATGTCTTTGATAGGGGATGTTCCTCACTCTTGTCTCAAACCTCTGGGAATTAAGAAGACATCTACGATGATAGCCTCAGTCGGAAATAGCAATGGGCAATAATAGGAGATGGGAATCGGTGTGATTCCCAAGCCGGATCTCCCTTTTCCTGATCTCAAATCCAGTGCTAAATGTGATGCCTAGGGACATGTGCATGTGTGAATATCAGTATGGCGTGGGTATTCGGGGTGATTGGGGACCTCATATGCCCATGTAATGTCTGAGATCCGGGTTCAGGGAGCGAGTGAAGGGCCCCTGGGGGTTGCTTAGCGAGCTTAGCTGCCTACCTACGATCCTCGGAAGAGTTTAGGCACGTGTGATGGCTAGCTTGGTAATGAACCCCCATGCCTATCCGGGGTAAAGCAGACATAAACCTATGGGCTCCATACCTCTAGGACTTCAATGAGTACGATGATGTTGTGAAGGGGTTGGGGTTGAAGTTGAGCTCTGCAGACGGCCCGCGAGAACTCAACCATGGTAGCGAGTTGCGGTAAGCGGTAGCATCCTTAGTTTGTGATCTGGCTTTTTTTTTTTTACAAGTTCAGCTTCACTTGGTTTATCTTCAAAGAGAAGTCAGAATGCCGCAGCTGGCTCAAGGCTGTCTTAAAGCTGTTAGCTGTCATGTCTTACAAAGGTGACAATGTGTGTTTTCTCCTCTTTTGCCTGTAGTAAAGGTGAAGTTTTGACAACTTAGTGAACTTACCAAGACCTTCACAGCTACATTCGACAAATGCTCCAGCCACCACCAGTCGGTCATCAAGGCAGGTTGGTCGCAGAGCTAGAGCCAGATACCTCTAGACATGTAGTCCGGCTACTACCTCCAACACTGCCATCTGCTACGGAACCTACCGCTCCAGCAACCAGTTCCAATAACCGGATTGGTGGTACCCGGCGTTCGATATCACGCCTGCGGTCTGCCGCAACCCGCCACAGCCTACCAGTGATAGAACAACCAGCAGGCTCTGCCGCCCAATCCATGCCACCCATCATTGAGCATTTCGGACAGTCAAGGGACAGGGACTGGCCGAACAATCAGGCCATCGGCTTCTTTACTGTTGGGTCTTGCTCGTACTTTCAGTTCGATGGGGTGGTATGCCTAGATGCCACAGTGTGGCGGCGTGGTGGCATTTCGACCTCGGCCTCACTCCAAGCGGATGAACTCTCCGGTCTCGCCAGGTGGCTAGCGGCAGTTCGAAGGAGAATAGGAGAAGAAAAAGATCCGAGTGATCGGATTCAGGTGTTGTCGTGTGGCAGTTGTTTCTCTCTGCTTGTTTTGAGGTTGAGGCTTGTTGTCTTGTTCACAAAAGGCTCGGGAGTTGGCAGCTGCAGCATGGAGACGTTGTAGGAAATTGTTGCGATTGGTCTTGTTCGGACGCTATAGCTGATTGTAAGGTGGGAATGGGTTGTACCCATATAGACCTAGTGGGCAAAACCTCCTCAACGGCTTGTACGTGTGCGGAATCCTGTTAGTACGGTTACTCTCGGTTTGCCTTTGCAGAGGTAACCTTGAATGTACTTACTCGAAGTACTATTTGCCTGCCAGCTGTCGAGCAAACAACCCCAACATCACCGACTGGTCACTCGCCCGTACATAGTAGCTAATGCGCAGCCTGACGTATGATCGCTACAGGTATACAAAGGTATGTACTTGGAGTGAGCCCCTGGCTCAAAAGCTCCACATATTCTACACCATTTCCCCTTTAGGTCATAATCCGATGTCCCTTACCTATCAGTGCTTGCTTCAGTGCTGTCCTCCATTGCTCTAGGTATTTCCCTTTGGACCCCCTGAGGCCCCTCTCTTTCGAAGTTCTGAGACCTTTCCCCATTTCCCCCACGTCCACGGCGGCTAGAACCTTGCCCAGAGATCGCCCTCGCTACCATAGAATCGCGTGTCTGTGACCTGCCACTAGCCTGGTGGCCCCGAGCTAGGATCATGGTAATAAAACTGCTGGAACTGGAAACCGTAGGGAAGCTGACAGGCAAGTGGGCTGGTTCCATAGCTGATGGGAATGTCTCATTGTCTCGTCCATTATCACTGGACTGATCATCTATCAGATTCTCAACTCGCCTTTCAAAAGTCGATATCAGATACGTTACTAACGCATGACAAGTGAGACAGGCCGATTAAAGATCCTGTCCATACCCGTTTGGAGTTCATGTCAGTGTCCGGGAATTGTGTCTCTGATGTCTGCTGCTTGATGTCTAACCTTCCATCAGTCCGTGGATGGACCCTTCATCCAGATGCTCTGGGTCTAAGCTTGAGACTGACATCCTGCACTCGTACCCGTTCTCGCTCTCGCTCTGGTGGTTCCAAGGACGAACGGGTGAGTGGGGAGCAGGGGTACAGTACAAAGACCAGGTACACGGAAATTTCTCCGTGCTGTGTACGTGGACAGACTTGTGGGATGAAAGACTGCGTCAGTTAGATCACAAGATAGGATCAGGAACTTACTTCAGCCAGCATGAGGAAGTATCCATGGACCAGGGTGGGCAGTGAAGCTTGAAAAACAAAGTACTGTCATAGCGAACCGAGTGAATCTCGAGTGCAGACTCCCAAGCATTACTGCACATGAGGAGCGTCATGAACACTTCCCTCTCATCGGAACGGGGACAGTAATTCGTCCAGCCGGAAACATGTTCGCATGTGCCCTGCTTTCCATTCCAGTCTCAGCCCGGCGACTGGACGAATAGACGAGCCGAACGAGGACATGGATCAGGACAGCCGAAAGGTCGCATGCCATGCCCAGATGTTCGCAGCATGCATGGGAGATCTTCATCATCTTCGTCACCATCATGATGACTAGCATCTCACCTCATGTACGGTGTAACCCGTGCACATACGTCCTACGTCGTATGCCGCTTCGATTCCGGCCACTGGGATATGGGGGAAACGGTGGATGGGATCTAGGAACATGGGGGCAACGCAGGGGCAAGGAAAGACAGGGCGACAAATCGCAAGCTCTTTTGTACACTGGGGCAATCTCCGAGAACCGAAACTAAGGAACGGGCTTAGAAGGGGTGTCGAAGACGTGGGATTGGCTGAGAGTCCGAGGAAAATGATTAGAGGGCAGCGAGTGGAAACAGTAGGATGGATGAATGGGAAGAAAACGGGGCAACTAACCAGTAGCGGAATGGCGGCTCATCTTCGTTTCTCCCGCACGAGGTGACGGAGACCTGCCATGCGTACCTTGTTTCGTGTTTTACCGTTACTGTGATGCTTGCCCAATTTGAGATGACCATGCTTTTTTCCCATCCCCTTATCGACTTCTCGATCAGCCAGAAAACAGGGACGGTGGGATGAGAGAGCGGCTTTTGCGATCCGGTCCCCGAAAATCGAAAATTGCCCATCAGAAGTCTGCTTTGCGAATCGATGTCTTGCCCTTTCTCTGATCATGCTGGTCGGATCAGGGGTCCCAATCATCAGTCGAGATCGGCCATGGATGCTAGCGAAATCGGGAAATGCACCCAGGACCGAGGACCTGGAACGACCATGGTAAGGGACCCTGCTTATTCTCGTCACCGACAGCCATGTTTGGTTGGTGGCACAGGCCTACACTCTTGGGCGATGAGCTGATTATGATCACTCATTTTTCTTACAATCTTGGTGGGCTTGAAAGCCTTTGATTGTGTAACCAAACCATAATGCACGGTCACTGCATATTTGTCTAGGCGGAGTGCCTTATTGGTAACTGCGAGATCTGGGGCCGGGTATCGACAGTCTTTAAGGATTGGAAGGGCGCCCGGGTTGGTCAATCTGAACTGGGGGTGGGCGACTTACCTTGTACTTTGCAGTAGCTCACGATCTTGTTGAACTAATTTCGCCGAAAATCTCTCTTGCTGGGATTATCGCATTAGTCCCAAACGTGCTGATATTGCGTCGAAAGGGGCACTAAGTGTACCGAACGCGCTGTTGTCGGTTCACGCCGACACGGAGCAACTACACATCCCCGTTCTTAACTCGACAACTTCAGCGTGAGTTGAAGCAACACCTTAGGCCGAGCAACACTGATGTCCGATTCTTGAAAGGGGGCAAAGTAACAGTCAAACTCGATGCAGCATACGCTTCAAACTGTCCACAATTCAGGACAAGGTTGTTACGGTTCAATTTATCGCAACGTGATATTAGTCCCAACCGTTGTCGATACTTCGCACCGGCAATTGGAAACGTACATAGCAAAACGTCGTACGGCGAAGTGGGAGACCTGAGAACAACCCATCGGCTCGCTCCATAAGTGTCCCTTTACTGACACCATGAGCCGAGAGCATTGRCAGAAAACGGTAAACATTGACGAGCCCTCTGTATCCGGGAAGAATCACCGAACCAACACAATGGCATCATGTAGATCTTCAAAAGACTGAGAACACAAGCTAGAGGAGATATTTACCGGAGTCCATCGCAGCCGACGGCTTGACCCTATCCCACGATTCGCGACTGCGCTATTGAGCCATGCCTCCGGAGAATGGGATATCCATGACGGTAACAGCCACTGGTGGTGATGCGAACGTGTCCTTAGCGAATTAGGGAAATTTCGGAGCCTTCCCCGAGATGGTTACGGGTGATTGTCGAAGGTGGTAAGTCGCCGGAGAAGGTGTCTTCCGAATGAAAAAGAAAGGAGAGAGAAACCCAGATCACCCAGTCAAGGCAGCAGGATGCTTGTCGTCAGATCCCTTTCCCAAGTTGTGTCGACGCCAATGCAACTTGTTCAGCCGACTTTATGTCTCTCCCGACAGCGCAACCATCCAATATCTGCCAGCGTCTGCAGCACAACCACTGCAGATGATAATACTGGCACGGTATGGATGACCGAAAGGGCTTTCCAAATGCCAATCCACCATGGTCAAAGACGTTTATGCTCCCAGTGCGAAGCCGTCGGCGGAGGCAGAGTAATCAGTCCGAAGGAGGGCGACAAAGTCTGGCTAAGCCCATTAAGCCAGCGGGATGACCAGGGAGTTCACAGACAACCCAAGACCCGCGTGAATAACATAGGCCCTCGCTGCCATAGTCTGCAGCATGGAGTGGGGCTTCGGGCAGGATGTGATGCTTTGAGCCTATACAGTAAGAGAAGGCATTAATGGACGTGTCGTATTCCCACGGTGGCCATGAGCACGGCTGAAAGATCGATAAGGCTCGGTTCAGTCTGGGAAAGTGGGAGACCAAGGAGGTCCCACAAGGACAAAACTGGAGACTACGGGGCACCAGATGACACGGCAACGGTTGGTAGCTCGTTGAGAAGTTCCCCGGTCACGCGTGGCAGATAGACGTAGGCCAAAAAGAGATCGTGGAGTTTAACGTTTAGGTATTGGCCGTCCGAGAGACAAAGCGTGGGTCCAAACTGTCATGTGGATATGAGGTGAATGGTGAGCAACTGGACGACGACTTGTCTCGGCTACGATGCTTGACATATCGTATCCTGTGTCTGTCTGTTGGACTCGAGGATGGGAACTATTGCAAGGATAGCCCAGGCAAGGGAAAGAAAACGATTCTCGAGATGGAACGGTGTGAGGTCGTTGGTCGAGAGATGGAGGCAATGCTGCTCCAACACGCTCCGGCATAGCTCCGCACCAACTGTTTCCATGATGCTGCTGAGACAGCACGGACATGATGATCAGAAGGTAAGTAACGAAGTGGGAAGTAGTTCTTGCGGGCTCCACATTGGGCAATTTGGCGCGGAACATCGTGCGTGGTCATGCAAGAGATACTTCCGAGGAGGACGCTAGATCGTGCTCCACGCTATGCCCCCTGAAAGTGATATTTCAGGGACTTGGGGCTTTCGTTGCCATCTTGCTCTGCATGTCGAATTGTTGATGTCGAGATCCCCTTCAGCTGAATGATATCAGTAGATTCGAGTAGCTAAGAAGCAATGTGCGGCGATTGGCAGCCGTAGGGATCGGGTAGCCTTTACTGGAATCCTGCCAAGCAAGAAAAGACTCCTTGATTCACGGTATCCGGCCAGTTGGTTGTGAATCGAAACCACTCGAGGGTGGCTCGGCCGCACACGCTTGGCGTGCTTCCCGAGACATGATTCGTCGACTCGAAGGTGTGGCACACCCTAACATCCGAAATGTACCCCTGTGTACTTTTGGCTCTCGATATGAAGGACACGCAATCTGTGTTGCGATCCCAAGGCGTGTGGTTTCTGTTAGCCCACTTGGCTTGGCAATACCCTGAATTCCAAGAACCAATAACCCGATCAGCCTCTCCCTTCACACAAATCCGACAATGTGAAGCCGGCCGCTTGGTCACACTACTCCTGGATGTTGGTGTTGGAGCGGCAAGGGTTCAGGCCTTTGACTTATCTTTAGTTTTGCTAGCTTTGCCGAAAAGGATCGGGGCATGGAAGAATAAGAAATACTCCGGTCATGACCAAACGAAACCTGAGCAAAATCATTTATATATCTGGCCTCCGAACCACCGAACGGACGACCGAGATCAAGATCCAGACCACGATAAGCAACTACAACAAGAAGTTAGCAGCACGCTCTGACTTGACAAATACAAGCCTACCTACCTTCCGAGTGAGAACGTACCTTGCACACGCCGAGTGGTAACATCAGAACAACCTCAACACAAACATCACCAAGACATCACCGTTCCTCCATATACCATCAAGATGTGCCACGGACACCCCGCCGGACATTCATGCGGCCATACTTCGCTGCACTGGCACTATTGCCCAGCAGCCAAGATTGACCTCAATACGGGATACCAAGAGCAATGCAGCAACACGACCATGGCCAAAGAACAGCCGTCAAACGCCGGTTGTCCCTTGCAGAACTGTGACTTCAAGAACACCAACGGCAACTGGACATGCTGCCAATGCGGCTCCCCAAATACAACCGGGTGGTGTGGCGGCATGCTGCTGAGCCCGCGATGGGAGAGAAATGCCCTTACCAACGAGTGGCAGTACATCCAGACCTGCGATCACATGTGCTGCAGGAACTGTCCCAGAGAGGGTATGTGGTGGACCTTCCTCCAGTGACCTGAGACCTCGGACTTCGGTAGCAATAAGCTAACAGACAACTAGCACCTGCTCCCGGCTCTACTCCCGAAAGCTCCAGGAAGAAGAGAAAGGATTCCAGCAAGCGCGGTACCAGGGACCCCAGAGATGGTGTATCCATGACCGTAGAGGAGGCCGGACAACCATCTTACGACATTGCGCTGGACTACAGCGGCAAGGAAAAGAAGCACAACAAGGATAAGGAGTCGTCGTCAAAGTCGAGGTCCCGGAGGCACTAGCCTGTTGGAGTGTCCCGAGGAAGAATGTTTGTGTGAACATGGGAAGCCGGACGTCATGACGGTGGATGCATTGCTCTTTTTTTTGGTGCGAGTCAGTGAACTTTGGAGCCAAAACTGGGAGGCTGCCTTCTCTTTGATGATACCCTTGGACACATCATACACCCAGTTTTTGGGGTTGGGCGGCGTCGATTGTTTTTCAGAGCATACGGCCAGCATGCATCGAGGGCGCACAAAAAGACAGGGCCGTGACTTAACTGGGAGGATGGATGAATGGTGGGGGAAGCAACAGCAACACCAATGGCGTTTCCTTGGTTCGGGTTTCTTGTTAATCTTGGGCGGGTTCAGGATCCGGATTCTGTAATCAGGGGTTTTCGGTCTGGGGGGGTCTGGGCGGCAGGGTCTCAACGTGTGCGTTTGCTTTTTTTCGTCTCATCATAATAGGTTGTTGTTGTTGGTAATCAGGGTCAACAACCGAATTCTTGCAAATTGCGGGTCTAATCAAATATCTTGAACTTCGTTTCTCCGTCCTTGGTGCTCATGCTTTCAGATGGTCTTGTGACGTAAATGACCAAGGCGGCGTTGGTGAGGACTTGACTTGGGTTGTGATCTTGTTGCTGTTGACAACGATGGCAGCCATGCCCGTTATCTTGCGACAGCTCAAGTGTAAAAAGGTCTTGAACTATTGCGTGCCGTGTTTGTGTGGTGGAAGCCATGTTGATGCCAACAGAGCATTGTTGGTGGTGAAGACAGGAATGTGAGAGAAGACTAGTAAAAGTGATGAGTGAAAGGAGGTATGAGTAAGTGGGCAAGCGGGCAGCGATGGAATAATAAAGAACAGGACCAATGCTGATGCAGATGCTCTTAGCCGCAATTGACAAGTACTGGCGAGCTGCCACGGGAGTGACGAATAATTGATATGAAGCTATCGCATGTGGGCAAGCGGTGAAGCCGGCATCTCTTGTGAGACCGTCGTGCGTCAAACAGTCTCAATCGGTCTAAGTCGGCAGCGTGCTTTCCACTTTCGGGGCCCTGCATGTGTAACCGGACTGTGTACGAAGTTGGGGTGATGCTGGGAATATTTGGGTCTTGTTTGCCCATAGCAGGTCCTTTGGTGTTGAGGCTATCCAGGATAGGGTTGCCAGTGAGGATCAGGGTGGTTGCACAGCCATGGTTGGTAGACAGTTGGTGGGGGTTGGAGTTGGACAAGTTGATATCATCAATGTCCCTGACGTGAGATGCTCAGGAGGGGTAGAGGGGTTGGAAAAGAAAGAAGAAGAGAAACAGTAAGGCAGGAGAGAAGTCCGGTAATCTCTCGAACTTTCATCTTCCCGCGCTCATATGTGTGCAAGGCAAGAAGGAGGAGGTGCGCAAGTTCCTCGGCAGGAAGGAGTGCAGACACTCGCGCACTTGAAGTGTTTGAGGGAAAGAGCAATGTGATGTGAAGGGAAGCACAGAAGCGGATTATCGTGACAGTCGACTACTGCAGTGCAACCGCAACCGTGAATGGCGTGGACGGGGAGGAAGTTGCGAATGGTTGCAAAGTTCATCCCAAGCGGACGGAAGGTGTTGCCATTTCCAGTCTTGGGCCAAGAACATTGACGTCAATCGTACGATCACGGTCAGTGGCACCATCTGAGAGTGGTCTCTGACGATCCGGGGCAAGAACGTGGCCAAGAACAGGCAAGAACGGCGAGCAAGCCCACTACAGTCCAGGCAACTTCAGGCAACCCCCCGGCCTAGCCGCATCTTCGCCGGCCATACACCTACCAATTCGATGTTGCATAAATACACCTTTGCACGCCTTGTGGCTGCAGGGAGAAGGAATATTCCAAACTGAACGATCCCTCACCGATTAAACTTGGTGTAGGGTTAGGGGAATGCTAGGCACAATTGGAGCATTTTCGCTCGCGATCCCCTCATTCAGTGCCTCGGTTGCCTGTTCACTTCCGGTCGCCTCGACACCCATTCATGCGAGGTTGATCCGATTGTTGACATGCTGCTTAAGGCATTTCATCGATACAACGTTGGCGATGGGTGGATGGTTCATGATCGAGGTTACTTCAGGTATCCTGAGAGGCATTAGCATGAGATACCCGAGAATCCGACAATCGTCAGTATTCGGTCAACCTCCACGGGACTGGAAGCCAACAATCCATTCGGGGAGTACGATAACTCGATGACCGCTTTCGACGGACTATCGATATTGAGATGGTGTTCTCAATCTTCAGAGATGATGGCGCCCTCGTACGACGTGCTGACAAAGATATCTCGCCATGAGAGCGCCAAGTGGAAATTGTTTCCCAAACTCGTCGTCGTCCCCTCGAATGAAACACCCGACGTCTTATTTGTCTTGCCGTGCCACGTGCTGTACCGTCTGTGCGGCGCCTCGCTTCCGTCTGGTCTGGTATCTGTGCATGGATGGAACGGACAGAGCACCGGATGGTGGTGAAAGCTGGGTGCGGCCCGTTGATGTGCAGTTGCTGGTCTCGGGGTTGTGGCCGCGGCGTGTGTCCTCAATGACCGTAACGGGCGTGAGATCGGTGAACTGTATACAGCCGACCAAGTAATTGACGACGATGACAAGATGTAGCCAAGCACCCAAGGTTGTACGTGTCCCCCTTTCCGCGTGCCAGTATTACAACCACAAACCACATGGCTCTCCTCCAAACAGACCTGGATGCAGTTTCACCACGGCTGTCCGTGCGTTCCCGACTCTATCTGATTTGTTACTTGCCAATCCAATGGTTGGACCAAAGACCTCTCAATCCGTTACTGGATCCAATCTTTGGACATACCGGTAACCGATCAACATCCCCTGATAATGACATCTCGGTATTGAGCTATCGACACGCTCGGGAAGTGAGGAGGAAGGGATTCCCTCCATATACCGACCGTGATATTGCCCTTATGTTGTACTCGTCTGCCTCAACCGAGTGAAAGCAACATCACGAGGAAAATGAGGCCGTAAACAGCAAACCTCCGGGCTCCCACCATCGTGTCCATCTCCAACTCGGGCTGTCCGAAAGACATGAACTGGAAAAAGTAAGCATCGAGGGGCCTTGAAGAAGATATCCGAGGACTTGCTGCCCGAGCATCGTTCATGGCATGAGGTGCGGTTGAAGTATGCGGTGGGGATTTTGGAACGCACAACTGCACGGCGACGGGACTGCCCCTGGAATTGTGAAGGGGTTCCACCGAGAGGAGTCCATTGCTTGGTCGGCCCACCTCGATACGATCGGGCCAGGCCAGAGCAAGCCAAGACGGTGAATGTCAGCGATGCCCAAGTGAACACGAAAGAGGAAACAAAATGGAAATCCAATCGATCCCAAAGTTCATCTCTGTCATGATGAATGAGGCATTTTTAGTTGTTTTGTGATGGGAAATCATCATCGATATATTCTCCGAGTGACTGAAACTCCGATCAAAACTATCGTGGAGCTGATATCTCCGGGAGATCATCATGAGCAGATCACCATCAACCTGTCCTTCGGCTTCGAAACCGCCACGCAGCAATCACCTGCGCCGTGACGCATGGGATGGATGGGATGAATGCTGTGACACACGGCTTTTGCTTCCCCAAATGCCAAATCCCCTCGTCACTCTAGTCACCTCGATAAACCCCCATTAACGAATGGCTGCGGATGGCGACGAATGAGAGGAAGAGAGGAGCAATTCATGGCTCGGCACTTTGTCAAGCTATGCCGAGCCATGCCACATGGCAACTGTGATGCCCCTGACGCCAGTGGACAAAGAGATGGAGACGGGGCCCGATCCCATTGGACTGAGGGTGCCACAACGGCATCCTTCCATGTGCTGGCCGGATCACGCCCAATTCATACACAAGATGCACTGACTTGAGCGGCGTACAGCAAGTGGGACAAGAGAAGTTCCAGCGAGGTCCAGGCGCCCCCGTGTCGTTGCGTTGCACAAAAATATTCGTAATTGGCATCGTGCCATTGACAGTCCGAATATAACCCGAATCCGAGTTTGTTGAATAATTGCCTGATTACTTGACAGCCCGATATTCGGTCTCTTGTCACTCCATTCTTTGAATTCCATTTGTCCAGACTGCCAGTCGTTGGGGAAACTGCGTTGGGCTTCTTGCAGTTGGCCTGTTCCTCGTTTGTTGCCTCAGGGCAGTTGCCAAACCCACCTTCCAGGCTCCTTCCAAACAAGTCGCTCCGTCAATCTCTCTCCCTCTCCACCTCTCTCAGTCATTCATTTGCGAGCCCATCCTTTCATTCATTCCACCCCCCGATATCCCATCCGTTCGTAACTTTCGTACCACTCGCCCAGCCAGATCAGCCCTTGGTCCTCAGTCAATACGACTAGTCGAAAAAATAGTGCCATCGACCAAACTAGACCCTGCAGCGCCGTCCTTTTCCCCATTCAGTTCATTTAGCGATCGAAACACCGACCTGCTCCAGCCAGCGACCAAGCCCACGCTCTCTTCTAGCGCCCATCACCACCGCGTTCGGTAACATTTTTGGTAAAATCGCTTCTGCTTCTCCGGCGGCGCCGCTCCTTTATTCGCCTTTGATCGTCGCTGGCCCCCGTCTACCCCGTCGGTCGTTTCAGTGGACAGCAAAATTGCAACGCACCCACGGGGCCTATCGAACCGACATAACGTTTTTGGCCAGTGGGCAAGGGAAAAGAATAACAAAAAGGAGATCCCCCCCGACCCTTGATTTACAATCGCCCGACATGTCCACCTCGTTTGATTCTGCCGATTCCTCTCGTCCTATGATGGCTCCCACTGTAAGTCTCGCGAAATGTCATGCTAGCATGATGAACCATTCCCCTTCCCCTCCCTCAATTCCAACACCCATCCATTCCAGATGCACCTCAATAGGTATAATCCCTTGCCTGTTATGGCCGCGACCGTTGAGTTAGGCCGGTTGACTACGTTCCGGGACCAGAGTGGACTAGCCCAGAGTTGCGCAGTCGCAAAAACAAATGCGACGGGCACAGATAAAACAGACACATGGGATCTTCTCTACAACACTTCGCTTTACACTTTACACTACCCACCCACTCAACCTCGACCCAAACTAACAATGTCCACCCCTTCCCAGACCCAAAACCGCGCCTCCGTCCGCCTCTCCCGGGCGGCCTCCATGGCCCACTCGGTCGCGCCCACCTTCTGCACCACCGACACCGCCGTCGCCGAGATCACCGACATTGGCAAGGGGCTCGAACGCATGGAGAACAAGGCGCTGACGCAGCAGCGCGTGCAACTGTCCGAGGAGAAGAGCGTCAACCTGCAGAAACTCGCTCTGGGCGCCAAGCTCGAGCGCGCGCTCGACCGTCGCATGTCCGGCCAGGATGCGGTCATGAGGCCGCGCAAGCCAACGATTACTGCCGCTTCAAGTGTCGATATCAGCGAGAAGGAGAAGGTCGAGACGATCTGATTTGGCATCTTGAGTCAAGGGGCATGGGGCGAATGGGGCAAAACAAGCAAACGATTACGCGGCAAGACCAGAGAAGAACAATCCGTGGCTCTGGGATGTTCGGCCGGTTGGCCGGAGGATGCGCCTCCCGCTCTCGTTCATTCCGCCTGCATAATACCGTTCCACATGCTGTTGGGGCATTGCGCTGAAGAACGGCCGCACAATACGAGGATAAACAGAACCAATCTTCCTCGTCCGCTCGAAAAAAACCAAACGCGAAACCTACATGCCAACAAACACGCCGCGCCGAGAGATTGAAAGGAGTTCATCACGTCGGAAGAGAGTGGTGATGTTGAGAATTGAGATAAACTGCGAACTTACCAGAGATGCTCGGTCGCAGGTAACGGGAGGAGTTGTACTATTACATTTTCAGGGTGTTCAAACCATCATATGGCGTTCCTTTTTTACTACATCTGGGTCATCACATTTCATCAAGGAGGAAACATTTCGGCGGCCAGTTGAATCACTACACGAGACAAACACTGGCCAAGGACTCGGGAATATTGCTGGTTCATGGACATATTTCATTTTTAGAAGAAGGGGTGGTCAACAAAAGGGGACGAAAGGGGGGAAGGGGGGGGCAGGGGGGCAACTTCATACTGGGCGAGCAGCAGACATGTTAGTTCACGCACACATGGATGGAATGGGTTACGTTACACGCAAATTCGCAACCGGCACCTACGGTGTATACCTGAGGGCCGTGATACGAGATACGTAGTAGTGGACAGGAAGTCTCAGTTTCCAATGAACGAAGAGAAGTTAAAAGGTTCCATTCGTGAAATGCATGCATGGAGATACTACTTCGGTGTATCAAGTACCGATTGCGTGTTTGCAAGTGTTCACAGGTGGCGACGCACTGTTTTTGTGTGTCACAGACTGCATTCGGGTAGTAGATCCCACGTGGCTGCTAAGTGTCGAGGGTTCGTAAAAAAAAGAACAAAGAAAGGCGAAGAAAGCATGGAAGATCCAGATCCTCCTAATTGAATGCTTGCTTGTCAAGAAGAAGAATCGAGGTGGGCGGGGGCTTGCACTTCCTGGAAAGCAATAAATCAATATGACAGCACTTTTGAATTATAACACAGTAGAACTAGTGGGTAACGACTGCCCACATGGCGTAAGAGTATGTCGTCGAACATCGATGTCAAAGATATAACATGTGTGATGTTCAAGACTGCTGCTGCTTTCTTACGGCCTGAATCCTCTTTTACGATTAATTATGCCTTTATTCCAGGCTGCGAACGAACGGACTTTCTTAATATATAAACATCCATCCTGACAGAATAGTTTTGATGAGTGGTGTCTTCAGCGGATCGTAACTGAATGCATATTGCAAATTTTTTTTAAATTTCTTTTTTTTTTGGTTGGCTCTTTGGAAGTACCGAAGGCGCCTACCTATCCTCACGACACTACATCGACTGGGCTGTATTTACATACCACCTTTCAGTACCCAGAATTTGCTAGCTTCGGCTACTTATATATCCTTGCGTGTAGGAACTCGGTCTGGGTGGTAAGTGGTCATGTCAGCCAGGTCCCTGGTAAGTAGCATGCGGTTTCCACAATGCGAGGGGCCGGGTGCTTGATGGCTGCTGCATAGACCGGACATCCTATATCACAGCGCAAACATTCAAGCAGGTGAACAGAGTGTTTCTAGGGAGATAATAGTGTAAAGAATAATCCCAATTATTGTACCTGACGCCCCTAACGCGAAACTAACTGCCCGGTAGTAAAAGCAGAGCAAAAAGCGCTGACTGTTGACAGCGCTGTGTGTCCCTAAAAAGATGAAATACATGAAAATAACAAAGTCCCTCTGCGCGTGCGTGTTTCCCTCCTTTCCTTCAAAGCCAGAAAGCAGATACACCAAACAACACTACGTCTTTCAACAATTCTTCTCCGGGCTGTCGAGATTCGCTCAGGGTCCTCGAGATGGCCACAGGTAACCCGAACCAAGAGCCCTGCGATCCAGGCTCCTAAAAAAAAGAAAGAAAAAAAAAGTCTTCTTCAGATCCTGATTCGCAAACCTCCCCCCTCCTCTTCCTCCTCACCAACATGATCCTCCGCACCATCCTTATTCCCTCCCTCCTCAGGACCGCAACACCTCAGCAAACATCTGAAACATCCCCGCCTCAACACTCCTCACCCACTTCCACTCCCACTCCATCTCCCACCCACCCATTTCCAGCCCCCTAAGCCTGTTATTTTTCCAGTCCAGCACCAGCATTCTTCACCTCCAACCTCCTCTCAATCTCCCTCCCCAACTCCGCCAACTCCTTCTCCTCCCCCTCCACCTCCAACCCACGTCCCACCCACTCCCTCGCCTCTTCGAGTCTACCCATCTCCAACAGGCTTTTACCCCTCCTAAACCAAGCCTTGGCATTCCCCACCCTCTTGGCCTCGACACTGGCTTCCGCGTCAACGGCTGCCTCAGGCCACTCTTGCATCCACATGTGTGCTTGCGCCCTGTTAGAGAACAAAGAGTGGACTTCCTCACGCACTAGTTGGCTAGGCTCCCAAAGCGGGCGCGCAAGCGCCATTTGGATGCCGAGGGTATAAAACTTCGCCGCCTCGCCGTACTTTTGTTTCTTATACTCTGCGTTTCCGGAGTCGCGCAGCTTGGAGACTTGGGCGCTGCGTTTGGGGTTGACGGGGATCGGGGGAGGGGGGACCAAGTGCGGGGGGTCCAAAGAGTGGAGGGAGCGGTGGAGGGCGTTGAGAGCGCTGAGTTCGGATTCGAGGGCGCGGGTTTGTACGGCTGAGAGGCCCGAAGAGGGGTGCAGGGAGATGGATTTACTTTGGGGGTCGATGGTGAGGGGGAGGTGGGTGTAGGTGTTAAGGTCTTCGGCCATTTTGAAGGTTGTTTGGAATTCAGTTCCGTGGGTTGTGGCTTGGTTGGGTTGGGAGAGGTTGGGGTTGATCGGTCGGAAGACGGACGTGTCTTGGTCGCCGACTTGATGTCTCGTGTCTCGGTTGGGATGTCGAGCGTGGGAGGGTTGATGATCTTCTGGTTGGAATGTACTTGTTCGATCGAGAGGTGATGTCGCGGCGACGGTCGGATTAAAGTCTGGTCATGAGAATGATGGTTTATTTGCGCAAGCAAAAGGAGTTGTTCGCAAGTTGCGGATGTGTGGTAAAAGGCCACGGGGTATCGAAGATGCGTGAATGGATGATGTTGTGGTGACAATGGACAGGTCCCACAAGAGGACAGCTCGCAGCTCCCGGCAGGTCGCCAAATGATGGGCAATGGATTGAATGAACTGGCCAAATCGCGGCTGCCGTTTGGGCGAATCTTATCTTATTGATTGCTGTCCGGCAGGCAGCGCGGACTTACTGCGATGACTAAGCTGACAAGTACCCCTGTCCTTCGATCGCAGTGGTCTCCCGTTCCTTGCATGACCGATTGCCGTGGTCCGGAAATGACGAACCAACATATGCAAGTCAAACGCAGCCATCTTCAGTCTGACAGTTGTACCTGACGACTTCTCTGAGCATCTCTTTGCAATCCATCTTCTCGTGTGTTTACAATTTTTACTTTTCTAAACGTGAACTTCCTCTCATCTCATCCCCAATTCCAGCCAGGATCCGCCGCCATATCTTTCCAAGGATCCACTCACACTAAACGCCTAGAACCCTCACAAACATCCACTTCCACTGACAAATTCTCAACAGCCACTCATAACCACAACCCCAGAACCCTTTTCCAACAACAAATCGGACCATATCAGTTCAATCGGGTATGGTGTAGCGGTAACATCGTTGACTCTCACTTCTCAGGAGTGACTGCTCTCTCAACAGCCCCGGGTTCGACTCCCGGTATCCGAGTCTCAATATCTTTTTTTACCGAATTTTTTTTTCTTTTCCGCCTTGAAAACAATTACCATACATACATTGTCCGTTGTTCTCATCGGATGTAATCTCATTTTTTTTTTTGTTTCTATTTAATTGCACACCGTTCATTCAGACTCGTTTTTTTTATTTTATTTTTTTTCCCGCAATACCTCCAATCACTACTACAGGCACAAGTTCCCTCTGCTTGTGGCTGTCCACGTCAAGAGCTGAACGCCCTTGGCCCCAAGCAAAAACCCCGCCCCTTCGACAAGGGTATACCTGCAAAAGAAGAGCTGGATGAATTGCACCTTTCAGGGGCTTTGTTTACATACAAGACGAACCAGTTCATGATAGGAAGTTGACAAGTTCCTAGGTGGGGCAGCACAGTCATCCAAGCAACGTCGACGACACTCCATCAAAACCAGCATTAGAACCGTAGGTTTGTCCTTGACATCAAGGCTACAATTGAAGTCAACGTTATGCAAGATCGTGTGTTACTGGGAAATACTAACAGGCCATTGCGCGAGCAACAGCAACCACGTTTTTTCCTGCCCTTGACCCTTGTCTGTTTGTTTGTCCGTCTGTTCCCTCATTGCTGAGGCCGCGAGGAGATGGACCGCAGTGCGCAGGGAAAAAGGCGGAATGATGAAATCTAACTTTTTGGGGGTGCACCGATGCATGGGATAAAGGAGTGTTCGTTGCCGTGGTTGTCTTGGTTGTCTTGGTAAGAGCGTACAAAGCGCAAAATGTGAAAAAAGATGTAAAAGCAAAAGCGCTACTCTGGATGGACAGTCAGTCCGTCACCAACGCTTGATGCCAATGCTGAAGGGAAGAAAGATAGCGGGAATTTATCCGAAAGGAGCACGCTCAAGACACATCCAAACAAGCATAATTCCAACATGATTGCCGATACCCTGGACAATAAGGAAAGCGCGTGGCAATCAAGGCGACTGAGATGGCCTAGGTGGTGTATACTCTCGCCCAACGCTCGGCTTAGCGCGAGTAAAGGTCTCGGGAGGTGACCACTGTGACTCCCTGGTCGAAGTTGAGTCGAACATCCGCGATACCCAGTACAATTCGTGCTCCCAGCAGCCTTGGGCTGGGGTCTTGGGAATGCTATCCACTGTGTCCGCGTTAGCATTGGCTTTCATTATCCCACATCACGACAGCACCTACACTTGGTCCTTCCTGTATTCGGATCAACGCTCTTCAACTGCTCAACAGTCCACCGCAAAAGCTCGGCTTGCTCTGGTTCCAGAGTGCTTAACTTGGTATCAGCTATGTTATCCCAGTCCAGGCGCATGAGGTCGGCGCGCTTGAAGTACTGCCAGTAGGCCAGAAGAACCACGCCACCGTGTTGTACCTCCTCGACGAAAGCACTCTCAACAAATTCAGAGGGAGAATTGGGACTCGGCCCAATCGGTCCATAACGGGTTTCCTACGCAACCAACAGTTAGCTCGTCTTGCCTCATCCACGAGAATATGAAGTTCACACACCTGTTGCCTGCCACCCGAGTTATCTCTGACCCGACGATACCGGTCGAATGAGATACAGCTGACTTGATGGAGGAACAAGAATGTCACCAGATAAATGGTGAACCAATTCTGCATATCACTCGAGGTGATAAGCTTCTCGTAAAGCTTCAGCACTCGGGGAGCGAGGTTCTTATAAATACGCTCATGCCGAATGCTATCGAACTGGGCGACGATCATGCGCGGCACGTCGACCCGCCCATAGAGCGGGTAGTCATCCTTATAGACTGGATTCATATCAAGCGTGTCGGAGCTGCTATCTAGCCATGCGGACCCTATACCATGGCCTGGAGAACTTTATCAGCATTGCCGTTCAACGCATTGGAGGAGGGCAAGGTACTTACGGATAGCAAACCAGAGGCGGACTGCATTTATCAACAGCTCTCTCTTGTCCCTTTGACGCTTGGCCTCTTTGTTATTCTTGCTGTTCTTGTCTTCTGTCGTCTTCTAGGCGGGTCCCGTTAGTGACGATGATCCACGCACTAAAACATGTGAGAGACTTACAGTAAGTGAGCGGCATTTCTCGGCAATGATGGCGAAGGTCCGCTTTACAATGTCATCAGACTTCTCAACAGCCTCCTCAAGACCAAGAAGAGCGTTGGCGTTGATATATTGATTAAACTGGGCAGCGGCACTTTCCACATTAACGAGGCAAAAGGGCTGCAAAGGCTGAACCGCGGGATAGCCGTTGGCGACATATCTACGCTCGTTGATATCTGTGGGAGCCGGATTGAAACGACGGACTTCCAAGACGATGGGCGCCTTGCATAGTCGTACAACCACCTTGGGTTCGTTGCACAACCCCTGAACCATCTCGACTCGGCGAGTAGGGCCCCACTGATCACTCACATCGACATCGACGACTTGAGTATGAGTGAAGCGTTTCGTCAAGTTCAATCCGCCAGCGCGGAAGATCCTTATCCCAATGATCTTGTCGCGAAGACAAGGGATGTTATGGATGGTCTTCTTCGAGTCTTTGGAAAATGCGAGGCATGATTGACACGGAGCATCACGGTTGTGTGGCTCCAGTGGGTTGGGGTGGCACTTTTTCCTGGTTAGCATGCGTGAACTGGTATTTGTTGTGGTATCGACAGTACTTACCCGAATCCGCTGATTGTGGCATCTTATACAGGCGCCCATGCTACGAGTGTCGCACGTTGCTTTCCGCTTGTCTTCTCCCAGCGGACCACGCTTCTTCTTATCGACCGAGCCTCTCCGCAAAGCATTCTCTGCCCTGTCCGAGCTGCCGGCGCCGGCCAAACCCATGTTGGACTCAGTCAGAGTATGGGAGAGGTCTTCATAGGAGCTGCCCAACGGTGTTGATACAGGCACAATTTCACGCTCTTCGAAGTCAGAGTCGCCCACAAGCTCTTCCTTCATGAATCTATCCTCTCTGTCCTTCACGACCTCCACCCATCGTTGCTGTTGTTGTACAGTGTGATCTTGATGATACCCAGTTGCCGATGTTGCAGGCACAATCATGGATGTTTCTGTCGGGGCCATGATGGAACGATTCACCTCAGACCCCTGCATGGCTTGAACACGGCCATACACAAAAATCTGGTCCACGGGAGTTGGAAATCGGGTATCGTGTAGGGTTGGCTCTGAGAAGGAGGAATTGCTCAAAGCACCGTAGACGCTCGCCTGGTTCTGTGGTTGGAAGACGTAGGTCATATGATCGTGACCTTGAGGAGGGAAGAATGAAGAGGACATGGCAGCATCATCAGGATGGGACAACGAAGGGGAAGATATAGTGAGCGTTGTGTGTGACTGCATGGGATGGCAGAAGGTGACCGGTTCTTGGGCATAGCTGTCGGCTTTGTGGCCCATTTCCGGGGCGTTTGGCGCTCTGAAACCATCACCACCAGGGGTGTCGTCGACCTTGAAGTCATTGATCGACGATTGATAGGTCTGATAGGCATTCTCTGGAGTAGGTGCAACTGCAGTTGATTGGGAGAAACCATGGGGTTGAGTTACCGGGGAATATGGGACCGAGGTCGAGCACGCTTCTGAGAGGTCGCTCCGTATTGCTGGGTCTGAGAGCGGATAGTGGATTGGATCGAAGTGGCCCGGGTCTGCAAAGCTAGTGAGAGACCGGTCTCAACAGTGTTTGCCGGGTGGACGAAACATACCTGGCAGTGCGTCTTGCAATGCATTTTGGCCCCCATGATGGTATGCGTCAAACTCTAGGCTCGGGGTACGACCGGGGAGAAGGTACGGCACGTCCTGTGCCCCTTGCAGTGAGGCAAAGGTAAAGGAGCTGAGACCAGGGGGGCTGCGAACATAGCCCACGAGATCGCCTTCTCGTTTTCTTTTATTTGAGCGGACATCAGCACCCGCCGGACCTGATGTATGAGGTATCGTAGGATAGAAGACCTGGTGTTGAGCAGACCACGGGGTGCTGTTAGCCAAGACAGTAGCAGGACTGAGTCCAAAACTCTGGGCAAGCAATCAAGCTAGGCTCCTCCGAGGACATCAGGGGGAACAGCGAAGCAAGAGAATGGGTGGGAAGAGTGGGTACTTGCGTGTGAAGTTGGCCTTACAGCGAACAAGGAGGCATTGTAGCCGGTGTTGTTTGGGTGGTCCATCTTGTGTTCCCCGAGTTCGAGGTAAAGCAATTGCCTAGAGAGGGGTAGTAGGTTGGTGGTCTGTGTCGTGTCTGAGGATTGGCCGCCTTGAGACGAGTGTGGTTATCGAACCCAGATGCAACACGCGAGTTGATGTGACGACGAGGGGGCTCATCCACGGGGGTCAAACCGGAACCACGCTGGATCTAGCAAGCGCAATTCGTCGCGGCAGACGTGATTGTCATGGAGCGGGACGAGAGCAGCCTGCGAGCACCCAGACATGGCAAGGCACGAGGGAAGCCGGTGAGGATAACGAGCCGGATAGGCAAATCCTGTGGGGTCGGCTCGGCCTTCGGGAGGTAAGGTACTGTTGTAGTAGGACTGTAGGAGGAGGACCACGCAGCACGTTGCACGAGGGCGGCCAACAATGGGCCGGCGATGGGACGAAAAGGGGGCAGAACGGCCCAGCAGAACCAGGCGGCCGAAAACAGAGGCGACGAATAGGTAATGACGAGGGCGGGCGCTCAATCTGGAGAGGTGCGTGCTTGGACGTTAACGGCGAGCCTGTGGATGAAGCAGCCCTGCCGGCCGTGACCCAAACACGGGAGCGTCCGAAAAGGGAGTGGAAGCACTGGAAGGAAACCTGGGTGTTTGGATTTGGGGTTGCTGGCTTCCGCTTGGGCTTGCCGCGAGGTTGCGTTGACGGGACACAGATGTTAAGCTTGATTCCAACAAGTGTGGTTGTGAGTGTGAGGAAACAGGTGTGGCTGTCTGAGCTCAGTGCAGCATATCTGCCCCGGGGTCCCTTGATTTGTCAACAGAGAGAGGGCAAAGAGCCTGAGCCTGAGACTGGGAGAGAGAGACGAGGCGGAAACGAGCGTGTATACCTACTTTGGGGAACGAAACGAAAACGTGAGGGTGGGAGGCGGGCACTGTCAGTCAGGTCCCTCTCTACTACTAGTACTAGTAGTACCAAGCCCGACGGGAGCAATGAGAGAGCCTGGGCTGGCTTTACCACCACCACCTTTTTGCTGACACTGCTGCTGACCAAGGGGTGGACTGTCCAGGCGAGCGTGTGCCAGGATGTTGAACGTGACTTGCTGTAGCGAAGAAGAGAAGATGTGCGAGAGGCCAGAACCTGAGCCAGACGTGGGAGGGCGGCCTGTACTACGACGCAGGCATGTATGTGCCCCGCCACATGTGATACGTGAGATGATAGGGGACCGCCCGAGATAACAGCCGAGATCGAGGTCAGCGAGGGGTAATTGTCGGCAGCCCAGTGTGATAGAAATGAAGAGTCCATCGTAGCGTCAGTCAGTTAGGAACGGCGTCGGCGACGGCAAGGCTCCCGAACGAGGTGATTGACCAATCTGATTCGTGTAGATGTTTTTGGACGCCTTCTTTTGCATGCTCATACTTTCAACTTTTCCCTGCTCGGCGGCCACTATTAGTAACAGTGCAACAGACAACTTGGCTGGACAAGCCATCAGGCTTCCTGTCAGCCTGTCAGGGTTATTATCTGTTGTGTTGGGTGTCCTGCCCTGTGGAGTGCATTGTTGGGATGGAAGCTAGACGTCGGACGTCCCATGAGGCCATCCGCTGTCGGATTGGCATGTCGATAACCTCATACCATGAGACGATTTGTCGTCACGGATTGTGGGCTCTTTTTGGCTGGGTAAGGGACCTTGAGGTTCTATTGCCGGCGCGTGGAGTGGGGAACGGTGAATGCTCCCGTCGCCACTACTCACGGCATTCAGAAGCAGCCCAACGACTAACGACGTCCTGGCCTCCTGAGGCCTGACCCTGACTTCAAAGGATCCAAGCATTCTCGTATCTCGTGGCCATAATGTTTTCATCGAGTGGAAGATTTCATAAAGGAATAAGAATACCATTTCTACGTAGGACAAGGACGCTGAAAACAACCTAATGACTCGAGTCCGAGTCAACAACAAGGACAGGCAGTGGAACTTGGGGGGCGCCTTTGCGCTGTTGGAACCTGGCATCATGGTCTTGATGTCGTGTCATGGTGGGAAGACCTCCGAGTTGTGACAGTATTGTCAAAGATCGGTGGTTCTGTGTGAGAAGTGAGAAAATAAGCGTCCAGTGCGCTGGTGGAAAAGATAAGGAAGCTTCATCACAGGCGGGAGGAGAGACCAGGAATGAACCAGGGGGGTGCTCGAGGAGGAGGAGAGCACTTCAAGCTGCTACCTCTCATTGGATGACGGCCTGCACCTATCAATCCAACTAGTGTTCGGGGACGCAGTACAGTCCAATGCTGGTTTGTTTGTCCGCTCTGTACCCCGAGCAAGACACATGCCACCCCATCCTAAACGCCGCAATAGTACTTTCAAATACATAAATTATAGTTAAAAATATATTATTAGCATCTGATTTGATAGATTCATGTTAATTTTAAGCCCCCATTGTTGAAGAAAACACACCACCTTGTTATTGAAACGCCTAGACAAGTTGACCAGAGGTCTCGAGCTAACAAATAAACCAGTATCGGACTGTAAAGCTGCCTTCCCTTCCCCTGGCGATAAAAGGGCTAGATCCTAGGCTGTGACCCGTGTAGAAGCTGGATACTGGGTTATGCAGTAAATAAAATTATAAGGCAGGAAGAAACTGTTGCCTTGAAACCGAGGTTTAAATTGTATAAATGAAGGTACAGAGGGAGTAAATGTTCTTGGATTCGTGTATAAGGGTGATGCAAATGGAGGTGTAGATGGGTGGCGGAATTGGGGAGAGGTCCTAGTGCACTAACAGAAAAAGCGCAAAATTCTATTATGCTTAACAATTCTTTTGCGGGTGAAAAGTACACTTTTGGGGTCGTTCGTTATGATTCGGGTAGTGGGTGCGGGGCTTTGTATAGGGTCCGCCCGCGAAAAGCACTAACGCACTAACCGCACGTTTTAGCGTGTTGCGTTACGACTGCGAAATTCCCGAAGTTTAGGTTGCAAATGGAAACGACGAGGGAAGCCAGCGACCTCAGTCCATGCCTCTCGATGCCCCTTGCATCATCTGAGGGCATCTGGCAGAAGACCACTCAATTCAGATCCACGTTTCACGAGTCACAAACGATAGCAGCCTAGAGACCGAGGGAAAGAGAGGCTCAGCCTGAGGAAAGCTGGAAGGAGCAACAAGCTAGGTGGTAGTAAAAATGGGAGCACCTACAAGCCAACCATCCACCTGGCATATAAGACAGTGAGTGGCGGCAGGCACTGCATGTTTCGGCACCGTACAGGCAGCACGTAAGATAAGCATGTGTGTACGGCTGTCAATGGCTGCTACATATCAAAGGTACCTTATGTCCGCAGTTAGACTGGGCCAAGTGCAGGTAGCTTAGATAGTGGAAGTACCAAGGAGGAAGATCATCATTACACGTCCAACAGAACCAACAACATCCACTCTGGCTTCCACCTAGGCGCCAAAGAACCTTGGGTTGGTGCGCTCCAAATCTTTCATTATCCTCCAAACACAAGCGAGACACAGTCACAGGATTTGCAAGAACTGCGTCTAGGAACTGCTGCACGTAGGTTCATCGTGCTGACAAACAGGCTACCGGGTATTTGGAACCAGCGTACGTCTCGGGGGCCTCGCTGTGGGCGACTTGCCGAATTGTAACAAGGTACGTATTGGTACTGTCATTCTGTCGAGTATTCTGTCAAGCGTGACAACTTTGGACGGCTTCTGACGGCTTCTGACGGCTTCATTTGCTGAGATGTCGTGAGGGCAAACTGATGCAGTTTCCAGTCGGCGTCGTGACTGCTCCAGCTTTTGTTAGCATCCCCCCAGATATGGAAGGAACGCTCACGTTGCACACACCGGTTTCCTTCAACTGCAATCCGAGATCGCTGGCCGGACATAATGCACCGTGACTGGCAATGGCAACTGCACTGACACGGGACGAAACCATTCTTTCCCTATCCATTTGGGCGCCTCCATCTGTGCCCTCCGAAGGGAAGGTAGGTAGGTGCCCTCCAACATGGAGAGTCGGCGGACGCAGCAGTCATCTCCCCCCAGTAGCACAACCTCTGCCAAGCAAAGAAAAGCAACATCAAAGGATTTTGGAGCCAACGAACTTGGAGCAAGCAGCATTCAGGCCAGTCTCCATCTGGGTCTCCATTCGCAACCTCACTCGTCCATCAACTGTCCATCGATGTCTGACGGTTTGTCTTCTCTTCCACGCCGGCTTCCACCGTGACTTTCTTCTTCAACTTCAAACCTCAGACCAGACCGCTGGTACTACCAACCAACCCAATCAATGGCGCGGTTTCGTCCGGACGTGGCCGATTGACGATTGACCATCTCGCATGTCGCCAATCATGGCGCCAATCTTCTGTCTTCTCGTGGACTTGGAAGCCCACTTTCCATGGCTGCCACCACTCCACCACTGCCGGCACACACACTCTCTCTTTCAATCGTTAGTTGAACTGTATTATTGGTACATCCAATACAATAATACAGAACGACAGTACCGCGTACACTCGCCCACTAACACCCTCCGATCCAGACACATCCAGTAAGGACATTCGAATATTCGAATCCCCGAATCGTAAGCTGTCAAGCCGGATACCCCAAGCTCGCTCCTCGCGCCATGCCCTGATCGTCCTCTTTCTTCGGTCCCTTGATCTGATGGCTTCGACGACGAGAGCGTACTAGGCCCTGGTGCCCTGGACCTAGCCCTTCTTGGCTAGCAACCCTTCCCCTTCCCCTAGTCTCCGGCGGATTGGTCTGGTTACACGAGAGACGGGACGGACAGCCCCGGCTGGACGGAGCATGCAAAGTGGAAAGCCATCGCTCATCATACACCTCTATCTGCTGTCATGGCATATCTCTCCGCAGCCACGAAATCCAGCAGCCGGTACCAATGCATTGATCGCCCTCCCATTGATGTGCTGGTGGTCTCGTCGTGGCCCCTCAACCGAGAACCCAGACATTCGGCAATGCTTGACTTGACAGCACTGTCTGGAGACCGGTTCCTCCAAGCCTGTCCTCATGGAACGTCCGCCTTGCCTCCCTGTCGGCCCCTGATTGTCGAGCTGGCAGCCCGAGGACAGCAACCCGGAGAACGTGGAGCGGTTTCCCGGATATTGGAATTTCTCGCAACAAATCTGAAGCAGCCATGTCGACAATCTCCCCCGTCCATGGTTGGCAGTGGCGGTCTTGCATAACGCAGTATCACCAAGATAACATGCAGCTCCTCTGGTGCATGACATCAGTTGCCCGCCTCAACGACAGAGCTCTGGAGACTGTTTCAAACATGATCCGCGAGACCCGCCGTTCAAACACCAGTTCGCTCCTACGGATGCAACTAACTATTTGATTCGGTCTAGCTAACGGCATGTCGACATCAATATCGACACCGCCAGCCTCCAAGCTGTCCACTTCTGGAACTTACAATCGGCGCGAGCTTCTTATTGGTCGAGTCTTGGTCCCTGAAAGCCTTCTTCGACCTGCCCCCAAACGACTACCACCTTGGTGCAGCAGCCGAGTTCTTGACGTATCAGGTGTTAGCAAGCCCGGCATTGGACGGCTGTCAAGTGATGTACCATCTGAGCTGCATGATGGGGAAAGAAAATTCTCTACACGAACGACTGTGGGCCCTCAGACGTCCACAAGACATGCTGGGCTTTGACCCAGATCTAAGAATGATGCAGTTCCTACTGCTCAAGCTACACGGCGGACCCAAGGGCCAGGTGAACAATCATGAATTATCCGTTATTGTTAGATGATTGCTTATACCGGTTGCTTACAGAGTCGTTGAAGGAACCAGGAGCATGGAGCCTTTGTTCATCCATTGCTCTCCGGATTATCAGAGTCTCCCCGAGTCCAATAATGGTTTTAATCCATTCCTCTCCGGATTATTAGAGTCTCCCCGAGATCAACAATCGTTTTCATCCGATATAGTCCTTCGTCCCAAGCTTGTTTTCAACGCATCTTTTCATAAGTGTCCGCATGCCAACTGGGGGCCACTGTCAGTCGTGTCCGGAAACATATGCCGCTAACTTCAAGCCCCCTCCTTTTCCATTGCTGGACCAATATTTGCTCTTGCTGCGGCAGCACGTCGTCTCAGCCTTTTCCTCCGTGCTTGACTCCATGAGACACCCACCGGTCTAACCCACAGGACTACCGCCCTCGCCACGAGTCCACGAACGCCTAACGATGTGCGATAACGGATACCGGCTTGCCCTCATCAAACTTGGGCCTCTCCGCACGGGATGTTGAGCGACCTTGGGCGTTGAGATGCTTCACAAGAGGAAAGCCGTTTGATGACCCACACCAATGGGCCCTTCCATCACTCCTTGGGACGATCTCTGCTAGACCAATCATCAGCCTCTAGTAGGCCAACAGACACAGATGCCTCCGTTGAACAGGGCACCGACGAGAAAGACATAAATGGCCTTCCATTTCTTCACGATGATACCCAAGTGACGACTGCTCTAACACCCCTCAACTGACATATCGACTTGTCATCTCCACACGCTTCTGACTACCTTATTCTTGGATTCCTGTGCCTGACATGGAGAGGTTCAGAACTATCATGGCTCGGAAGGAACCACTGCAGCCAGAGTCTGGTGCTTTCACTCCCAATAGTCTCGACCTCGGCCTTGTCGGTTCGATGGCTGGGAATGTCATCCTCCCTTCCAAGTCACCCGTCATTCACGTCGACGGAAAAGGGCTCGAAGAGGTTCGGCAGGCGTTGCAAGCCTGCACCGGTCGGTACCATATGCTCATGTATGACAAAATATTTCAATCTCTGACACTATCCAGACCTTGGACTCGCTGGGGATGCGATCAACAAGGCCAGCTTTCCCCTCCCCACTCTCCATGTCGTGCTGGACGAGGCCAAGCGTCAAGTCCATGACGGTCTGGGGTTTGCCATTATCAGGGGCATCGGACTTTCTAATTCGGCCCAGGATAACACCAACATGTTCCTGGGCTTGGCGAGCTACATTGGAGATGTAAGAGGTGCTCAGGACAAGCAAGGGTCTATGCTCAGTAAGTATGCCAGAACGTAGAGAGCTACCTAGCCCTCCGAGGACTTATCATGGTGGAACAAAAGATGCTAACAAGCGTCCGATAGCTCATGTGACGGCTTCCAAAACTTGGACAGTTCCTCCTGAACTCCGGCACGGTATCCACACAAACACTGGCTTGGTAGGTTCCCATCTTCTGTCGAATCTCATGAGTCAAAGCCCTACATCCGAACAATTGCTGATGTACGATAGGCCTGGCACAGCGATATGGGCACCGATACGATTGCGCTTCACATTCGGTCTTTGGCTGAGGAGGGTGGTAACACCTTCGTGGCTTCTTCATGGACCATATACAAGGAACTGATGACGTCATACCCTCAAGTCCTTGAACTTCTGTGTGAGCCATGCTGGCCGATCCAAGTGTACGTCCCTGGATTTCTTGTTGTCTTTCGGCTAGTCCCGAGATATCGACCCCTGTCACATCTCAGAAACCATTTGCTCAAGCATGTGCTGACGCTGCAGGGGTTATCCACAGTTCTGGAAATCCTCCAAGACACATTGTCGCACCTTTGGTGCAAGTTCACAACAATAGGGTCTATCTCAGCGTCGATCCGGGCCGTCTAGGTCTCCATCCCGTCACTGCTAAAGCCGGCCTGGGCTCTTCCATCCCAAGCCTCACCACTTCGCACCTCCAAGCCCTTGAGACTCTATCTGAGCTCGCGACCAGACACCGGTTGATGCTAGATACTAAGCCCGGGGATATGCTTTTCATCAACAACTGGGCCCTCATACACGCTAGAGATTCGTACAAGGATCCGAAAGACGGCCCCGGTCGTCACCTTGTTAGACTGTGGCTTAGGGACTCCGAGTTCGGTTGGGATGTCCCCGAGTCCATGCGAGTGCCCTGGGAGGCTGCCTTTGGCCCCAATGGAGACGGATATCCGACTGGGATTACCCACAGAAAATATCCACTTGTCCCATCCCACGACTACAAGCCACCAAAGTACACAGCTGGCTCGGCAGCATTCGTCCTGGACGATTCCGATGATGTGAATGGCGAGGAAACTGAGTCATCAAAATCAACCTGCATCTAGGGTCAACATCTCTCCATTGCCAAATTATTCACTCCTGACCGCTTCAAGTTGCTGTTCTCCAAAATTTCCCCGGCAATGCCTTTTTCGTCTTATTGTCATGTCTCATATCACGCGTCATGACTTATGAACGCTCACAATCTCTCTTCCTCTCTCTTCCTCTTCTTTCATAGGGTCTCAAAAGCGTACACGAATAGGGACAGGATCACAAAGGAGGAGTTTTACTCGATGCGTTCATGGCAGAGTCTCCTGCATTTGGAGGGTTTCTACATCCAAGGCCTACACCGTTGAGATGCGATAGCACGTTTGATCACAAGCAAAATAATAAAACACCCCCCTTGAGTTTTAACCACATGCCAAGCCAAGAATTCAACAATCCTCGTAGCGTTCGTTTCGTCATCTCAATCCCAACCTGATGCGTCAGATGTACTTTCCAATGAGCCCCGTCCATCTACGCATTGAATTATCTGTATCCGAGTGAGCGGGTTCTCAGGGACGTTGTGTCAAAACCGCGAGGAATGAACCCATGCCCCTGTTCTTACGCCGGTTCAAGGTGCGCGATGAAACCTCAGCAAGGACCAGGGTTGCGGGGAAGTAGTTGCTGTCACTCTTCGGGCCGCTCGATGTGCTCTATATCCCACAGGCTAAGTACACCACTTTGCTGCGAATACGGCGGTACTGGATGAAACGGTGACTGCTGCGAGTCCTCGGTAAGCTCGTTCCGTTTCAGAAAACGTCCTTCAAAGATCCGCGAGATACCTACTACCGTTATGTGGGTTCCACTCATCAACAACATTATGGCGGCTCTTCACCATGTTTTTCGCTCTTCACGCCTGCTACATTGCGACTACATATATTGGCCATGGCCTCTGACTCGACATGGACGAATCCAAGGCCTGAGGGCAGTTATCATGACTTTATCTGTCAGCCTCAACGAATCCAGGAAAGACAACCCTCCACATTTCCGAACGCTGGTGCGTTGTGCTTGTCGCAGCTCTGCTTCTCCAGCCCTAAGTCATGGAAACAACTAAGTGCCTCGTCATCGTGGAGGCGGAGGTCGGAGCCTTTGGAAGTTCCGATCACTTACTGTGTCCTTGGGAAACCTGTTACCTCGACTTGACGCCGAGCGAGAACTGCCTAGAAGAGCCGGTTTGATGGGGTTTCAGTTCGTCCCATGTGGAGGAAAACAACCAACACAGTACTACAGCCATTAGTGGCACTGATCCCCTTTGCAGTGCCGGCAGTTCCTTGGGGGTTAACTCTAATAAGGCCTTCCTACGCTAAGACGAAAGAGAATGCGGTTTTGGCTCCAGTAGCCAATAATCCTATGTCGGCACCGATTAACCAAGCGACAACGCTTCATATCAGCCTTCAAGTGCGTATGGCAGCGTTCTATACATTTCTTGCAACCCAAGCTATATGGGATGGAAGACATTGTAAAGCTGACTCAAGCATGCCGTTACGTACAACATTCACAGCCGCTCGTTACAGCATTAGTGGCCCCAAGTCTAGGGAATACATGCAGTACCTCCCTCACTCACTCGATGTATGTGATCATCCCGAGCTCTTGAGCGAGGTACATGTTAGGAGCGGCTTACGGCCTGTTACGAAAAGTTCGAAGGGTCTTGCATGGCCAGTCCCACAGCAAGATGGAAGTCTGTCCTACATGATGACTCGGCTTGTACACGTATTGACGGCCGCGGTCTTGCTAATGTGCATACAGTATAAACGAACGTTGATGCACGCAGTTGATCCAGCTCACATATTGGTCCTTTGAGCCGTGCCAAGCTGTGAGATGGTGTTCAAGGTAAGAAAAAGAGGCGAGAGTACCAGGATTTCCGCCCGGATTAAGCTAATGCTTCCGAGCAAGGCCCCCAAAGCTGATCCGAAGCTAGCCATTATTGAGTACACTCATCCAATACCAGTGGACCACCTCAAGCGAATAGAGTGCACCGAGACTGGCAGGTGCGCGCAAATTACTATGTTCACTACCATATTGAGAAGAGAACGTCGTATGGGTATTGAGCGGGCCATGTTGTGCTGTCAAGAGTCAAATCCACTCTTGACATTCTTCATGTCGAGCCAGCACAGCACCAAACACGAGCCTCAACACCGCTACCGAGGAGTTCACAGCGCCGAGTAGATCCTTACCTTCCTAGCTCGCAGAGTTTGGAACGTGTGGGACAGGAGGGAGACCACTAGAGCACAAAAAAAAAGTCCCCGAGATCCCATGACGATGCTGAAGGATTGCTGTGCAGCATACAGACTATCGCAGACGAAAGGCTTGCACCCTTTTTTGGGCCACTCCTGATCCTACACGCTCGTCTTGACATGATGGCGGGTCTGGCTGATTCTTGGATCCCATCAATAGCTCAAGGCGGTCATGATGCGTCTTCAACTGGCCCTCAAAAGGTACCTGCCCTGCAACGACGCGAAGCTCCTGATGATCCGGTTAATCCAACCCTATCATACAGAAAGTGTGTCACCTCAACCGTCATGCCCGCAACGATTTTGCTACCGAAGACGGAATAGCATGCCGCGCTTGCTACTCTTGATCCTTTGGGCCAGCTGCTCAAAGCCGGCAATTGGACCTTGCAGTCTTGCTCTTCACCGCATATCACTCACTGCTTGCCGCACCGCTGCACCCAAATCCTCCCACTTTCTTGAAGACAGCACTCACACGCACAGATCGGTGATCATGGCTATGATCGGGGTTGATGAATATTTGTGTGTGTCATTGCATACGTGAGCAAGGGCCGTCCTGATGGGATTACTTCTGCAATGTGACCACCGTCAGAGAGATGAAGAGCAGTGTGCTGTACACATTCCTTTCCTGCCCTCCCTCATCATCGTCTTGGACAAGGGCATGGATGGTGAGATGCATATCTCCCGGGCGATCTGGTTCGAGAAAAGGCGATAGGGGTTTGGACACGTTACATGTTGGGCAATGAAGAGTCGGCCTCTGACACATGGCGTACCATTCATATCGTTTCTGAACCTATCATAAACATAGGCTGGGGAGCTCGAAGAGATTTCTCTACAGTGAGGTTTCGGCACAGCCCATCGATCCAGGTCAAGCACCTACGAATGCGTGCTTGAACGTACCCCGTACTATATCCCGAGCTCCGTCGTATTCTCGCACAGGCCAGGCTAACTAACGGTGTATCAGTTATCACGAAACCAGGCGTGTGCCGCAAGCGAATTCCCGCTTTTCAGCCAGTTTAGGAGGGATTTGCATCGACTGAGTCTTGGGAGCCCCAAAGTTCCTGATAATGTGCCGAGGTTGCTACCGTGCTACAAGAGCGACGACACCACTATCCATCGCTGGTCCCACCAGTGATACTGGGCGAGATGAAGAATGCACCTCATCAACTACCGTACCACTACCGTTTTCCTACTTTCTTCAGCATTGTGGGCTTGTAATGGCACATCGGCTTCGAAAGTTCCGACACTTTGTGAAGAAGACAGTCCAACAAGCGCACCAATACGTGGGAATGGTGGCTGGCACTCAACCCCAAGTCTCGAATCAGCATGGAGGAGTCAACCAGCAGCTTGTGCTACAGTCTTCGGTCCATGTCGTATGATGTCTCCGACCGTACACTAGGGGGTACCACCCGGCATCCCGCCCAGTTACGAAGACGAGGTCTCGCATTCCGGGGAAAGGGAATCGTCCAGAATCTTTGTCACTCTACGGTCTTAGTCTTGAGCTCTTGCTCCATACAGACTCCATACAAGGTATAACGGTTCGTTACAGATATCCACTGCATCGTCTTGCCTCTCGTGAACAGGTCAGAGGCTAACATTTGGAGGTAACGCGAATGGAGTCAGACAGGGTGGTTGTACGGCTGTTCTTGCCAGGGGCTAATCCACCATGGTGACAGTAGTCGCAATAGCCATGTCAGGTTCGAGACGTTGTCACCGTCAACGCAGCATAAAGACAAGTAGGTTCACGCTGCCACCGAGGTTGCTTTATGCAGACACGATAGTAAGTCGATACACCCTCTAGGAAGCTCTGGCAAGCTCCCTTTGTCCACCCCCAGGGAAAGCATCCAGGTTTATCCCAGTTCGATGCACCACCTACTCCCATCCAGGTCATAGAAACGCCCACTAACCCATCTGGCACTGCATCAGTGACACCCTCCCCAGTACGAAAACCTTCTCATATTCGCTAATTCATGTTGGTGCGTTCCTCATGGGAAGCACTGGCTTGAACAAGAAGGTTCCTTGAGTGCTTGATATCAAAGCTTTAATATATGGTGAAAAAGTGAGCAAACCTAAAGCTGTCTCATGCTTAACACTAACACTAACAAGCGCAACGGTATGTTGTTGGTGCACGATTGAGCCGCGTCAGCCGCCCGGCTCTTGAGCAAGCAATGACAGGAGCTTGTCTCATATTCCCCTGAATGGGGGACAAGCTCTTAAATCAAATTCTCCAATAGTGACATCTTAGCGAGAAAGGGGAAGAGGTCAGTGCCAAGATTTCTGCTCTCTGTGGATACCGGCTAGAATCACGCGGGTGGATATTTCAACAGTTGACCTGCTCTAGTTCACCCTACAGCCAGGGCGGCTTTCCCCAAGTGAGTTACGCGGACCGCTGTGCCAGGGTATGGGCAAGCGCTCAAAAGCTCGATTGGGATTAGAAGCTTGGCGATCTGCTTGCCAGCAGTTCACCCTAACGGTTACTAACGACGTCTTAACTTCTTAGCTTCTAAATAGTGGCACCGACCAGAACTATTCTACCTTCCTGTATGAGTGTCCGCAAACTAAGATAGGTCAAGGATACGAGGCGAGTCAAGAGTGCGACGGAGTACGTGTGATGGCAGTGTGATGTGAATGATCGCCTGGTGTTCTTCATTATCACTTCTCTACTGCCGCTCGCAGTGTCCGTGATGAACTCGAGATCTTACCGCGGTCACATCAAAGATGATATGAAAAATATGATCGGGTGCCCAAGAACGGATACCTCGCCAACAGCAGAGGCTTCCCGTGGTGGATCTCATGGACGGAGTGATGAGAAATCAAGCACAAGCGCATAGCGTTATCCCACCACGACCGGCCCGCCGGGGAACAACGTCCGACATGTCGTACAGTTACCAGCTACTTACCGCACCAAACCTGCGACAACTGGAGACTCTCTGGGAAAGCGAGGACTGGGAGCGGGACAACATTCGCTCAAATCCACCGGCCATTCCACATTACAGGGCCAACAGCATACGGCCAAGGTTCGGTATACCTTTCGCATCCGGCTCTGCCTTCTTGGTACCGGGGCCCTGAGCAGACGCTGGACAGAGAAATCCCGGATACCAGGTTTCGAATGTCAAAAGAGAGAAAGTTCATGATTGAATAACTCCACGGCTCTCTGTATGTCAGAATACCTAGGCACTGCATATTCTGCGGGTAATGAGGCATGAAAAGAGGCGGAATGATATCAACCGGAGAAAATTCCGAAGATCCTGACAAGAGACAAGCTTGTCTTCTGTTCTTGTCCATGCACAACCATGTCATTTCTGCAGGTGCTCTTTTGAGTGTCCAGTCATTTCCCCCAATTCAGTGCCAGGCCAGTCCAGCTCCAGTTGGCTCTCCTGCCCCATCCCATTTCTCCAGTGAGCCTACGAGCCGCCCAGCCCAGCCTTGTTCCAGAAGCAAGCCAGCCAGCAAGGTTGGATTGCGATCGAAGAGTTGCGTATACCAGTAGGCCACTGCAGCTGCAACAAGCCTGTAAGATTGTGCCCGTGCAATGTGTACGCACGCAATCCACGCCGTTGACATACGACATTTGAAGGATTTAGAGTTCTTAACTCATCTCGATTTTGAGGTCTTATATCTTCAAATCCCGTCCAACGGAAGAAGAAGCATCGGGAATTGCAATTGGAGAACATGGAGATTCTAGGAGATAGGGGGGCGATCTGGGATCTTGGACGGGGCGTTTGCTCAAGGGAATCAGAGATATTCAGGGGGTGGTACATAATTGTGCAACGTTAGGCAGTGCATGGACATTGCCTGGAATTCGGGGCAACCCTGACATGCTGGACACCCTACCCAAGCTCTAATGCTTCTCAGATCAACCACCGATCAACACATGCGAGACATATCAACAAAACTGAACTCCGACACGCAGGCGCAACTCAGCTATCACTCCTTCTTTGTCTGACGACGACAGACGCAGCGGTGTGGACGAGAGCGTAAAGCGAACGGTTGGACCCGAGCTTGGACAATGGGGTGCTGAAAGTTGCGACAGAGGCCACTGACCGGCGCAGAAACAAACGCCTTGAAACTTCCAAAAGAACGAATGGTTCCAAATCCCTCTCGGGCGCACTCCTAAACCAAACAGCCAGACAGCCATCTACCTCCCCTCCCCACCCACGAAATAAATGGCCCCGCAAAACCAGTTTTCCCAGGCTTGGCGTCAAACGCAGGTATGGTATTTACATCACCACTTTCATCATGACCAAGATGATAAAAATGCATCAGGATGAGCCACCATCTTCTTTCTATTATAGTTTCTATAGTCAACGGATCTCAAAATACCAACTCATCATTCTACCCCTACAAAGGCCGGTGTCATTGCTACGGTTAATTATCTCAAAGTTCGGAAGCTCGACTTTTCTTATAACGACGTTTTTCGTGTCTCTGGTGTCTCTAAAAGGTCTGGTTATCGCATCCTCGAAAACGCTGAGAAGGATGGGGGCAGAACTTTTCACTCTGCTTATAAAGAGACGAGAGGAAGAAAAAGGAAGCTATCACCAGAAGATTTGGCCTAGTTGGAGAGGTTTCTAGAGACCTATGGCTTCGATGGACGAACTCTCACTTGGGCATCTCTTCCAGCAGCAGCCGGTCTCGAAGAGATGGAGATATCTGGAGAGACGGTCCGCCGAGCTATCAAAGAGATGCATTTCCGAAAGCGCATTGCTTGCGAGAAAGCATATACGTCTCCCGATCTCAAAAAAAGGAGGCTGCAATGGGCAAGGGATATGCTCCGGAAGTATCCCACTCCCGAAGCATGGAGGAGGATTCGCTTCTCGGATGAATGCCATTTCGGATGGTCCGATCAGGGCAAAATTTGGGTGATCCGGAGACCTTGAGAGAGGCATTGCCCGGATTGCATTATCGAGAAGGATGCTCCGGCGGAGAAGGATCGGAAAAGGCTCCATTGCTGGGCTGCTATCGGCTACAACTTCAAAAGCGAACTCATTTGGTACGATTTGGGCAATGCAAATGGGAAAATGACTCTCCAATGCTACCGGGACCAAATTCTCGAACCCGTAGTTGGAGAATGGTTGAGAAAAGGGGAGGATTTCGTTCTCGAGGAAGATAATGATAGTGGTCATGGAGGAAAGGCAAAGGTTGAGAACAATGATGATAATGACCAAGGCAAAAAGCGGAAAAGGAAGCCTAAAACCAATATTGTAAGGCAATGGAAAGAAGAGAATGGCCTTGAACATTATTTCAATTGTTCTTGCTCACCAGATTTTACCCCCATTGAGAAGGCATGGCAATCCCCAAAGCAATACCTCCGGAAAAGGCCGTGTTGGGATGACACTATCGTCAAAGAACTAGCTGAAGAAGGATGGGCGGCGTTAACCCAAGAAAGAATCAATTCCTGGATCGATTCAATACCCCAAATCCTTAAGGATTGTATAGAATTAGAAGGAGCAATGACTGGGCATTAGATAGCAATAAGAATCATTCATTTTGGTGGTCAGTTCGCCCTGTTGTTGATGTTGGAAGTTTGGTGGTGGTCATTTTGCGGGGCCATTTATTTCGTAGGCGGGGAGCTCCCCTTCCGACCCTTCGTCTTCGTCACCCGCCAGGTACCAAGAGCACTATATTCTACCGGTCTACTAGCAGCAGCACATTTCTCCAACGAATCTGTTCCTGAACCAAACTTCTACCCCTTCAGTTACCTACAGCCGGGCAAGTACCGCCTCCTACCCCAGGAAGAACTCGCGAGGCAGCAACGCGATATATTCAGGGACATTCGAAACAGTGACACCTTACGGCGGCAGTTGCTACTGACGGAACCGACCGACGGATGATATGACCTCGATTTGTGCGCTTGCGAGCGAGCTATAGTACGCAGACCAAATTCATACTACAACCCCATTCGAACAGAAAAAGGGGCCGTCACGACAAATCATACAAGAGGAGGACAAGCGTTGAGACTTCCGATGTGCCACGTTGGGCTGGTCCACAAGGTTGCGGCTCTTCCAGTTTCTACAAACCCAAGTAAGGGACACCCGGCTCCAGAAAGTGACACAGCTTATCAACCACAGAGCCGAACAATACACACGAAATGTCACTGCCGAAGCAACAACGGTCAATACAATAAAATACGAACAAACAAAACATGATGGGGAAGGATACGGTCCTTAACAGGGCAGCGGTGGAAGGGGTGGAACGTGGGAATGAATCACGAACGCTGGAGGAATCATCCTCGAGCTCCACGCGACATTGAACCCAATGGAACGCCCGTTCGGAACATGCTGCATCGGCCGCACTCGAGTGTCTCTGATACCCATCCCAATCCTTGATCGCTACAAGAAACGAAGCGACCGTCACGATCGAACGCAAAATCAACCGATGTATATCAGGGGCGCTCAAGGGAAAAGCAAATGTCGTGGCCGTTATCAATCCGACGTCGTCAACATGATGGACGACAAGAGCAACCATCCCGGTCTAGACCCCCTGATTGGACGCGGGTTTTGAAATAGGCACTTTATGCTATCAGCGCTATCTTACGACCACGAGTGGTCTCGAGCTGAGGTTAGGTGGAAACCTGGAAAACTACCTCGGTCCGGGCCGTGCCGTCCCTCGCGTTTTCGCCTCATCGAGCACTTTTGTCAGGACGGCCCGACACCACAACACAGCACAGCACAGTGCTTTAGGGCTGACTGTTTAAGTGGATTTGAGGCCTTCAGCCTTGTCCCAAAAAAAAATCCACTTTGACAAAAAACGGATTGGAAACCGGTCGTTGTGACAGGTTCGACGGCGGACTCCTCGGTTTGGCAAGCAACCGTAGTGTCTATCTGCTCCGGGCAGGCAGCACGTTCGACTTGACCGGAAACTTGGGGCACTCGATTCGCTTGCTGCCTCGTTCGTTCGTTCGTCTTCTCGTGACCTGAAAAGATTCGAATTATGGACCATCCATCGGCCAAAGACTGCGCAACATATGCTCATCTGGCCTGGCGATCCACACGCACTCGTTTCCAATTCGGGATTACCAAGTCCTCGCTATTTTCAGTCCTCGCTGGTCGTAAAACTACAGCTTCGGAAGCGTCAGATAGTTGACACATTCACCATCCCAGGAAGGAGGAGACAGACACAGACAGGGCTGGCAGTGGTCGCGCATACATTCCGCTCTCTGAAAGGTCTGTGATCTCATCGAAAATCACCCACGTTCTCTCGTAAGTCGTAGCTTCTCCGGTCGGTCGCCCACCCGAAAGTCCTAGTCGCGCGCCGGAGAAAGCATAACCGAGTTGGGGTTATCTCGGGATCTCGATAGCGCCCTCTCGGGCCGAGTGATATTCGTTGACAGGGTAACCCGGTGTATGTATCGGTTCATGCCATCCGGTCCCTGGCTACTATAATTAGATGTTAACTTCTTCCCGTAATTCGAACATGAGTCACGAAAGAAACGGGTAGGTAGGTGAGATCCGGTACAAAGTGTCATCGTCGTTGGAGCGCTTTTAAAATCCGCCAAAGTCAAGGGAATCCCGTCGTAGTTGTGTATAGAGTAGATCGTAGCCTAGGTTTATGAGCTCCATGTCCGTCGTTCAAATGTCGACAACACGCTACCAGGAGATGAAGAACCGCGTAGTTGAGGTCCTATGTCCAGAACAAATCTCTTGTCAGGGTATGTCCATGGAAAGGGAACTCGGCTCATCAAGCTCATCCATGACCAGATAGTAACATAACTGAGCCGCAGGGCTCTCTCTCTGACTCTAGAAACTTCTGAGAAAGAAAAAACTACGATTGGCATCATGGATGGAATGGGATTAAATAACCTTGATTGACCACAGCCCTAAAACGCGTCTAAGGTACCTACAGACGAACTCTGCGGCAATTTGTAGAAAGGTTTGATGAACAACACAGTTTCATTCAGGCTTGCGCCAGTCGTCAAAACACAAGAACTCAAGAACCGAAGAACCCCTCCTGATTTCTCGGACCCGACAGACGGATGTGTTAAGTGATCTAGGGAGGTAAGTTCCCTAAGGCTCAGCTGAATTCTGGAGTTGACACGAGACCAAACAATTACAATCACAACCACCCACGACAATTACTTAGAGACGCTTACGAGCACCACCGATCGCGTTTTCTGATACCCTCGACGACCCCGATACACAATGCGGTCCTCAGGTGCAGGCAGGAAGGTATCGACACATACCTATGTATCTTATCTTGCACACACGTATCGTCGTACTCATATATCGCACTCATCTAGGTATCTATAGATGTAGATTCCCAGAATTCTTCAACGTCAAATTTCTCTCGTGAAAGAATTGTGATATTTGTCTACATCACCTCCGCTAGTATTTAGAATTTAAGAGAATTTAAGAGCATGCCCTATTTCTAGGTATGCTCTTAATTTTGATAGATGCTCATCACCCTCAGAGACTTTTCAAGTTTCGACTGACTACCTAAGGTGAAAAACCGATTCTTGTGTACCTAAGTCTACATGTACATGTTACATGTTACATGAACATGTACGTGTATGTGCATGTAGATAAAAAGTGAGCTAGGTATCATAACCCGCCTTGCATCTCCCCATATGTTTCTTATTATCATGCATCAAGTAAGTCTAACAGTTATTTGCTATTCGACATGAGCGACGCGCGAAATCAACCTTTCTTCCGCGAGTTTATTTATTCCCCCTTTATCGAAACTCAGTGATCATGACATGACGTTGGCGGATCGGAGTTGCCTGTTGATCCAAAAACAAACTCAACTAAAAAATTCCTGACGTGCCTCTCCCTCTCTCTCTCTCTCTCTCTCTCTCTCCCCCTCTCTCTCCACACTATGGGAAGTCATCTGGGGAAAAAAGATCATCTGGTCCGGACACGAACTCGATAAGAAGGATGGATAGATAGGACAGAAAACCTCCATTTTCTAATACAATCTTTCCCGAGATGGACGCTGGTAGATACCTTCAGGTTAGTAAACTTTGATATCTTCCGGACATGGGTGGTTAAACATCGATGAGCTGGGCCACGATAAAGGATGAAAAGCAACCAATCCATCGGGGATGCATGACCGCTACGACACGACCGTGAGTAGCCTGGGTCTTCTTACCTGATAAACACGCTATCGTGGAGAAGATGGTAGCTTAGCTTAGCTAAGTATATATAGCCAGTACGAAGTACTATAGAAGTAATAGCACAAGATATCAAGACTGGGGTTCGCTCGATCCGAAACTTGGCTGATTGATAAGTGAAATACAAGGAGCGATCGATCCTGCCTTGATGATGACTGTTGGAACTGATCTTGGATGTAGCGGGAGGGGGGTATCAATGCATTTTGTTCTTCTGATGCTTTTTGAACATAAGCTCAACTATCGCTTGCTTGCTAGCTACAAAGTTCTCAAGGTAAAACCTACTCTTTCCGATTTCCGAACCGGGCTTCCTGGCACGGCGTTTCCCACGCGGCGTTTTCCGTCTCATCCATCTCCAACTCGTGTGCGTTATTCTCATCTCATTTGATGAAACCGTTTTCCCTTCCTGTGGTATCTCTTCGGCCCCTCCTCTTTTGCAACTAAAACTTCCCTTTCCCATCGGATGCTTTTTTTCACGCGTTTCGTTCTTTCAGCAAAAACCACAGTTCAGTGCTGTCCCTCCGGCTCGCCTCCGCCAAAAGGATAATTAAACTTCAACAACCCATTCAACCCGCCAACCCAAGAATCATCATCCTCTGCGATCCCATCCGTATCCCCCTTGGAACTGGACCGAATTACGCACGGCACTCCGCCCCGCCAGCCGTGCTCGACCGTCTTCTCGAGCTTTTCTCCTTCTACACGGACTTCCATCCCGTGACTGACTGCCACCCGGCGCTTGCCGTCTATGCTGACCGGTAACTCTCGTCCTCTGTTTCTCTTACTGAGTTTCAGAACGACCTTGGTGTTTAATGGTAAAACCAAGGGCCGGAAGGAGAGCGAACGTGGACTGATGGGCGTGATAAGCAGGGATTTTACTAATGGGTGGACTATGCTCCCGCCTGCCGATAACGAGTAGGCCGTGGATCCCGTAGGAGTCGAAATGAGGATGCCGTCGGCCACGGCTTCGGTGAGGAAATGGTTGTTGACGTAAATGTCGATTATAGCGAGGTGGGGATGGACGCCGCGGTCAATGGAGACCTCGTTGATAGCGTGGATGTAGGGGATCGGTACCTCCTTGGTGATTCCGCCCGTGTTTGGAGCAGAAATAGGGCTGGGGTAAGTGACCTCGTCGATTTCCGGAATCGGACTCCCCGGTTCAGCTGTGGAAGTCGGGATGAGCTGTTTATTGATATTCCGCCCTTCGGCGTCATATATGCCTACGCGCAAGCGGTGGCGCAGGAGAATCTTGGAGGACCGGCTGAGGCCCATACACTGTCCATTGCCGCGGACGGCGTCCCAGGCGGGAGATTGCAAAGTGTCGTCGTCCTTGTTTGGGTCGGTCACATTGGCCTTGGCGGCCTGGCGGGCGGCGACTTGAGTGTGTGGCCCCACGAGGTCCTCGACCGAGACGGAGCAGCCGCTCATGTAGCACTCGCGCCAGGCGCGCTTGTATTCCTGGAACTTCCACTCGCCGAGGAAGCCGAGGGTGCCCATGCTAAACGAAAGAATGGGCGGGACTTGGTGGTGCATGGAGAAGAGGCTGGCAGCCCGTAAGATGGTGCCGTCGCCGCCCATGGTAGTGACAAGGTCGATCTTGTTGGCGAAGAGGGTGTTGGCCTCCCCTGGGGGGGCCGTGTAGATGGGGAAGGGCAGCTGCTCGTGGATGGTTTTTGCGACATGGCTTTCGAAGACGATGTTGAGGCCGGGGTAGTTTATGTGGATGTGTTTGGCGAACTCGGCGGCGGATACGAGTACGTGTGGCGCATGCAGTTTGGGCATGAGCAGGACGTTGCGCGGCGGTTGGGGCCAGATGAGAGACAGCAGGGAAGATGCCTTTGTCTGTTGGTAATGCGGCACTATGCGATCGGGCAGGGCGGTGATGTCGAGGATCTGTCGGCGGGCGGCAGAGACCGAGAAGTGCCGGACTTCCACTCCAGGAAAGCGGAAGACGGTCATCCTGGGTGGTTTAGGGACCATGGTAACGATGGAATGGACGTGGCGATTTCGAGCCAGAAATAAGGGTCTCGACATGGCGACATGGTTTGGTGGTGGTGATGATATTAGAGGTCGACGAGGGAGGATAGTCGGAGTATTGGAGTGCCGGTATTGGGCACATTGGAAATTCAAGAAGCCATTGCAGTCGCTCTTGCTGTACAATAGTTGGGTATCGCGGGTGTGTATTGGTATTGGGCAGAAAACAATGGAAAAAAAGAAAACAAAAGAGACTCCAACTTGATGGAGCAAGATGTCAGTCTCCAACTCCGGTCTCCAACCGATTGCCGTCAAACATTCAAAAGCCGAACAGAAATGGCCGCTATCGGGCTAATGGGATCCCACTCAAATCGCCGTCACTCCAATGCCGTCATAAGGCCAAGCCTCTTTGGGAGTCAAGCTCCCCTGGTCCAAGCTCACTCAGCTTTCCTTATCGCTGGGGGTACTTCTTATCGGGCTCTTATCGGGTCTTATCGTCCGCATGACCTCTTGCTGACCCCTCCACACACTGACACAGTGACCGTGGCTGGGCTGACCCAACGACAGCTGAAGCTCAAGGCGGGGAGAGAGGACTTTCGGGGTCGGGCATCTGTCACAATCCGACGGAACTTTGATACGATACAACATCCGATGTTGCACGTTCCTAGATCGATGTCCGAGACTCTTTTTCCGATGTGAATACCTAGCTTCCCTGTCTTGTCCATATTTTCCACATACACACATATTCTACCTACCTCTGTTACCGCCCAGTGTCCAGTGTTTGTTTCTTCCTCTGTTTTGTCTGTTTACTGTTGTTCCACTTTCACCTCTTCACGCTCATCATTCGTTGGTCCCACTGCCGCAGTTGGTTGCCTACGTAATATACAGAGGTACCTATAGCTCGTTCGACTGGCCATCCCATCCCTCCACGGCATTGTCTTGTTATCACCGAACAGGCTGCAACTCAGCCTCCAACAAGCGCCCGCCCGGCACGCGCGGATCGGGTTGCGACACTTCGAGTCTGCCTCGTCCCTCTTTTCCTTCTTGTATAACTATTTATTACTATCCCGATCCCTCGGTCCTCGGTGACACCCAAACACTGTCGTTCCTGCTAGCTGCCTTTCAACACCGCGGCGCATCATCACTATCCGAATCTCGACGTCGACCACCCACCCCACCCTACATAAACCACACAGTCACCACCATCATGGGTGACCTCCGCCAGAGGGCATCATACCCGGACATTACATCCGGCGATGCCTCCACGGACCCAAACCCAGACGAAGCCGGACTGCTCGTACAACGAAATGATAGTTCACAAAAGACAATCCAAAATGCGCATCCGTCCGGGAAGGAGAAGCATAACAGGTTGATCCAGATCCTTAGGGGTGTTTCGCTGGCTATCTTCTTCACAGCATGTTCTGTTGGGTATGTCCCCCGTGACCGGCTACCATAGATGAACATTGACTGACAGAGATGTAATGCAGCATCGTCGCGACCCAGTTCCTCGGCGCACCACTGTACTGGATCAACCGCGACCTCTACTACACCTACATGGCCCTTACGAAACAATCCTTCGGCCTAACCATCACGACTATGACGCAGTGGTGGGGTCCCACGACCATTCGTATCAGCGGCGATGGCTCCGTCGCCGGTCAGATCAAAAAGACCCCCGACGGTCGCGTCGAGTTCAACTTCCCCGAGCGCATGGTCATGATCGCCAACCACCAGATATACACCGACTGGCTCTACCTCTGGTGGGTAGGCTACGCCAACGCGCCCCGCATGCACGGCTACCTCTACATCATCCTCAAGGAGTCGCTCAAGTACCTCCCCATCGTGGGGCAAGGAATGATGTTCTACGGGTTCATCTTCATGTCGCGCAAGATGTCTGTCGATCAGCCGCGGTTGGCATACAGACTCGGGAAGCTGAAGACCAAGCACACGCACAACGGGAGACAGTATCTCAACCCTATGTGGCTCCTGTTGTTCCCCGAGGGAACCAACTGCACGCAAAACGGAAGGAACAAGTCCAAGAAGTGGGCGGACAAGATTGGCATCAAGGACACGGAGCACGTCCTCCTGCCGCGCAGTACGGGAATCTACTTTTGTCTGAAGGAGTTGAAGGGCACCGTAGATTACGTCTACGACTGCACCGTTGCCTACGAAGGTGTTCCGTAAGTTCCCGGTCCCTTCTACATTTTCCGTGTATACCTCACTAACAACCCCCCAGCCGCGGCATGTACGGCGACCAATTCTTCACCCTCTCCTCCACCTACCTGCGCGGCCAGCCTCCCAAGTCCGTCAACTTCTACTGGCGCCGCTTTGCAGTGGACGATATCCCGCTCGAAAACCAAGAGGAGTTCGACGTCTGGCTGCGCGAGCGCTGGTACGAGAAGGATGCGCTGATGGAGCAGTACCTAACTACCGGTCGCTTCCCGCCTAGTCCGGCTACTAAGGAGGGAGGTCACGAGGGTCACTTGGAGACGGAGGTGCGCGCGAGACATCCGCTGGAGTTTTTGCAGATTTTCTCGGTGTTGGGCGCTGCGGGCGTGTTGGCTACCACGGCGGTTAGGACGTGGGGCAGGGTGGCGCAGTGGATTTCGTGAGATCCTTAAGGGCGCTCCTGACAGCTACTGATGATCTGGCGAATATGGCATCAACCCCTTCTTCTCCGATTACGGATCATGAACTGATGATACCCCCCCTCTTTGAATACCTCGGCATAGCTATTGAGAGAAGAATCCTGCTTTTGGCTGGCGTTGGAAATAATGGTTGTAGGATAGGATAGGTTTGTCTGGGAGATTTGAGGACGGCGCTGGTTTTTGGCTTTTCGGGTCTTGCATACTGCTCTTTTCATACCCCTCCTGTTTACAATCGTCATTGGTTGCACCTTTTGCTTGTTACCATAATGAACCATAAACCAAATTGCTGCAGGGGCTTTTGCTCCGATCACGCACGGTGCTGTAATTCAGGGATAGAGGAGGGCAAGGGAAGAACGCCACCAGGAGCCTCAGGTGGTTATATATCGAAAGAAAGGTATGTCTTACCTAACCCATCAACCTGCCCAGCCCAGCCCTACGGAGCCATGATGGATCTTTTGTACGCTGGAGAACTTGGATATCCCCAGCATGATGGCATATGGACGGATTTAATTGACCTTGACCTTGCGCCTCACGCGCAAGTTGACACCCAGAAGAGTAAAGCACATCACGTCGCCTTTATCGGGACCGACTGCTGCAGCCCGCAATGTGCCTGCCATGCCTGCGCCCCACACTTACTTTCTACCCGACATGAAAGGAAGGCACACCTCGTGCAAGCAGAAGGAAGCCATCACGGCACAGAAGGAGCTCAAGACTGCCGAGGAAGGAGCTGGGGGCATTCCCAAAGGATAAGCCGATGGCTGATTGGGTGCCCGGCTGGGCACGACGGGACCTCCATATAAACCCAGGGCCCCCAGGCCTTTGGCGCAGTCTTCTTCTCTTCTCCCCTTCAGAATTAACCACTTCCCCCAACTCTTTGAATATTCCCATCATTTTTGCCTTTCATTCACCCTATCCATGCATAGTTCACCATTACGTCCGATTACCGTAGGCATGATGCCTTTCGATCCGTCACCTCCCCTTCTCTCCCGTCCTTCACCTATCCCACCCCTGGCCAGCCCTATGGAACCGTACACTAATGGACTGTCGACCGTCTCTCGCTGGCTGAAGAACGGGGGTACCCCAGGTCCTTCTTGTCTTCCGGATTTGAACAACAAGGTCAACTTTCTCACCTTCACTCTCAATCCACGGTCTAAAAACTGGCAATCATTACCATGTTTGCACACCGTCATTGGGCCATCAACCTCCGATTTCCGGCATTGGTCCAGATCCCGAGTGGTTTCTTGGCCCTCTCAGTGCCCCGGGTCAATGTGGACCGAAGTGCTTTTTCGAAAGGCAGATGACCATTCTCATTCTTCTCTTTCCTCCTTCCCCTTGCCTGTCTTTTTCCCAAATGTCCAATCGGTGTGTCAACCGAACCGACCGACCCAGCTTAAATCCAAGGATGAAATTCATCCGCCTTTTTTTCCCATGCAAAAGAGAAACGTTCTAGACTGCGAACTGGAGGGCTAGTGCAAGTTTTGGGCCCGTTTCTCAGGGGGACTTAGTGCCAAATTTAACAGAAGTTTTCGTGGCCCACTGTGATTCACCGCCGCCACATGGCCTCTTGTCTTTTGGTATTTTGCGGGCCAAGCAATGAGTTCCTTTTGCACAAAGTTGTCGATTTGTTATTCCCGGTTTTGGCTGTGATATTCAGGTACGTAATCATTCGCCGTCGATGAATGCTGGAGGACAGTTTCGGGCATGAATTGGTCACTTCATTTCTATTCTGTCTTTCTGCGTTTCCTCCGGTGTTTTGAAGTTGCTTGGTGATGCTAATCTCGGAGTAGAAAACACCGAGTGTCTGGCATGCGAGTCATCCAAGCGGAGGGACGCGGTGTGTAAGAGGGCATCAGGAACAACGTCCCACTCATACCACTCAACTTTTTGTCGGTGAGGTATCAACCGACTCCTTCACTTGAGCCTCGAACACCATCACCTGATCAGTTCAGTTCGTGTTCCTTCCGCTCTTTCCTATCTTTCTTCAAGCGAAGCGGTAATCTTTATTGTCGTGGTAATCCTGTCTGCTCGGACTCCAGTGGGAGCCCATGACTTCGTTAGTATGTTTATGCTCTTCTGTAACACCCTCCTGACTTTTTTTGCCAGTTGACCATCCAAAATGAAGGATGGAACTTCATTCATGTTCCCGCCGGAGAATCATCGAGGGAGACCAGGTCCAGGTCTAGCCTACAAGTAGGACATGGGTTCGGGCCGCTCGTAACCGTCTAGGGTAAGGTCTGGAGGGTGTTAGTTGCTCCTGGAGTCATGGGACAAATTTTCCCCATCCTTGGCTTTTCACTGGAAACAGGGCAAGAAAAGGACCAACACGATGGGCATTTGTGCCCAACCGCAATTTTTTTTTTTTTTTTTTTTTTTTTTTTTTTTTTTTTTTTTTTTTTTTTTTTTTTTTTTTTTTTTTTTTTTTTTTTTTTTTTTTTTTTTTTTTTTTTTTTTCATAAGTCCGTTGTTGTGTGTTTTTTTTCCTCTGCTTCTTTTTTTTTTTTTTTTTTTTTTTTGTTTTTTTTCTTTTTTTTTTTTTTTTTTTTTTTTTCAAAATACCAAAATTTTCTTCTGCATGAAATCTTCCCTTGCAGTCCCGCCCGCAGTTGGTGCTCTTCCTCACCTCGCCTGGGTTGAGGTACCTTGCACTAGCCTCCTTGGGATTCCTTGTTACACACAACTTCTGTGTACACTAGTAGCGGTGCCTGAAAATCTTGTTAGTTAACCTTGCCTGGATTCGATGACTCCCACCACGCCCCCTTGCGGTGAGTGGTAGCTCGCCCTTGCTTGAGGTCTGCAGACTTGCGTTCATGCGTTCTCCTTTTTGGTTTTGTGGGGGTGGTCGGATCGTGTAAGTCGTCGACGTCACGGTTCGTATAAAAGGCGGATGGTAGCGCCATGTCGTACACCACAAACTTCTCTTGAGAGCTTGTTCTTCAGGCTTCATCGGGTGTTTCGTCTCCTTTTTCCCTTCTGGTTTTCTTCACGGGTGTGACCTTTTCTTTCTGTGTGGTGTGACTCCGTGTTTGATGCCTGTGACGTTCATGACTTTTCTCTTTTGAAGTTTGACGACTTGACGATACCCCTCGGAGCTGAGACCTTTCAATATCTCTTCGGATCTTCTCTCAGCCACACGGGCCCTCGACACACCTTCACTCTCAAAGCTACGGGTCCTTTCGAACCCGTTAGCTACCAAATATCGACTCCATGGAGAAGGACATCACAGACGACATCGTTATGAGCGATCCCAGCCGAACAACATCAACACCATCACCACTCGAGAAGAAGGCCCCCTTGGAAACAATAACACCAGTCTCTGCCAACAGCAGCCAAACAGCCCTCGACTCAGGGGCCGAAGAACAACCTGCCGGCGAACCCACGACACTCGTCGTCGCTTTTGCTCCTGATGATCCTGAGAATCCCCATAACTGGTCCAAGGTACCTACCTCCTCCTTTCCACCCACCTCTTTCTCCCGCCTGTCCTGCCTTCCAACCCCCCTTCCTCGAAGGCAACCACTAACAACAAGACAAAACAGACCAAAAAACTCCTCATCATCCTCGCCGCAACCCTAGCCTCCACCAACTCGGGCTTCGGCTCCGCCCTCTGCTCCAACCTCTCCCCGCTCCTCTCCCCCGTCTTCAACTTCCCCTCGCCCGGTCCCCAAACCATCCTCCCTACCTCGGTCTACCTGATCGGCTTCGTCTTCGGTCCCCTCATCTGCGCTCCCTTGTCGGAAACGTACGGCCGTCGTCCTGTTTTGGTGACGGGCTTCGGAATCTTCTTCCTGGCCACATTGGGATGTGCATTGAGTAATTCCTGGGCGCTGTTCCTAGTGATGAGGCTGATTGCGGGCACGGCGGGCGCGCCGCCTATAAGTGTAGGCGGAGGCGTGGTGTCGGATGTGTTTGGGGATAAGGTTATGCGGGGAAGGATGATGATGATTTGGAGTGCTAGTTCATTTGTTGGGCCGTTGGGGGCGCCGATTTTGGGCGGGTTTTTGGGGAGGAGTAAGGGGTGGAGATGGGTTTTTTGGTAAGCCTTCTTTTTTACCGGACGGAGAGCGACAGAGAGGGGAGATAGATGATGTGGGAGAAGATTTGCTAACGGGGAAAATAGGTTCGCGTTGATGCTCGCTGGAGTCTCGTTCTGTGCGGTGGCCCTGATGCCGGAAACATTCCATCCCAAACTGCTAAAGATTAGGGCCGAGAAGCTGAATAGGCAGATGGAAGCTGAAGGCAAGGCGAAGGGGGTGAGGTACGTCGCTCCGGTTACTGGCCTGGGTAACGCCGATGGGGAGAAGATGGGTGTTTGGAGGCAGCTTGTGAGTTATCCCGTACCCCTGGTCATTTGACTTCGTGGAAGTGGAAAAGGTCAACTGACAACAGTCAACAGAGTATCACGCTCTCTCGACCCATTTTGTTGCTCTGCAACGAGCTCCTCCTCGGCTTGACATGCCTTTACCTCGCTTTCGTCTATGCCGTCTTTTACATGATGCTTAAGATCGGCGGCACCATCTGGACTGGCACCTACCACTTCTCCCCCGGTATCGCCGGCGTGGCCTTCATGACCATGGGCTTGGGAACCATCATTGCCTGCTTCGTCATCATTTGGTACGACTCATATGGTCCCAAGTTTGCGGCCCGCCGCCCTGCCGATCGCAAATCCGAATATCTGCGTCTGCCCGTTGCTTGCGTCGGTGGTCCGATATTTGTGATCAGTCTGCTCTGGCTTGGCTGGACCAGCAGACAAAGTATCCATTGGGCGGTTCCCCTGGTGGCGACGGTGCCGTATGGGTTTGCTTATCATATGATATTTACTGCCATGATCAACGTACGTTTTCCATCCCTCTCCTTCAGTCGCAGGGGTTGTTGCTAACAGAAGGAAACAGTACGTCACAGACGCCTACTCCCCGCTCAACTTGGCCGCCTCGGCCCTCGCTGCGTGCGGCACCACCCGCTCCATCGCTGGTGCCCTGATCCCGCTAGCAATCGATAACATGCTCGCCGCCTTGGGAGTCGCATGGGCCATCACCGTCCTGGCTATTATCAGCTCCGTTTTGTGCCTGGTGCCCTTCGCCTTTATCATCTATGGAGAGGCAATCAGGGCTAGGAGTCCTTGCTCTCGATTGGGTGGTCTTACAGCGGAAGATCTCGGAGAGAATTCGGATGAGGAGGAGGTCGAGGAGGAAGGTAATGAGCAGGATCTGGAGAAGGGAATTGGAGCTGCGCTGAAGCGTGAGAGAACCCAGAAGTCTCAGAGGACTGTGAGGAGTCATAGGAGTAGGATGAGCAGGAGGAGTGGAATGAGCAGGAGGAGTGGAAGGAGTATACTGGAGATGAGCGGTGCGAACGAGGTGGGAATGGGCGAGTTGACGAGGAGTTTGTCTGCTGTCTAAACAAAGACATGACGGTATACGGGGAAAAAGACGTGTATAGAGGGTTCTGGTTTAAAGGTGCATGCATGTATGGTCCGGAAAAGGAGTTTGGGTGTTTGTCTTCTTGTCATGGTTTTGCTGGTTTCATGTCGAAATGTATCGTTCTGATTATACCTAATGATCTGTCTTGAGAAAGAAGAAGAGAACAAGAAGAGTTGATGTCAAACAAAATGCCGACACCCGCCAAGATATGATAGAAACAAAAGAAATTGTTAAAGGTCCAGAATTAGGAACACCCATGGCTAGCTTCCAGCCAATCAAACATGACGTTTTCAACCTTATCGGGCATGTGGGGGGTTTGTGGACGATGGAGGACCGGGATGTTCCACAAACATCGGAAGCCCGGCAGGTGCTATGGCCAGGAAATGAGGCCTACGCGGCAGGGACAGCACTGCCCGAATGTAATTGTTAGTACATCCTACAGCGAAACACCCACCACAGTAACAGCGAGTGGAGGAGCCAAGTGGTTGTAAGTTCTTGTGTTCGCTCTTCGCAAAGTGTGTTTGGTGCTCTGGACCCAATCAGAGTCCATGGATGATCCGGGAAAGCCATCAATGCCAGCAATCCGGACATGGCAGCCAAGGCGGGACTGAATTGACGGGCGGGCTGGGCGGGTTCGCTGGAGCTTCCGACATCACCGCGCCCGCCGTGAAGGTTCTCCGCCAATTTAATTGAAATTCAATCTTTTTTTTTCGTTTCCCATTCTTCATCCCTTTCGGTTGCGCCTCCCTTCCTTCCATCCTGTTCCTCCTCATCCTCCTCCACCGGTTGTCGATTCCGCCCGTGTCGCAATCGTGTAACTCCCCCGCAACCACCACCGGTAACAGGACTTTAGCTTGTGCTGTCATCGTTGTCGCGTCGACTGTCGCATTGGACGCTACCGTATCCGACACGGTCTCCGCTCCGTCGTCCCATCCTCGAGTACGAAACACGGACTGCCTCGTCCGATCTCGAAAACCCCTCCACTGACGAACGATTTGCGATCATTACGCCACTGCGCAGGGTACAGCGTTTCACAAATCCGAAACCCGCCATGACTCTCCACAACCCGGCCGCCCGTCGCGGCGGTGCCAACAACGGCGGCTCTTCGTCGTTGCGCCATCTTATACCTCGAGTTCCCTCCTCCATCACAACAACGGCAGCTACAGCAGTTCTGGCCGCTGCATTTATCCCGATGGCATCCGGTCACGACCACCACGAAGATCAGATCCCCGAGGGGGCAACCATCTCGGTCGACCCTCTCGACACGACACTATGGCTTCACATCTTTCTTCAGACGTTTGTCTTTGGCATCCTGTTTCCCACGGGCATGGTATTGGGGGTAAGCTTTCCGGATACAAAGATTGCAACTCCATGGTGGAATGCTAACATAGACTGAACAGATGATCAAGAGCCGTTGGCACGTCCCTCTCCAAGTCCTCGCGACCGCACTCGCCCTCCTCGGATACGCACTCGGCCACTTGCACAAGGGCAGACAGTTCATCTCCAACAATGTCCACGCTAGCTTCGCCAACATTCTGTTCCTCATGATGATCGGCCAGGTTGTCCTCGGCATCTACCTCAAGCTACATCTCGAGAAAGGCTTCCAAGGCCGCATCCGCCCCTTCTTCCGAATCCTCCATAGCATCAACGGCAAGGCCTTCCCTATCGCCTCATGGGTTCAGATGTTGTTCGGCGGAATTACTGCTCTCGGCTTCTGCCAGGGCGACCATCTCGGCCAGTGCTTGGCCCACTTCATCATGGGTAGCGCCTTCATCGCCTACGGTGTTCTCTTGACCATTGTCCTCTTGGTGGGTCAACTTTGGTTGCGCCGCACCGGCCGCAGCCAGGAGTTCTTCGACAGCGCCGTCATTGCCGTCTGGGGCTGCGTCAACACCTTCACCGAGCACCGCTGGGGAACTGCCTGGGTTCGCAACGATTGGCAGCACACCACCATGGGCGTTATCTGGTGGGCTGCTGGTCTCGCTGGTGTTTGGCTCAGCAGGAACAGGGACGGCACTCCCAAGCGCAACTTCATTCCCGGTTTTGTTCTACTGATTACTGGCTGGGCTATGTCCGCCCATCCTCAGGAGCTCATGATCAGCGCCATGACCCACAAGATGTTTGGTTACAGCCTTATGGGCGCCGGTCTTACTCGTATCATCGAAATTGCCTTCATTCTCAAGGACAAGCCGGCTATTTCGGACCAAGGCTACGAGACGCACAGCTTCCAATATGTTCCTGTTTTCGTAAGTTCCCTCCGCCGCCCCTTGGGCCCAGTCGTTACTAACGTTTGCCAGCTCCTCTACGCCTCCGGCTTCCTCTTCATGAGCGCCACCGAAGAGCAAATGGCTCTCGTTGCCGGCTCCGGAATCGACCACGTCGCCTACGTCCTCATCATCTACTCGCTCGCCTTCATCCTCTTCCTCTTCGTCAACATCCTCATTCATCTCTACGACCGCACTGCCAACGCCGACAGCCTCAACAAGACCACACACGGCAACGGCGCTATCCGGCTGAACGGACGGCCCACAAACCCCGAGACCCAGCTGCGCGATGCTGGCGAGTTTGAGCTTGAGGGATTGATGAGCGATGATGAGGATGATGAGATTGCGTCAAGGAGGAATCTGTTGAAGAATGAGAGGGATGGGGGGATTGCTAGTCCTAGCACGGCGGCGAGGAGGTAATGGAAGGAATTGTGGACAGGGAAAAGCGGAGAAAGCGAGTATACATAATGGTGCGAGAAGGGAGTGAAGGATGGGTAATGGAGGATTCTTCTATATATGCATTACTATTGGCTTGGTTGGGAAAGGAGTTCGGTTGCTCGTTTGTTGGAGGCGGCTCGGCTGGCTTGGACAAGGAGGTCTGGTGTTGGTGAGCATTTCTTTTGTGATACAAAAACTAAAGGGTAATACAATTTTGTTCATTTCGAAGACCGGATTGTTCCGGTCTCGACTCGATTGTTGTGCAAGATGGATGTGCGGATGGTGTTACCGACCGGACGGAATTCTGGTTACACGTTTCACGAGCGTTGCACTTCCATGTTGGATCCCAGATTTCCTGGACCCAGAACAGAAGAAGGTTTCAGAATCAGCGGCCGGACCAGAGGGCTGGAATCGGTTCTGTGTGTGACGGGATGTTGGCATCAATGTCGCCGGCGTTGACTTTGTTACGGTCAGTCACGACTCGCCGGCCGTCACGGACCACTGTCAATAACACCATCGCTTCGTCTCCTTTGCGGTGGCCTACAATTATGCCTTTCCACTGCCATCAACTCCACCACAGTCAGGATCTCGATGGAAGAATGCAGTCAGCACTTGGGGCCTTGGGGGTGGATTGCGATAATATTATATCCCTACAATAATAACTACAGAGCAAATGTTCGGTTTGCGTTATTTCGAAAAAGCCTTCAGGATTCATGAGAAGGAACCCTGCAGGGAGAGACCAGGTGCCAGGCTTATACTCCAACCCAGGACACTTCAAACAGTCACGGAAATTCATCTCAAGCCACGGGCAGATATGTTAAATGGTTGGGCCATGCTTGATGTTCATTTACCCTCCAGAAGTCCTCATAGGCTACAAGGGCATGCAAGGCCGGGACCATCAGCCATGAACACCGTCGGTATCTATCTTATCCTGTGCTCCATGCCATCAACTATCGACTATCGCTTTCCCTAGCTTACTCAGACAATGCATCACTTTCTGCGATCTTCACATGGGCTTTTCTGCATTGAAGTCTCTTTGACCATTGCAGCGTTGCCTGGAGCTAATATAGGGTCTCTGCTTGCCTAGTGGGACAGGGGTTCAAGGATACCCTACGGATGCCACCATTCATAAGAAAGCGAATCTGCTCAACGACACCAACGACAACGAGCGTTCTAACGATAAGTCATTCAACTCTCAGACTCTCTCTCGTCTCTACCATTATCACGAGCCAGGCCAACACAGTTGCGGAGCCTCGAGCTACTCACCAAGTGTTACTCTAAATGCCGAACGACGTCTCAAAGAATCCTTCCAGTTAGATGTGGATTCACAAGACAACATTAAACACTCCTATAAATCCTACAACAAGTCAACGACCCTCCGCACCTTTTTTTTTTGTGTTTTGCAATAGTTCAAAGTACCGCAACCTAAAAAACCGGTTTGTCCGCCTGTTTTATAGCACTAAAAGCTGACATAAAGAGAGGCTCTTCCCTCTAGTTCCATACGATTCATCCTTCGTTGCTTCATCTACACCTGTGTAACCGTTAGCCGAACCTCATCCGCCAATGCTTAAGTGCTGGGCCAAACTTCTCATCTATATTCCCGGTCGGGGATTGGTAACTCCGGTCTTTTGCGTGATAGTAGCCCAGGGTTGCTTTGAATCTTACATGCAGCCGACAGCGTAACATCGAACCGCAAGAGGAGGAGCAACGAGCAAGCAACTTCATGCTTACCTACGAGTCCTACGGAACAGGCACCGTGATGGCGCCAGGCGGCTATGCGGTTGGTTTCAGTTCGGAGACGAACGTGGTGACTCGGATTGGGAACGGAACCATGAGAGACTGAGTCCACTTGAAGGACGCTACCTCCCCAGCGGAGGGTCACTCCAATATGACCGGGACAAATTGAGCCCATGATAGTAGTATATATACCTGCCCTCGACGTCCTCCCCTCAAATTAACGTCGAACCGCTCGAGTTTCTTCTCCCCAAATTCATCATCTTCTCTTCCCATCCGGCCGTCGCCATGGCCCTCCCCCTCCTCCTCCTCCTGGGCTTCGCCCTCCTCCTCATGGGTCTCTTCAAGATCCGAAACATCGGAACCCGCCCCAAAAACCTTCCTCCCGGCCCACCGACGAAATGGCTCCTAGGCAATCTCCTCCAAATGCCCAAGGAAAAAGCCTACCTTCAATTCAAAAAATGGGCAGACGAATATGGCCCCATCTACACGCTCACCCTCGGCACACAAACCACCATAGTCCTCAACGATGCCGAGATAGTCAAGGACCTCTTGGACAAGCGCAGCGGCATCTACTCCTCGCGCGCTGAGGCGTACCTGAGTCGGGTAGCTAGTAAGGGATTGAGGATGGCTGGTTGGGTAGGTTCCCCCCCCCCCCCCCCCCTCCCCTCCCTTTCGTTTTCCTTCCCCATTGCCTCGCGACAGCAAAGCTAACAGAGACAAAAGTTCTACGGCGACCAATGGCGTCGCGCCCGTAAAATCCTCCACTCCATCCTCAACATGACCAGCTCCCATTCCTTCCGGCCCTATCAAGACCTGGAAAACATGTCCCTCCTCGCCGCCATCCTCGACGACGCGGCGCCCCTCTCTGCCACCGACGCCGGCCAATCCCGCCTGTTCGAACACTTCCGGCGCACCTCGCACTCGCTCGCCACCTCCATCTTCTACGGGTTCCGCATCCAGGACTCTAGCGATCCTAGACTGTTGCAGATGTATCAGAACCTTCAATGCTTCTCCGACCTAAACGGTGCGCAAGCGGCGGCCTTGTTGGATGTTTACCCCGTTTTGAGGCGGTTCCAACAATTGTTGCCCATCTACAAGCATGCGGTTGCGGTAGGAGAAAAAACAAGCGAGTTCTTTCTGAGTTTGTGGATGCCCGCCAAGCAGAAAGTGCTTGCTGGCACGAGCCAGCCTTGTTTTGCGATTAGCATGGTGAAAGCCCAGCAAGAAGAAAAGCAGGAGGGTAGTACTATCACGGACGAGGAAGCGGCGTTTATCATTGGGAATGCTGGACTCGAAGCGGGGAGTGATACCCTATCTAGCACGCTGGCGGCATTCATCATGGCTGTTGTCATGTACCCCGAGGTTGCAAAGAAGTTGCAAGAATGTGTGGATGAGTTTACCGATGGGGGGAGCAGGATGCCGACGATTGAAGACCTACAAGATCCGAGGGCGCAGTATGTGCGGGCGTGCATGAAGGAGGCTCTGAGGTGGATGCCGACGGGGATTTTGGGGTTGCCGCATGCGGTTATTAGGGATGATGAGTATAGGGGGTATAAGATTCCAAAGGACTCGACTATTGTGCTTAACATCTGGTAAGTAGCTCGTTCCTGTCATTCGGAGCGAGGGAGTGTTAATCGAGAATAAAGGGCTAACTAATGTGGGCAAAAAAAAAAACAGGGGCATCAACACCGACGAAAACCGGTACAAGGACCCTCATACGTTCAACCCCGACCGGTTCATACACGACACGCAAACCTCTTTCCAAGCTGCGCTGAACCCCAACGTCGCCGAGCGTGATCACTACACCTTTGGCGCCGGTCGTCGTATTTGCCAGGGTCTGCATGTGGCTGATGACTTTCTGTTCTTGGGCATCGCTAGACTGATGTGGGCGTTCAACTTTGATCGTGCCACCGATCCTCAGACAGGAAAGGAGATCGTGCCTGATAGACTCGATCTGATCGGTGGGTTGATGGTACAGCCGGCGCCGTTTAAGATGAACATCACACCCAGAAGCGAGAAGAGGGCGCAGATGGTGAGGGATGCGTGGAAGGAGTGCCAGGAGACGAAGTTAGATGGGGAAATGCAGTGGAAGAGCGTGCCGAATGAGATGTATAGGGTGTTTCCGAGTATTAGTGAGGTGAAGGTTTGAGTGTAGGTAGGAAGATAAGAGACAAAAACTGGTTATTGAATAGGCCAGGTTCAGGGGCAGTCTTGTAGTTGGGTAGGATGTTCAATATTACGATCTTGATATAGCTGATGAGCCAATTCTGGAAATCCCAAGCAATTCAGGCATTGAAACCAAGAAAAGTTGACGTTTCAAACTCGAATATTTCTAAGTCAAGTTATTGCCGCATCGGTGAGTCGGTGAGTCGATGACCGACCTAGCACTTTGTGGCTCTCGAGGTTTGAGTTCATCCCATCGAAAAATGTGGATCCACATTGACATCATCCACACGGTCCTGCAGGGCTGCAGCTTTCAGCTCTGTACCACCCCATCCTGCATGTTTGAACATAAGCTCAATAACAAATGCACTAATTTAACAACAACTACTAGTCACTTTGGCGGAGTGGTTAACGCGCTGCCCTGCTATTCGCAAGAAAGCTTAGGCAGTTCCCTCGGGAGCACAGGTTCGAATCCTGTAGGTGACGCACATTTTTTTGGTTTTTTTTCCTCTTTTGGACATGAACCTGAACGGGTTACGTCGTACAGAGATCCGGTGCAATTTTCTTTTTGTTGTTATCGATGTTTTTATGTCGGTCGGATCGCTTGTTCTCCGTATTTTCTGTTTATGTTGTGATTGCCGCAAGTTTTTCACTTGCACTCAATTTGCAGAAAGGGTTGGGGGATATACCGGCGCTCCCTGCTCCATGCGTGCAGCAAGCAGTGCATTCATTCGCTTCCCTCATTCCTGTAGATGATGCATTTCTTTTGGTTTTTGCAACTTTTTCTTTTCCATCCGCTGGCAACATTGCAATCTTCATTTCTCGAACGATGCAGTGTTCATTTTTGTTACTGATACAATTCAATCCCGATAACGATGACGCCTTTCACGATGGCCACAACGTACTATGGTAATTTCCCACGACGGGAAACAATACCGACGTGGGGAGGGCGACACTCAAAGAACAAGCCAATGAGATGGCTTGCAGTGATTCGCTTCACAAGTTAGCGACCATTTGTCCATCCGCAATCGTTCGACGATAACGACCGGCTGAGAAGCCGGTGTCTTGGAAACGTCCCAGCTGTCCCTAGGGGCGGAGTGCTAAGAGTGAGCGACGTGAGGGGAGGCTAGACTTCCTTGTCAAACATCACGCCACTGTTGATGTTCTAGGTGTTGACGACAGGGAAACACAAGAACGAGACGAGCGGGTCGGCTGCTTCACCGTATATTTGGATTTGGTCGGTTCATGATTGAGGCTCAATTTGTACGGGACTACTGCAGGAACGGAACCGATAAAAGAAGCCCGTACCTATTTACTACCTCTAGGACTTTCGACGTTGACAAGAGGAAGGACTGGAAGGACACTTTTCACTCATCCATCGCCTGCCAAGACATCATCAACCGCCAACAACACCGCCATCATGACAGATCCAAGCATTGCCACGACCATTGCCTCAGCAATCCAGTCCAACAAATCCGAAATCGCCCTCATCAACACCCACATCCACTCCAACCCCGAACTCGCCTACCTCGAATTCACCGCCCACTCCACCCTCGTGCACTCTTTGCGGCGGCTCGGAGGCTTCACCGTTACCTCCCCCGCCTACGGCCTCCCCACCTCTTTCGAGGCCGAATACGGCTCCGGCGGCCGCTTGGTTATTTTCAACGCTGAGTACGACGCCCTCCCCGAGATTGGCCACGCCTGCGGGCATAACCTGATCGCGTCCGCCTCACTCGCCGCCTTTTTGGGGGTGGCCGCCGCCCTTAAGCAGTCCGGCCTACCGGGGCGAGTAAGGCTGCTGGGAACCCCAGCCGAAGAAGGCGGCGGGGGTAAACTCAAACTCATTGAAGCCGGCGCGTATAAAGGGTGTGATGCATGCCTGATGGTGCACCCCGGTCCACAATCCAAGCTACCGCAGGGGATCACAGCAGTGTCGTACGTGCGGATGTTAGCCAATGTAAAATACCGTGTTTACTTCACCGGTCGCGAGGCGCACGCTTCCATAGCTCCCTGGCACGGCGTCAACGCCCTTGACGCCGTTTGCTTGTCGTATAACGCCATCAGCATGCTCCGCCAACAAACCCGGCCCGAAGAGCGTATCCACGGCATTTTTCGAGAAGCGGGTACAAGGCCAAACATCACACCAGCCGATTGCTGCGTGGAGTACTACGTCCGCAGCACCACGCGACGGGGGGCCGAAGAACTCGGCAAGCGAGTATTGAAATGCTTTGAGGGTGCAGCGCTGGCGACGGGGTGTGAATGGAGGAAGGAGGACCTGCCGGCTTACTTTGATGTTCGCCCCTCTAAAGCGTTGTGCAAGGCGTGGATGGAGGCCATGCACTCTCCCGAAGCCGCAGGCGAGGGAGTTGCAGAGGGAGCAGAGGGAGCAGAGGGAAAAGTGGCGTGGGAGGATCCCAAGGATTTTTTTCAGGGGAGCACGGATATGGGGAATGTGTGCTATGAGTGTCCAGGCTTTCATGGCGTGTTTGGGATCGAGACGGAAGAGGGGGCGGCGAATCATACGAAGGGGTTCACAAAGGGCGCTGGGACGCAGGAGGCGTTTGAGAGGGCATTGGAGTGTGGACGGGCGATGGCGGAGGTTGGGTGGAGGGTTTTGGTGGATGAGGAGTTTGCGGCGGAGGTGAGGAGGGAGTGGGAGGTGGATATGAAGGCTGCGGAGGAGGGGAATTAGGTAGGTTGGGTGTTTGATGTGAGTGGGAGTTAGGATGGGTCTATTTCTACTTCCAGGCATTTGGCTTTCAGCATGATATGGCCGGTTGAGGGACACAGCCCCTCTTTAGCTCGACTTCGATAGGTAGTATCTTTTGTCTCGATAACGGCGCGTGTTTAAGAACTCATAGTTCACAGCTCAAAGAGTATGTTAGTTCATTCAGTACTCTGATCGAAGGAAAGAAGAATCTTTAACCATGTTCCCTGTGTAACTCCTTTAATAATCTATACACCAATAATCGTCTCCACCACGCTTTTGTATCATTAACTCGGCCTTGCATGCGATTATTCTCCACGAACAACCTTCTGACAGAACCTCTTCAACCTCATCAACCTCCCATGCCCCAGCCCAAATCAAACCCTGAGTCCCTATTTCCCTATTACCATCCCCGTCACTGATTTCCAACAACAAACCTAGCCGTAGCAATCCTCATCCTCTTCCCGTACCAAATAACCGGTATCAACAACAGAGAAAACACGCCCAAGATGGCCGTGAGCCCGCCAAAGGGTATCAAATACCCTTGCCTCGCAACCCATTCGCTGACAATGAAGGTCCAGGCGAAGGGGACAAGGCCGCGCGAGATGCAGATCATGACGAAGCAATCAGAGGCGAGGTTGGCGTAGGAGTCAATGAGCTGTTGTGCGTCAGTACCGAAAACCTCGGGAGAGAAGATGATGATGGGGAAGAGAGGAAGGAGGCAGAATGGAGGAGAGCCAATGGAGAGGAGAAAGGGGAAGATGAGAAGAAGGAAAAAAAGAAAGTGATCAGAGCAAAAGAAGAACTCACATAATTAAACCAAACCCCCGGCACCCCGGCAATCCCAAAGCCGACCATCCCAAATCCAAACATCAACCCGAGCCAACTATACCTATTCACTCCATACCCTCCTCCTCCATTTCCACTGCCCAGTCCCGGCCCCACAGCCGCCGTGGCATTCCCACCTTCTGCCCCTGGCACCGTGCTATTATTCCCAGCAGCAGCAGCAGCAGCAGCAGCGTTCAAAGCAGGTCCATATTCCCCACAAAATCCCCAAACCAACAACCCCCCCGTGGCAATCACCAGCCCAGGCAACGCAACCATCAACCTACTTTCCGCCTCTGCATACCCATAGTCACTGTTTCCCCCAAACAACCTCTCTCCCCAGCTCTTGACCCTCTCCATTTTCCCACCCGTCCTTCCCCTCCTGCTTCCGAGTCCCTCTCCTCTTGCCCATGGCCCGCCGGAGGAACGTTTGGTACCCACGACTTTCATCCTCTCATCCGCCATCACGCTCGCATAAATTCCGCCGAGGATTATCCCGATCAACGCTCCGCCGAACAGCAACAGTCCTGAGTGAGAGATGGTCCAGTTATAAGGCGGCGAGGCCAGCATCGAGGGTCCAAGTGTCGATATGACGGCTACAGACCCGATAAGTGTTGAGGAATGGAGGGTAGCTACCCATACCGCCGGTAGACGCAGCGTCAACACAGGAGAAACAAAGTGTTTCCACAGTGACTTCTTCTTTGCTGGGAAGGGAAGGGCTAGATGTCGGGGGCTTGAGGGGTCATTGGAGAAGGAAGGTTTGGGGAAGTTGGGGGAGTATGGCGAGTAAGGAGATTCGGGGAAGGGGTTCACAGCTGGGTCGAAAGGATTGGGGGGTGGGAGCCTCTGGCGTGGGAAGAAGCGGAGCGAGCGAAGGTAGGTGTAGGGTTCGTAGTGGCTGGATGGATCTGTGGAAGGAATGGAAAAGGCGGAGTCGTGGTTAAGGGGAGGGAAGGGGCCGAGTGTGAAGCGGTTTGAGGGCTCGTTGGCGTTGCCTTCGGGGTTGCGGAGAATCGGGCGGTTTTGATTGCCGCCTCGGCCGATTGGGCGGGTATCGATCTCGGAGGGAGGGTAGAGGCGGTAGCGAGGGCCTCGGGCGGTGGCTCGTCGTGCTGCTAGTCGTGCTGCTATTCCTCCACGAGTAGGAGGTGGGAGGCCGCCAGCAGCTTCACGTCCTCCGTGCGCAGCAGTCGGTGGTGGACGTAGAACCGTCGGCATCGAAGATTCCCTCCCATGAGCCATCGAGAACCTCTCCTCAAACTCATCAGACTCGGAAGCTGTTTCGTACCAAGTCAACCCCAGACGTGGGTCCCAGTAGTCCCGGAAGTACTGAGGTTGATCCGTATTGATGTTCAGCGGTGTATAGACCGAGGTAATGAATCGCGACGGCATCGTCATTCGTATGGACGGCAAAGTGCCCAAACTTAGATATGGTGTGCGAGTTTGTTGGTAGTAATACGGTCGAACGCTCGATCTTCGGTTGCGGTACCCATCACCACCGTCAATCTCCTTTTCTTCCTCCGCGATGTCATGGTGATTTCGATGTCCATGTCGATGCCTCTTTTTCGGAGAAGCAGCTGCAATCGTTGGAAAACACAACGGGCCCCTTTCAAAGAGCGTCTCCGGAACCAAGAACACCATTGCCAGGAACGCAATTCCCGTCAAAGCGGCAGTGACCCAGAAGATGCCGAACCATCCGTATCTTGTGGTGATGTATCCTCCGCATATCCCTCCTATTGCCGATCCGCTAGCGAGAGAAGCGGTATACAGAGCCTAGACAAGTCGTCAGCACCATAACTCTCCTACTCTCAGTCCCCGAGGAAACCTACCATCCACCTGCCCCTTTCTCGAACGAAAAACATATCGCCCACCACTGCCGGCCCAACAGTCTCTGACACACTACTCCCCAGCCCCTGAAAGATCCTAATGACCAACACCCCCTCATACATACCCATCCCATGACCGGCCCCAGACCCAAAATCTCTCGTCCCACAGGCTGTCGCGATAAACAGCGTCAACGTGCTCAACACCAGCACGACCCGCCTCCCAAAGACATTCGCCAGTGGGACGAAGACGATGTTCCCCAGTCCTAGTAGGAGTACATTGAGGGCAGTGAAACGGCTGAGGTCTCCAATTCCTCGTGGATCAGAGGGGAAGGACACGTTCCATATGGCTAGGGCGGGCGCTAGCGAGGCGGAGGCGAAGGAGCAGACAAAGGCATAGTTGCAGAGGGTGCAGAGGCAGGAGAGCTTGCGCCACCGAGCCCAGTTGAGGGGGTCGGAAGGGTCTGAGGTAGGGATGGGGAATTTGGCGAGGTCGAGCTCGGAGGATGGGGCGTCATCCCCTGTGCTTCGCTGTGGCGGTCGGTCATGGTCTTGTGGTAAACATTTGTGCTCTTGCGGTCAGGGCTGTCAGTCGTAAAAGGGTCATCTGGTGGAGGTGGCTGGCAGTAAGGTAGGCCAAGAAGGGGACGGAAGGGAGTATACTGTACCAACAAGCCTCACGGTCCCTGGCGGCGTAGCGGCTTTGACCGCATCTTCCGACAAAGCAAAAGCATACCTCCAGCCAGGCATATCGGTACTGAGATCGATACCGAAGAGGTCAGATTTATCGATTCCCCCGGGGCTGTTTCAACTTGGTGCTGGAGTTGGCGGTCAACTGTCGTAGTGTGCTGGTGTCTTCTTTTCGAGCATTGGCTGGATCTGGACCTGCTCGCCGTAGGCGACTCGCGGAGTCAGTCGGGAGAAGAGAGCTAAATCGAGGGCCAAACGTAATCATTCAAGCTCAATCAAGAAGTCCGAGATGCAGCGAGGGCATCGAGAGGGAAACGGAATTCCCCCACGGAGGGGGAGAGGTGAGGGAGGAAGAAGAAGGATGTGAAGAACACTTGTCTCACGCTTGTGTATCTATCTGCTGTCAGAAATGGGGACACCAGTTTTAATAATGTCGATTACAAAGTGATGGAGGCTGTCGAAATGGGCTGACAGAGGTGGTTGCGAGGTGAGAGCTGCGAAAGCCCTCGCAAGCTCGACTTCCCGTCCGCTGAGACAGGTGTTGGCACATGGAAACATGTCAACCTCGGGCGTATCGGAAGCACTGGTGCTGTGATCGAAGCATCCTGCTTGCTGCTATCTGCATTGCAGGAAGTGGGATCACCTCGTCTCAAGAGCAACAGGCCATTTTTTCGAAACATCCATGTAAACCCTACGAATCTGTTATTACGATAACAAAGAGCTGAAGTGAGATTGAATGGCTCAATGTAAAGGTAAAAAGATCAGGTCCGACGTTGTGATACGGCTTGGATGATGAGCATAGGTACTTTTTGCTCCCCTAAACAACCGCCCTGTACGTACTTCATAAAGAGACTGCCATGACGGATGACGCCTGCCATTCCCGTCCGGCAGATACGCTCATGCCATCCCGTGCTGTGATTCAGGTCTCTTACTCTACCACCGTCATACAGAAACGAAATTGATGAGTGATGGCATCAGTAGAGGACATAAGCTTTGGAAGTAAGCGCGGCAGTGAACATCTCACAGCCATCACACTCAATCCGCGCAGGCCATGCAGTCAGATCAAAGTGAGGCAGGCCAGATGTTGTTGCCGAATGAGATGTCAGCCCAGGCTGGAGTGCGAAGGCGATAATAGATTTTGGATGGCCCCAGGGCAGAGAGAGGCCTCGCAAAGAGTGTTGATGGTTGACTTATCAAAAGGGAAAAGTGTCGTAAAAAAAAAAAAAAAAAAAAAAAAAAAAAAAAAAAAAAAAAAAAAAAAAAAAAAAAAAAAAAAAAAAAAAAAAAAAAAAAAAAAAAAAAAAAAAAAAAAAATCCAGAGAACCGTTACCAGAGGAAGAAAGTTTCCCACTGGAAGAAACGACCCCATCCGTCTTTTGTACATCACGACACCCGTCTCCCACCAAACGGAGGATAAATGGATGTCGTCATATACCCAGTTAGGTATCATGATAATTTCGCGTGTTGGGAAAGAACACTTCACTTGAAGCTAAAGGGTAAGTCAAGATGCGGGCTGTCAGATGCCGGATGCCGGAGATCCTTAATGATCGGGGTTGCGGCCGTGGTGGTTTGTGGTTCGTCGAAAAAGCATGGCAGGAAGATTGGAATGTGGAAAATGTCAAGGACCACCAGTGTTAAGGAGAATGAAGAGATTTGAGTTGTTGATGGGTGGAAATCTGCCGCTTGACAAGACGTCCTGAAGACGAAAGTCACTCCGGGTTCCGGGATACCCTTGTTAGTGCGCATCTCCGACTCCGAGGTGAAGATCCACCGGTAGAACGCCGGAGGTAGTCCGAATCTCATAGGGCTGAACTTATCCAAGAAACTTTGACTTGTCCATCGCATGTCGGCCGACACGACGATACAAAGATAATGGAGGGCGGACCTGAACAAACGAAAATCTCTATTTTCCACAGGTACATAACTTTTCACTCTTTTTTCTTTTCATCATCCTCCTCTATGGACCCTCTTCTTACCCTTCAACTCACCTCCCCTTTCTCAAAGGAAAACCTCCAAATTAACCTCCAACACACTAACCGGGTATCTCAAGTCAAACTTCTCCAGCACAGTCGGATGCAGCACACCAAACTCGCCAATCCTCTTCGTCTCGCCTCCCAAGCGCAGATAAATCGCCGCCGCCCTCCCCTGGAAGAAGGTAGGCTCATCGATCTCCTTGATGAAATATCCATTACCCTTCTCCTCGCTGGGGTTCTCGGCGACCTTATAATCGATGCTCTTGCCATGGAGATCCTCCTCGTGCGTGACGAAGCTGACCCTCAGCATGGACAGAATGCGATCAAGCAGACCGTGGACAATTTCGAAACCAGAAGTCTTGCCGTAGAAAGCCGCCGCGAAATGACGTTCGTTGCGCGCCTTGCGCTCCTTGGTCTCATCCTTGAGCGCAATATCCGCCACCTCGGTGATCTTAAGCGGCAAACGCACGGACTTGTTCTCGCGCAAAGTCTTGAGCAGACCAGGAAGCAAAGAGGTGCGCACGACTTGGTATTCGACGGATTTGGGGTTGGCGAGCTTGACGGCGGTCTGGCCGTCGTCGACGCGATTGAGCCACTCAAAGTTCTCCTCGTGCGAGCAGAGGATGAGCGGCATGACTTCGATCCAGCCGGCCATGGCGCACTCGTTGCGCACAATGTCGGACACCTTATTGATCATGAGCGGCTTGCCGATGGTGGAGGCTTGGTTGGGGGAGGTGCGGGGGAGGTTGTTGTAGCCGTAGGCGATGGCGACATCTTCCATCTGTAGCAGGGTGTTAGTTTAGTGGCTAGTTGTGACGGAAGGTAGGGTAAGGAGGGGAGAGAGTAAAAACATACCACATCGCAGGCGTGCAACACATCGGCACGGGTAGGAGGCACAGAGACCTTGATGAGCCTGGAATCCTCCTTATCGGGCACGGCAGTGTAAGCCATCTTGCCGAGGAGCTTGCACAGCGACTCGGGCGACTCTTGCAGACCGCAGCACTGGTTGAGGTAGTCAACCTCGACGTCCATGACACGGGTGTGCAGGCTGGGGGTGACGCGGGTGGTGCCGTTGTGCTCGGATACGATCTTGACGGGCTCGATGGTGAAGGGCTCCTCGCAGTACTTGGAGAACATGGCGACCATGATGTTGCAGACAATGTCGAGCTTGGTCTGGTCGGTGGCGGTGATCTCGATGAAGACGTTCTTGGTGTCGAGCGTGATCTTGGAGTGGTCACTGTTGATGATGGGTGGCAGCGAGCAGACGGTCTTGTTGGCGTCAAAGATGACGGGGTAGACGGGCTTGTCGCGGATGATGTGCAGGTAGCGGCCGAGGTGCTTGTCGGACTCGTAGAACTGCATCAGCTCTTCGCCGTTCATCTTCTTGGTCTGGTTGAGGGGGACGAAGTTGATGTCCTTGGGGGCGAGGGCCTCGTAGGTGAAGGGGCCCTGGATGGTGTCGAGATCGTGGGTGCCGATGGAGACGAGGGTTCTTTGCCTGGCCAGGTTTTGGTGGAGCTTGTCTTGGAGGCTGATGAAGGACTCGTATCTCTCCGGGGTGAACTTGATGTTGCGCAGGATGGCGCCGGCGACGTAGGGACGGACCTTCTCGGTCTCGGGGCTGACGGTGATCTTCTGCATCTTGTCCTCGGGGATGTCGAGCAACTTGAAGTCCGGGGTGGTCTGCTTGCCGCGGAAGATGTTCAGGTACATGGCGATACCCTCGAAGCAGAGCATGTCGTAGCGGTTGGCGGGGATCTCGATGGCCAGCTCGGGGGCCTGGTCCTTGGGGCGCGTCTCATCCTCCTCGGTGTCCTTGTCGAGCTCGATGCCGAACTCGAAGCAGAGCTGTTGGAAGGTGTCGGGAGTGAACCTGTAGTGGTTGGCGCACAGCGTGTAAGTGGTTGTGGTCAAAACACCATGGCGGGGTAACCGTGATAATTAAACCAAGGGAAACTTACTGCTCGCCAAGCTCCTCAAAGAGGCGGTACTTGTCGACGTTAATGGTAGGCATGTTGGGCTAATTGTTGGTCGTCGGTCGAGTCTTGAAAGAGGCCTGGCGCAAGACGGAGACGGAGAACGGAGACGGGGGGACTCCTCTGATCTAGGCAATCCACTTGGAACTTTTCGAGACACTGCAACGGCGGCGCCGAATCGACTTGGGGACCAGCTCCATAGCGGCCGACCGCGCGCCCCAGTCACGGTCCGGCAATGGAACGGATGACTCAAAATCCACGGCGGCAACGGTTCTGCCATTCACCGCCGCCTGCCTGTTTTGAAGCGATTGAGTCAACCCCACCACCCCGCCGGAATCGAGTTACACAAGCGCACAAACCCTAACCCTCTTTTTTGTCCCATCTTCCCATCATCCCATATTCCTTTTCCTCCTATTGACACTCGCCTTCATCTTCCGCGGTTTCGAACCGATGGAATAAATCTTGATTTTCCCGTATGATAGGGTGGAACAAAACATTGTCCTACTCTTTTGAAAGTCACTAAAAGCAATTCCAAGGGTGATATCCAGCAGCGATAATCGAGCTTTGCGATATCAACAGTCGCAGTCACCAAGCTCGACACTATCACATATCTCGACACAATCATGAACCGAAGTGGTCTTTTATATTTTCATTCACCTCCCTTATCCCCTTCCTCTTCTTCGCTACCCAGTAGCGACCCTCCCTCCATTCTTACCACCTCATAGCTCATAATACTATACATATCCTCCGCAATTCTGCCCGTGTGCGTGTGCGTGCGCCGTGGACACAGTTGCCATTGCTGGCTGACATTCCCTCCCTCCTGGTACATAACATGGTAGGCACTCAAGCGGCCGGGTAAACAAGGATAAAAACAGCAGATAACCGCCCAAAGTAAAGAAAACCTATACAAGAGACACTGTATGACATGACGTGATGGGGAATGGTATACGCAAAAGGGGTATTCAAGACGACAAGAAAACAGAAAATCCGAGCTGAGGCTGCGCTGCAGCTTTCCAAAAGTGTTGAGCTCTGAGGTTCATCAAGAAGAAGAGAAAACATGACGGTGATGAGTGTACATGGTGGTATGTAAGACCCTGCCTGGTATATCGTTGATGGTATATGACGAGCAGATGGTATATGCAAAAAGGGAAGGGGAATCCAAAAGCAGTAGCGCGAAAGAGAAATCCAAAAGATCAACCCAGGAGGGCAGAGAAAAGCAACAACTACAGCAGGCCGGACGAAACTTCCCAGAAGTGACCAGCCTTTGCCCAACAAGCATACGCACACGCACACGAACCACGCTAGGTATACGGCCCAGGCGTTGAAGCCCATGCCTCGACTCACTCCGTCCCTGGAGCAAAAAACATCAACGCATCTGCTGCGCCATAAATGTCTTCGCCAACTCATCCCCTCCACTCTCCGCCGCTCCCATCCAATGGATAGCCAAGCACATCAATGCCGGGTCGCTCCTGACATCACCCATCCCCATTCCCGCAAACCTCGAGTTCTCATCCGAATTACTTCCACCAGGACCAGACCTTCCACCACCGCCGCCGTACTTGTCAATAACAGCTTGCTTGAATACCTCCCGCGGCTTGCTAAGCGGCAGGGTAGTCCGCTCGACCAGCTCAGGGTTGGACAAGTAAAAGATAGCCAGCTCGCGCTGCGCGGTGGGATCGCCTTCCTTGGCCGTGATGGTCCACATGCGCGCAGCGTCAGCAAGAGAGTGGGTGGTGAGAGGAAGCGGGGATGGCGGCGAGTTGAAGGGGGACGACGGGTTATCGGCTGTGGGTGTTTGCGTGCCGGTTGGCTCTTCTCCTGCTCCGCTACCGGCCCGGTGGTCATATGCATCGTTGCGGGTCGTGGTGAAGTTCTTAACTACCTCGTCTGCAACCTCGACCATTGTCCGGCAGACTTCTTGCTTGAGACTGAGTGCGGCAAGTCCGGCGTCCCAGAATGCCTTGCCTCGTTCGGTTTTGTCAAGCATGGTGGGAGAGACGAAGGCGGCGATGAACTGCAAGTCGCGGAAGAGTGTTTTGGGACGCATAGATGAATCACGGAAGAGCTTCTGCAGGACATTGGCGATGGCATCCGTGTTGGCAGGGTAGACCGACACAACGGAGCGGGTGTCGGCGTCTCGTCCGCCGCCCGGCACTCTACCACTATGCCCATGACTGCCTGAAAAGGCCGGAGCTTGCATGAGCGCGTGAGAGCGCCGCTCCTTGAAGTTGTCAATCGCATCGTCGATAGGCTGCGAACGGGTTTGAACCCCGTGCTCCTCGGTAATCGAAGATGCAGAGCCGAAATCAGACCGCGCCCATGCCAATCGGGAGCGCCGGGATCCCGAATTGAGGGATGCGCTGATCAAGTGTTGGAGCTCATGAAGAGCATTGAGCTTAACATATGGGTTGGGATGCACGCAGAACATCCGCAAGAGCCTCTGGTAGGACTTCATGAATGGGAAATCAGGCATTGCCTCCTTCTTTCCGTCGCGGTTAGACCGCTGACCGGATAAGGGCTCGTTAGAGGCAGTATTCTCGTTTCCGTGAACACTGCCCGAGCCACCTGCCTCGGCAACAGGACTTTGTGTCTCGGATGCCCCCTTTTCGCTTACCCCATCGCGGAGGTCGGTGTAGCTCTTCTTCCTTTCAAGAATCCGTTGCTTGAGGCCACCTTTGCCGGCGGACTTGCGCTTCTCCTTGCCCAGGGCCTCACGGTTGCGGCGCTGAATGGCTTCTCGGCGATCAATACACTCCTGGCCTAGACCTTCAAACCACGCGTCCGTTTCCGAACCGCGAGAGAAAACGAGGTTACCGAGATCGGACAGAATAAGACTGGTAAGTGTCTGGCGAAGTTCGCCGAGGAAGCGAGCCTTCTCCTCTGACTGGCGCTGCTGGAAGACGGTTTCATTGGAAGATGACACTGAGGCGCCAGACCGACCTATCGAGTGCTGAGAATTTGACGGGAGTGTGTGATGATTGGGAGGGTTGAAGGAGCCGGAGAAGTTGGTTATGCTTGTAGTTGGCGACTGAGCCCTTGACGTAACGGTACTCGGGGATGTAGGCCGGTGGTGGAAGGGTGACCAGAACGTCTCTCGAGAATCGATCTGATGCACCGGGGACGATGCACCGAAGTAGTCCGAGCCGTCAATTTCGGAAATTGCCGTGCTAGCTCGTGAGTAGCTGAAGCGGCTAGAAGAATCGAAGGACAGCTGACTCAAATTATGACCAGACAAAGCTCGCAGATTGTTGTTGGATGACCGGCCCCGCATTCCCGGGGTAAATCTCCTTTCAGGGTCGCTAATAACACTGATGGAGTCATCCCATGAGACTGACTGCGTGTCGAAGTCTCGGCGGTTGACCTGCTTGCTCTCAAGGTTTCGCCTATCCCGCGTGAAAAGTTCACTGGACCATAGAACCGGCCCGTCGACAATACTGTCACCGAGCAGTTTACTGATACAATTGTCAACCTCACAGCAGAAGCGATGGATTCTCTCCTCCCCGCAACAGAAGTTTTCAACCTCATACTGTTGCAGCCACCTGGCGGTTTTCTCTGCCTGCTCGTCACGGAGCTTGTTGGGTCCACCTTGCTCTTCGGGCGCCGCGAGGATATCCAAGATCTGGGATTCGGTCTTGAAGAGATAGCTGGAGGCTGGGCCACGTTGCATCCTGCTTTTGACTCGCTGGAATGAATTCCAACGGTGAGGCATACCCATAGTCTTGAGTGCGACTGCGACATTCCGTGATTCGTCATAAGGCGCGGAGTTGCGTACGTCGGTAACGTACCACATCTTGTCACGAAGGGCACGAAGCCGGCGCATCATTGACTCGATAAGACCCTCAGCGCGTTCCTGGCTCTGCTTCAGCCAGATAAGCCATGCATCGTAGTCTTCAATGGCGGCAGCGGACTTGCGGATTGAGTCTCGTGGGCCGCGGGAGAAGATATTCAGCAATGTTGCGAACCCGTCCTTGCGCAGAGAGTCGGATGTAAGGGCGTTGAGTTGTTGGAGCGTCCTCCAGTAGAGGTGAGCGTTGACGAAATCCGATTGCGCTCGGGATTGGGAGGATGCGGCTGTCAGCATGGCGATAAGGGGTGACGTGGGTTCCGCGGCCTCTGGTAACTCCTTCCCCTTGCCATTTCCCCGGCTGGAAGTGTCAGACAAACTGCCGGTAACACTCGGGGCTCGTGAGCGAAAGCTATTGTATGGATTTCGGCTGCCCATGTTGTTGACAATGCGGTTTTTGGACCTGTACTTCTTGAGTGTAGATGCTCGGTTGCTAAAGGTTTGCTTTCGCGTGCCACTGTTCTCCAAATTTTGAGGAATCTCATATTCCTGAACCAACTTCAGGATCGCGTCTCGAAGTTGGTGATAGTCTTTGTACAGTGTCGGCCGTTCATTGTCAGTCTCGTCGGTTTCGCTATCGGTGTTAGAGGAAGTCGCCTCTTCATCGACCTCATCATCGGGATCGAACGTCATGTGCGTTGAGAGTTGACTGCCGTTGCCAGAGATAAACAAAACCGCCCAGCGCTCGGCGCAAGGGTGGCAGGAGCCGTTCAACACGTCTTGCCCGAGGACCTGGGACATTTCATGCAGGGCGAGACGGAGTCGGTACCCGTCATCCTCGTAGTTGACCGAAGAGCTTGGAGCGCTTGAAGCCGGAGGAGAGTAACCAGGGCCCTCCTCGAGAAGGGGCTCTCGGGATGTTGTTATATCGCTGATTATCGATTCGGCACTGGTACTGACAATTGACAGGGCGTCAAACTGGGTGCTAGGGGCTGTCCTCACAGACATGGGTTGAGATACCACAGAGAAATTGGACACAGACGGCGCCCCAGAACGGCGACCTCCAGAGTGAACTGAGGCTGGTCTTCGATCTGGGAAGAGGGCGTTGGCAATGGTAGCGAAATCGGCAGGGCTAACGACCAAATATGGATGAACTTCTGCTGTTTCTCGAAGGGACGTGATAGATCGAGCGGGCAAGAGGCGGGTCTTGGGCTGATACTTGGTGTTTCTAAACCGGTTCTGTATGTTCTCAATGCGCCCTCGGATCTTTGGTGGGATAGACACCGGAGTTTTGCTATGGAGCATGTCAATAACGAGTTTTTGTGCATTCATGGCAACGGATTTGAGAATCTTCTGTCGCCCATATTCAGTGATGTGATAGTCCGCCATCATCCCATAGGCCTCTGGGTGGATGATAACTCCGAGCAGCCAGGTTGAAAACAAGAATTTGGCCACAAGCCACTTGCGGGTCGCTTCGAGGTATTTCTTTTCCAGGCATTTGATGATTTCGTTCCCAAGCTCGATAAGTCCCTCGGGGATACCGGTGTTGTCTTCATCGTCGATGACCTCGAACAGCTCATCCACAGCTTTGGCATAAAACTCCTCTGCGGCAATCTGATCCTTGGAACTCCAATCCGAAATATTGAACCGGGTTCCATGTTGGTCTTCGGCTCGGTCGAGCAGAAAGGCTCCTTCTTCCAGGATCTTCATGAGATACCATTCCATGTTGGATTTCCCGGACCAGCCGCGCATGGAAACCCAAACATTGCAGATGGACATGACAGTCTGTTCACTGCCCGTGGCCGGGTTGGAAATCAACCGAGCGCAGACATTCGCCCAGATAGCTGTCCTGCGCTGGTCCTCAGCGCTGTCGGGACCTGCAGAGTTAGCAAAGCAAGTATAAATCAAGGCCGACATGGGATCGTGTCTCTGGAAGGACAGAAGTCGTTCGATGGCGCTCCTTTCCTGGGCCGACTGCCGATTGGCGCCCACTGCGCTCGAGGAGCTGCTGAAGGTAGAACCAACAGCACTCGAAGAGCCCGACATACCCGAAGTACCACGACCAGCTGGTCGGCTGTGATACGGAAGGACCGACTCAATTGGCTCCATGGTCTGATGGAACTTTGTCAGCGCCGCAAGTTCGGTGCTTTTCAAGGAACTGATTCTCGTTGCGAGATAGTCGGGATTTGTCCTGATTTGATTAACAACACTTAACAAGGTCTCTCGTGACTCGGCAGACAACTCGTTGAGGAAGCATGGAACACTCCCTGGTGCTGGGGCGGTGCCCGCAACGGATCCCGTGGGTGTGTCAATGCTCTCGGTTGACGTGAGACCTGGCGCCTGCGCCAATTCCATATCGGGCTCGAGCATGGCATATCGACGGGTTTCGTCGCAACTCTTGCGGACGTCGATTATTGCATTGTACAAGGATGCAAACGTCTTCTTGTCGTCTCCACGGAAGCAATCCACCAGGCTGCGATGGGCCATCTCACCAGACCTCATGAGACGGGCAGAAAGTGCCGTCGAAATGAGGTTCCTTTGCAGGCGAATCCTTGTGTTTGCGCGCTTGCGCTCCTGGTACTTGGACAGGCGAACAACATGGGCCAGCTCCTCCAAGGTTGTTCCTTCACTCTCTGGGCTCCAAAAGGGCTGGGTATAAAGTGAAACATCAGACAACAACGGCCGCGGGAACTTGAGCTTAGCCGGTTTCTCATCCGACAACGACAAAGAGGTGGTTGCAATATTGGTGTTGAGACTATCGGACGAGTCCTTGGGAGTAGGTGCTGGCGACGGCTCTATGTCCTGGTCGATCGTGGGCATTGGACGGTGGGGAAGAGTGGTAGGCATCTGCAGACCAGGTCCGCGCCTAGACAGGTCGTCACTACGGCGGCTCATGTTTGCGTCTTTGGCCGCGCGAGACGGGCTCTTGGTTCGATGTGCTCGTGAGTGCAAGGCATCCACATGACTCTCCGAAGGGGATGGAGTTGGCGACCTCGACGCTGCCGGAGGAGACTGTACTGGGGATGGAGCTACTCGTGAGAAGGACATGGGTTAGCGCAACGGGACTGGAGAGCTCAACCTTGGGGAATGATCCTCTGGTTTCCCCGACATACGCAGCGACGATTGAACGTTGATGGGCGAAGAAAGAGAGCGCTGCATGGATATCATAATGGGACCATGCAACAAAGGGTCCAAGTGGTCGACCATGCACTACCGACGACGGCGGAGGTTGGCGTTCCAATAACAGCGACGGGGATGCTCGGCTCGGTTCGACAAGGCGCTAAGATATTGGATGAGATATCAACGGACGGTAGTTGACCACCTTCGGCTTGGAACGTTTTGGTTTTGGGGTATCAAAGATGAGTATAACAGTTCATGTTCATGAAGACTAGGAAAGAGATATGTAGGTATATTTGTCTTGGGAACGGGAACAAGACGAGCCCTGGCCGTGGTTGATGTCGTGAATCGAGAGACGAACAAGCGAGCAGGGATAGAGGTCCGCGCCTGGGGGGAGGGGGGCAGGTAAGGTTGATTCCGTCAGCTGTGAGGTCCAGTCGAGAATACTGTACGCGATGGATGTTTGGGTGATGGACAGCGATCCCGGAGTTTGTTGCCCTGATGGTTATGATCTTTGGCCGATTCCTGGGGTCGAGTCGGGACTTGACGACCTGAAGTGAAGAGTCAGGAGGGCCCTAACTGTCCTCGCCTTGTCTTGTCCTAGGAACAGGGACGGGGAGCTGTTGATGGTCTCGCCTCAAAAACAGGCACGCAAGGTGAACCGGAACCAAGCTGCAAGAGGAAAAGAATGCTGATCGGTCGCTAGGAAAAGTTCTGACACCACACCATGCCCTGATGGCCCTGGTCGATATGGCTCTCTGGGGCTTAGCTGGATGGATCCTCAGGGGGGAAAGTACGATCCGAAAAGACCCAACCTAACTGAAGCAGGCGATGGGCGAGGAACGGGACTGGAGTCGGGCGCGAGGACGGCTGGACGGGGACGGGATGGTCGACAGCGACAGCGACAGCGCGACACTGGGATGGACTCTGCGACTGACAGGCAGGGCGACGACAGGGTTGGAGACAGGGAGACAGGGCAACGGACAGCGGTTGTAACAGGGCGAGCAAGTCTTGTGGATCCTCCCGGCGGTTATGTACCTCGACTAGGTTGTGGTGGAAGTATTCCTCTTTGGGTTGGGCAGTACACGGCAGCGGGAAGTGGAAGTAAATAAAAGAAATGGCGATGGTTGTGATTTGGTTGCCTCTGTCGTTGAGTTGTTGAGTTGAGACGTTGTCTCCCTCTCTGCTCACGCAAGTTACCATCATGTGGATGAGACGGATATCGGGTATTTACCGTATTTCACCTTTTCATCCTCATGTCCACAATCCCACCGAACTGGAAAGAGTGAGAGCCGAGAGGGCGCAACAGAGAGGTGTGTCTCGTTGCACCCTGGCCGGCCTGGCGCCTCTGCCTTCCTGCCGTGACAGTGTCGAACCAGAGAAGAGGAGGAAAGTGACTTGAGCGATGTACCGGACGTGGGGTAAGGGACGGATGATATCAGACCCACTTGTTTCCAATTTGGGTTTGGCGGCTGGGAATGCGGGACACTTTGGAGCTCGTGCCTGCAAGTTGGAGTCATGCCTTGTGAGGTTGGAGATTGGTGGATTTCTCCTCACCTGCCATTCAGCGCACTTGCAGCGAGTGGCCCACTGGCATGTTTCTCTGCCACGCTACAATCCCTGTCTCTTCTTTTTCCATCTCTTGAAGCTCTTCATGTTCCCCTCCATCCGACATCTTAACAATCATGGTTCAATATCAGATTCGTGAATTGATATCAGAAAGGTTATAGCTGAACAAACGGGCCTCATTCGACACCCAGACTGTCCATGCCGCAACTGCACCTCTCCTTCCTCATTCCAAGTCCTGCATCTTCATTTTAAATTCTCCCCCACCTGCACTTGCATGTGTCAGAAAGAAAGAAAGAGCTCCTGGTTGAGGCTCCCTCCGTCCCCCTCCTTCCCGGTCCTCTCCTCCATTGCCCCGCTTCCACTCACCCACTTCTTTCCCTCTTTTCGGGCCCGACATGTGCCTGACGTGATTTGCGCTTGCCTTGGGAAGAGGGAAGGTGCTCGTATCATTCGCGCTTGCGTTGACGCTTGCGCTTGTCTCTGGTTTTTTCTGTCTGCTTGCTTCGGATGCTTTCCATCAATTGTGGATGTCGTGGACAGGATGTTACCTCTTCCTCTGTGGATGGACGGGCACTGCCGCCAGTCATCCTGAGCTGAATGGACGAGATGGAGTCCCATGACAAAGACTGGACGCGCGACTTCGATACCGACGACGTTCAGCTTCCAATCGCCGTCTTCTGCCGAGATATCGTACACGGTATTTCAGCTTGCTCATCCCCTCCTGCCTCTCCAAACGCAGAAAAAACATTTTTTCCATGACGCATATTCACGGATCACGGATCACCGGTCAGAGGAGGTATGCGGAGAAATCCTGCTATGGACATTTGTTCTATCCTGCTGTGCCTGACGACTGCGGACGAGTGCCCAATCTCATCAGCATCGGCTTGTCATAGCATGGAAGGCATGGATGGTATGGCTTCATCCGAGTCCACCGCTTCTCTTGTCCTCTCTTCTTTCTTGTCGTCTTACTTCCAACTTGTCAGCTTTCATGCTTGTCCACCGCCCCTTCAACCAGACTTCTCCCTTCGAGCTGCACCAGTTTCCGAGAAAGCAAAATCTACTGTCCGAGCTAAGAGCGAACGAGTTACAATACGAGAAATCATGATATGCCTCTGGTTACGAGGTTACGGAACACCGGCCACACTGCCAGCTCATACTCCCTCCAATCTATCGATATGCGCAGTTGCAGTCTCATGCTCGGCGTTGATCCCGTCAGTATCAAAAGCCAAGCATGGATAGAGGAGATATCCAGATCGCCAATATCGCAATTCCAGATGGTGGCGGCTGTGAGCTGCCTCTTCCCCTTTGAATCACACCCCTCTCACATATCTCCTGCCTATACAAGGCTTGCCTTATACCTCCCCTTTCCGTCTCTGTTATCGTGTTTGTCTTTCTGTTCTTCCTATTGTTTCGCTTTAAACCCCCTTTCGGATCTCGCTTGCTCCCATGGACAAGGCATAATATGTCCTTGGATAATCCTATAGGCCACACACTGAGCATGTACACAGCCTGCTGAGCTGGCCTTGCATTTTCGCCCCCCGCCCTTTTGCATCTCCCACAGCTTCCCATTGCTTGGGCCCTGCTCTTGGCAACCCGGCCGTCAAATCGTCCAATGCCAGTCGTCCACGATCTAAGACCACCCACGAGCCTGCTTTGGCCTCTTTTCAGAAGCAGGTACCTGAAGCATGTACTCTTTCACCCAAACCCCCCCACGAAATACTTCGGCTACCTGGACATTGCGGCAACCACCAGCATCGTGAACATCGTCTGGTTGCCAACTCACACCCACACACAAAAAAGTTCACCACCACCACGGTCACCACCCTCTCAGACTGCCTCTAGTCCAATCAGATGTTCTCATTATGCCCGCTTGATCCTGCCACGGCTTGTCTCTGCCGCCGGTATATCAAAATCCTCCGATGGTTATCTGTCCTCTTTTCTTTCTTTCTGGAATCACACTTTCCGTCCCTCCAAGCCAAGGTCAGGGACGATCGGCCAATGCCGCCAATGGTAGCATTGTTGGGCGCCATCCAAGGTGAATCTTTTTCTCTCACGATTCCAGGCATTGCAGCAGGCAACACGGGGCGAGGCGAGGCCGTGTACTGCGCACCATCGCGGCGGTGACCCGGCCGGCAGATGGACGACAGGTCAACAAAAGGGTCCAGCAACACGGCCGGCGCTTGTGGTTCCACTCCCCAATATCGATCCATCTGGGTCGGACAAGCTCCCGTCTGTGTGTCCGGTCCTCTTCTCCATCCCAGAGACATATCAGAGGGTCCTGCTGTGCGAGGGCACTTGCTCCGCCGCACCTTTTTGGTGGTGAGGTTGTGCAACCCTTGTGCTGTCTTTTTGTGACGGCCCAGATCGCGCACTCATCCACACCTGGAAGTTCATGATGATGGCTTTGATAGCTCCGTTGCGGAGGTCTTGGGGCTGTCTCCAATTCCCCAGCCACGCCGCGCCGATGCCACGCCGGCCGAGTCTGGTCCCGGACCACGCGCCACGTACCTTAGTCAGGCACCTTTACCGCCATTTTCATGACGATGTTCCATCCCGAGCCCATAAGCATGTGGCGCATATGGGGTTAGTCCATACCTTAGTCCAGCACTTCTGCACGTCAGACTCCTCATCTCGTCCCACTTTGTAGGCAGCATGGAATTGTTGCCGGGTCCCAGCTTCGACGACGCAAGGAAAACTGTTTCATTGGAGATAGTTGCGTTATATAGGCCTTCCAGGCTCCCAGCCGCCTGTCAAGCCTTTGATACGACTTCATCCCCCTTTTCTATTCCGGGGTTCCTCCTACGTGGCTCACTCACCACCGTTCATTATCCCCAGACCGCTGCGTCGAGGTTACAAACAGGGCTATAACCCGCATACGCATACGTCTCTTGCGCTTTCTTTGCTTGTCGGGCGGGATGAGGCTGCTTTTGGGTAGTGAAGCGCGAAGTCGGCTTCAGACCGCACAAGAGCCGAGAAATTGGAAGGCAGGTACCATGCTAGCTTGGTTGTGCCTGAACGTGGGCAGTTAGTTGCGTTACCAGCCTGAATGGGCAATCTCCACGCCCGTCGTTTCATGCTGGCGGAGGTCAAGTGGGTTTTCGACGGCCTCCAAAGATGAAGCAATCAAGGCACTTGGCGGGATTTAATTCGAACTATCAGAGATGTTTGCCCTGCTGGGTAATGACAGGTACCCGTCTGTTTCCTGATAAGTCATTTACTAACGGCAACAAGTTTAGGGCTTGGTAATACAAACACAAACCCACACACGACCTACATTAAGTACGTGAAGCATGTCTCAAGACGGATGGACGACAACGAATATGTCTCAGGCGCGAATATGCCAGCGAAGAACGATCTACGTCTCAGTGTACACATTGTGCTCCCGGGTTCCCTCGTCAACTCGTTTATACCCTTCCCAGTTTGCGCTTCGTGGAAATCGTGGAAGACGACTAGTCAGTTCCTCCATCCAGTTTGGGCTCGAGATGGTCGTTCAAGCGCACACGCCCGCGTGCTGTACCACGTCGTCACGGATATGTCCGATGACTCCTACTTCACAAGTCAGAGGGAGAATTGGGAAAAGAGCGACGCCGTGCCTCGGTGACAGTTCTACCAGCCACAAAAGCTTACATGCACCCACATTCATGGAGCTTCACCTTCTACCACACATTGCCAGCTAGCAAGTCTGCCAGCTAAGCTAGCTAGCTAGCGCTCTCCGCTCGCCTTGCCTGAGCAATTGGCCAACGAGATGAACGCGCAAGTCCTGGGAAACACAGGGCGAATCCTCCACACTCCTCCCGAGACAATCCCGGCGGATCTGCTCATCCCGTTGGTCGTGTTAGCTGATTTTTAAGCCCAGAGCTGGTCGTTGACGTTTTCCATTGCCTCATCCTCGAAATCGTCATCTTCCAAGGTCTACGTCGACTAGTACCTCATTCGTGCCAGTTGACAAGAGTTGTTACTCTCACGGACGCGCAGCTCACACCGCTTCAAGTAAGTAAAGAAGGACAAGAGCAGATGTGTGGTATAAGTTGTGAAAGGTAAGGTGGATGGTCCTAGCTTGCTATAGCTTGCTACTTAGCAAGCTAGAAAATCGCGTGGACCAAGAGTCACAGTAGTACTCCATGTCTACTTTTCTGCTGTGTCGTTGTGTAGCTGCGTGTAGCTACGTGTGTGCTACGTACACCTCATCGGGAACACAACATCATTGTCTACAGTCCAATACTAGTTTGTTTGCTAACTCGAAACCTCGGGTCAACTTCCTTAGGCGTTTTGATATCTAATTAACTGGTTTTGTTCTATAATTAAAGTGTGATCTTACTTTGAATATGCTCTTTCCGAAATTCAACATGACATATTGAATCTTGTTAATGGCTTTCTGGACCATACCTAGCCATTTTATTTTGTCCTTGTAGGGTTTGGGACAATCCGGGATAGATCTCGTTTAGTATACTAGGAGTACCAAGCTAACCAACAAACCAGCATTAGATTGTAGCTTTGGGGTTCGGGTAAGTTTGGATCCGGCCGGGAGGTTTGACGGGGCTTACCAGGATTGTAGCTATGGGGCCATAGTTTTGGGCAAGTTGGAGGAAATGGGAGGGGTAAGGAGAGACAGAGTGATGTAGAGAAGGGCGCCAAAGAGAGTTTGCCGAGGTTCAAATTCACTGGGGGTCTGAGAGGTCTCCATGTCTCACGAGTGCTACGAGCCACAATGTCCGAACTCCGAGGTTGGTGTTTTGATAGTGGGTTTATGGTTCACTTTACTGATGAGTTCAAGTTACTCGTTGGGAAAAAAAGAGGGAAAGGAAAGGAAAAAGGAAAAAGGAGAAAAAAGAAGGGGAAAAAAAAATTAACCAAGAACGAACATTGGGATCTATAGACTAAAATTCTAGCGATGGAATAAAGAAGATTAAGCAAAGGAGAATCAAGAAAACTTGTCCGGTAATAGGAACAACGATGCATGACTGGGAAGAGAGTAGACTGTTCTTCCAAGAGGACAAGCCCAAAAAGATCCAGGAAAATGGCAAGACAAGAGAAGACTCGCAATCCTCTCGTCAAACCATAGAATTCCACAAACAGGAACTGAAAGACAGCCTATTTCATGCAGATATTCACCACAGTCATGGGATTTGGGGTTGTCCATTGCATATCTAAAGGAACTGGATACCAACTGGATGTGAGCTAGTGCATGAGAACAATCGAAACCTTATGAGAACCACCAAACAAAATATGCGTGTTTGGCGTAGACACACCGCACAAAAGAGGGCAATGAAAGAATGAAGGGATGCAAAAGAAGAAAAGAACAAATGTGAGACCGTTAAGAGAGAGAAACCGAGAGAGGTGAGAGAAAAGAGGGGATTAACTTGTATAAAAGGGAATAAACGAGATGAACAAACCGCGAACAGGTGAAATTAGGAGAAAAGGAGACCCTCAGGATGAAGAGAGAAGGGATGGGAGGGAAGAAAGAAAAAAAGAAAGAAAGAAAGAACCACAAAGTACCATTGATGATGGAACCAACCAACAAAACACAATGGAAACTAGAACATATACTCAGAGTCCCGATGATGAATAACGACAGGGGACAACACGACCAGTGGTGTAAGAACAACAGACTGGGGGGAATGAGCAAAGTTAATCAGAAGAGAGGGAAGAGGCAAGCAAGGCAATCTGAATCTGAATCAAAATCGGGCAACATCACCACTCCACACTGCCCGTTTTCGGCTTCTACAGTAGAAAGTGTCTGGAGTGTAGACTAGAATCTTGTCTGTATACATCATACACTCCTCCATTACGTCGTCGTACACTACAACTCCAGCCCCTGTGTCCGAACAAAAAAAAAAAAAAAAAACTGTTACACGCACCCTGACGTCTGATATGTACTCGTCCGGCCAGAAGGAGAGGGTGGAGGAGACGGAAAAGGGGAAGAGAGAAAGACCGTAGTTAATGTTCAAATTTCTTTTTTTTTTTTCTTCCTCCTTCTCGGGCCGCTCCCTGCCTGGCTGACTGGCTAACTGGCCGGTTTGGGGATCATCATTGTATGAGTAAAAGCTATGGCAATAATGGATGAGTTTGCCTAGCTACGTAGGACCACGGTAGGCTAGGTAGGCCTTTCACTTCACTGCGGTCAATTGATCCTTTTCGTTAAGTACTACTTAGGTAGTCAGGGGCTTCTACTAGCTCTATCCAGTCCTGCCGCTTTCGGATAAACATGGAAGTAAACGGTTAACGAGACAAAATAGTATTAGAATGCTAATGAAAAGGTGCTGTTGTCGTTTCTTTGAAACCTCGGGTGCGAAAAGTATTCTAATTGTATGATGACGCCTGACAAAACACCTACGAGGCGAAATACGTCAAGTATGGTGTGCTGCTAGCTTTCAAGTGAACATCAGACAAATGGACATGAAGATTGCTTGGGAAAAGTTAATGATGTGATAAGATATTTGCCCACGAGAACTACTTCTAGGTGAAATTAAACACATTCACCTCAAACGAAACTAGCACTCAGGACATGCGTCAACTACACGGAATAGCAAGACGAGACGGACATGCGAGGTATGGCCAAAACTATCCATTACGAAAAAAATATCATATGCAAGATAACGACAGCAAACACCCGCCCAATGCGCTCGATAATCATTGTACAGAGCATGCAAGTGATTCGACAAAAGAGCTTCAGATACCCCTCCCATCCGTTTTCATTCCCTTTTCCCCTTTCCAGTTTCCTCGTTCAATGCTGTTCATCTCGACCCTTTCCCCAATTGTTTGGAGGGTCGCCCCTCCTGTCGTGGACCACCACCGAATAATCGACTGCGTCTGCCTCGTGTGTTCCGATGAACCTCTCGGCTCCGTCGAGTGAACTCTATCCCCATTTTCCTCCGCTCACTGCCATCGTCAATGTCCATTCGACCCCTCATCTCCCGTCTCAATCCATCCACTTGCGTCTGTATGCCTAAAGCATGAACCGCCATCTCCATCCCGCAGCATAACTGTCAAAAATGCAAGTGACAAAACGACAATAAAGATGATAGGTCAAAAATATGCCTTATTTTCCCATCAACTCAACCCACCCGGCCGTCAATCGGCCGGCAGCGAGCGGGCGGTTAAAGACGTTGGGCAAGCAAAGCCGCAGATCAAAAAGGTATGAGCGGATAAATATGGATGGATGGAAGCTGCGGGAGCTGCGGAAACGGTCGCAAGATGTAACCAAGATGAGTGACGTTGATCCACAGGATTGGCCGGTGTGGCTATGGCGGGTGTGATGAGATTGAGTAGGCCGCAGGTTTGGCCGCATGAGGGAATTGAGGCCTGAGCCCTTCCTCGCCTGCTTCCTTCCCTGGCTCGGCCTTCCCCCCCGGCTTCTCCCAACCACTGTGTCATTCATCCCGCGAGAAGCAAGAGAAGATGGGTAGCGGGACATGGATGTGGGGTTGTTGACATGTCAAGCCGGCATGCAGCGGGCTACCAACAGACCCAAAAATGCCGACAGATCCCCGTGATGGCTGGACTCTTCGCCACTGTCCGTCGCCAAACCCAGAGTATCATACCTATGCAAACACTCTAAAAGGCTAGCAACGGCTCATCTCACTCTCCTCTGCCGAACCTCACATCGAAACCCTTCAACACAGCCATGATACTTGCGGCCTCTACTTCAATCGGTGCCCAGGCTTTGCCCGTCGATGATTGCTGCATACTCACACTTCCCCGATTAAGCGGAGAGTTAGCAGGCACCGCTCTAAGCTTGGGCAGCCACGAGCCAATGTCATCAGCTGCCTCCTCGAAGTGCCGGTGAGAAGCGATGGTCTTGTAAGCCTCGGCACAGGAGAGGGAGAGTGCGAAGTTGCTGGCAGCGACATTGTTGGAGGAAGAAGACGAGGAAGATAATGGGTTGGATGATGTGGGAGCAGGTAGTTGATTGGTGGTCTTGTAGCGGTTGAGGTTGATGGGGACGACGTCATCGTCGTCGTCGGGCTTCTCAGTCTTGCAGCATCCGCCGCCGGGACCGCCGCCGCCGCAACACCCGGACGGAGGAGCAGCGCTACTGCTGCTGTCAGTCTGTTGCCTGTTGCGCTCAAAGTTGGCTGCGAGGGAGCGGCAGAAGAGGCCGGACTTGGGATCAGCTAGACACTGGGCGCAAGTACCGGGACCACCGGGACCACAGCCACCGGTCTTGACTGGGGGCTTGGATTGCGCATCTTTGTTGGGGTTGTTGGCGCGGTTAAGAGAACCGAAGCTAGGTAGCTTGACAGCACCCGTAGCTGTGACTTCCATAGGCACGGGAACGACATCGTTCTCAGATGGCGGCGGAGTATGCATCTGGACTTGCTGAACCACCGAGGCCACGGTCATGGAGGCAGCCGAAAGGGCCATGGATTCCGCGCACACGCAGTAGGCCCCATCCTTGCAGAACCCGCACGACTCGTGCATTTCGACGGAGGTTATAGGCTGGGACTGTTGCTGGGACTGCTGCTGGATAGGGGCTGGAAGGGGAGTAATCGACTCTATCGTTGTCTCAGGTTTCTTGGACGAGAACAAGGCAGTAAAGTCTGTCTCCAACTGGACGTCCTCAACGCCAGCATCAGATCGCTGCCTCTTCTCATCGGGACCTAGCGAGGGCGAGCTGGGAGGTAGTGGCCTCTTGAGGTCGGCGGCCGCCAAGACCCGGATGGACTCCTCCAGACAGGCGCATCTTCCTTCGGGTGTGCATCCGCCGCAGCCCATCAAGACGTTGGAACTTTGCATGAGCTCTTCAGCGCAGGCACACGAGCCGCTGCTCTGGCAGTTACCGCAGGTAACGTCTAGCGGGGACTGGGGAACCTCCTCGGGTGGCGAGATGATCTGAGAGATAGAGAAGGGCTGAGCAGTTGGTCGTGGCTCTGCAATGGGGACGGAGTCCACCTTGGACGCAAGCTGAGTCTGTTGCGTAGGCTGTTGCTGTTGCTGTAGAGTATAGCCGTTGGACTGTTGTGGTAGGATGGACTGCGGCGACATGTTGTCCCAAGAATTCCTCAGCGTATTGCGAGCCTGCTTCTCCTTCTCCAACATGTCCTCCAACCAGCGGCATCGTGACTGCAGAGTCTGGACTTCGACTTCGAAATGGCTGATGCGACCCTGGAGCTCCCTTACAACACGGTCGTGTTCCTCCTTTTGCTCTTCCAGCTGGTCCTCCAACTCGCCGACGCGGGCGGCCCTGCGCTCGCGGAAAGCTCTCTGGGCAGCGCGGTTCTGTGCCTTGCGCTTAGTAGGAGGGGTGTCGGTGGCAGGCTTACGTCCAGGCTTTGGTCGGGGAGGGATGACCCATTCCTTGCTGGTCATGCTCAAAGGACCTCCCCCAGGAGTAGGGCAGTCGACGGGTGACATAGCACCTTGGCTAGATACGGAGGCGGCTCTAATGGGTGCAGGTCTGGGTGCGACACTGGGACGAGGCGCGATGGGAGGCACGCCAGTGAGGTTGGTGGTGGTGGTGGTTGCGGTGATGGAAGTCGATGATGCCGGAGTGGAGACGCCACAGCTTGAGGTTGGAGAGGGGGCCGAAGAGGCAGGGGTCGAGACGGCACTCGGGGAATCCCGCTTAGCAAAGGTGGCAGTTGTTGTTGATGATGATGATGCCTGCTGTAGGGTTGATAGGTCCATATCAGATTGGAGATATTGATGTTGATGATGTTGCACTTGTTGCTCAATGGATATGGACACCGAGGTCATCTGACCGGCCATGGGAGCGGCAGAGGCGACGGCCGTCATGGCAGTGCTGCCGTCGCTGATTGAAAGAGACCGAGCTTGCACAAAGAACCGAGGTGCCAACCAAGGAACAGACCAGTCAATGGCACGACTGACGGAGGATCTGATAAGATGGCGTGTGATGGACCGTGGGAGGTTCCGGTGTTCGGGCGGCTGGGGCAGGCGGAGGTTTTTAATGTCGCAGGCAGGGAGTGGGCACTGCCGGTGGAGGACAGTGGCCGGAACAGTGGATTAGGTCGCTGGCCGTTGGGCGCTGTCTTCCTCTTTTTCTGGGGCACTGAGCCGAAGCCGAGAAAAAACGTGGGGCAATTGTCCACTCTTGTCTGACTGCCGAATTCCTTCAAATCAACCTGAATCCCGTGAACCTTGTTGTCCAACAATTGAAAATGGAAGTAATTGGTTGGGGATTGGGCGCAAGATAAAGATGTCGTATAAGATGGTGAAAGTCGAGAAGACGGAATGACGCAGTGCGTGCTCGGTCCGTCGTGTGGCAGCTGCCGGCTGTGGGTAGCGTGTATTGGCTTGGACCGATGTCAGTTCGTATGTGTTTTTGACTTGTTGTCCGCAGAGAATTCGATGCAACTGATTCCCGGACTTTGTCGTAGGGGAAACAAGTGGAAATCAGGGACAAGATTCTTCTCAGACAATGAGGGGTTGTCGATTTCTTTTTGGCAAGAACGACTGCGGAAAATTTGCACCTGGAAATGAGCAGACACGGAAGGAGCGATATGCTTGGGGTGTTCTGGCGTGTTTGGCTAGGGTCTCTCGGGTCCAAGCGAATTCCGGTCAATCTCGCCCACAAAATGAGGGCTCTCACTTCTTTGATTCGATGGCTTGTGATGCTGAATGCCCTGGTTCAAGTTGCCTGGCTGACGAAAGGCCGAACAGTCTTAACAGAATGCTCCACTGATTGATTGATAAGATTACAGAAAGTGCGCTAGTACAATCGCAGAATAGCCGCTGTTGCTAGAACCACTTGTGCGTCACGAAAAGAGTGGGGCACGTCGTGGTCGGTGGGGATGGCTTAGTATGCCTTTCAACCTGTCAACGGATCAAAGATTGGAAGCGAAATGTTCAACATGCCATTTTGACTATATGATGCCTTGGTTACGAGGCAGGATCATCTGATGATCTCGTTTATCCCTTACTACCGAGCCAATACTTCGGAATTACGACAGGCTGCTTCCTCACTGTTGACGATCACCAGGGTTGCAAGCGATGTCGGTTGACGAAGGCGGTCTCCATGCTGGACAGGGGAAAGGAAAGAAGGGTGTCAAGAGAGCCAAGAATGAGTCAATCGAGTTTTTCATGAGATGCACTTCTGGCATCCGCCATCATCTGCAACCTTTGAATAGAAATTCCAGACGTTGAATACTTGCAAGCCGCTGATTAGACAAAAGGCGTTTGTCACCGACTTTTGCCAATTCGAACATACACGTTTAATTCAACGAATGTCTTTTATTTGCTTCTTCTCGTCATTATTTTTCCATCACAACCGTGGTGTTGTTGTCAAGGACCCCTGGCAACCTTCAACCCTCCTGCATGAGGGACCCAATGCCAAGAGAAATTATCAGATCGGCCACATCTCCCACTGACCCTCACTGCTGCTGAGCTCCGAGCGAACCCCGCGGGAACGACAAACAAACACGGCCAATCTCATCACACAATCACACTCAATCTTCACACTTCATCCACACCATTCAACCGCGCAACCAACAGGGTCCTCAGCACTCAACAACAGCCAACGGCCCGAACAGAGATTTCCAGCCTTTCCGCAATTAGGAACAAAAATATCCGCTTGCGAAACTTGCCCTGGATTTTTGGGGTCATCGGGTCAATCAAGCAATCAATAACCCCACACCGCAACTGCACTGCACTGCATTCACCGAGGTGCAGTCCGTCACGCCGAGTCCATCCATCCCGGTCCGCATTTCAAGCTCGGGAGCGGCCGACCTGAATACGAACCCGCACCCGAACCCGGAGCCGGAGCCGGAGTCGGACCTGAGTAGTCCCACATTTCCGGATATCAGCCCCTGAACACCGGATACACCCTTGAATCAAGGGACCACATCCGGTCACCCGGGACCGAACCAAACCCCTACCAACCTCACCCGGCAACAACAACAACAACAACAAAAATGACAACCCTCAACACCCCCAACTTCGCCGCTCCCTCCTCCCATGGGCCTTCCTCCCCTCCCCGTTCCCAAACCTCCTCCCCTATCTCCCCCAAATCAACACTCCCCCTCCCCTCCATCTCAACCAACCTCAACCCTGCTCCCCCCCTCACCAAAGATTCCCAGCAGTCCCCCTCTGAAGACGACGACGTATCCGACCTCCCCTTCCCAACAGCCCTCCCCCGCCCTTCCTTCCTCACCCCTTCTTTTTCTCCCCTCCAATACTTGGATTCCCTCTACGCCTCCTCAGATTCGACCACAACCACCACGCCCTTCAGCCAAAGACATCAAACCCTCCCCGACCTGCGGCACGAGCTCCACACCCGCTCTTTGGCCATCTCCTCCGAACTCTTGGAGCTCGTAAACGCCAATTACACCTCCTTTTTGAGCCTAGGGGATGAATTAAAGGGGGGCGAAGAGAGGGTGGAGGATGTACGCGTTGCTGTGCTGGGGTTTAGGAGGGCGGTGGAGGAGGTGCGCGGAAAGGTAAAAGAGAAAAGGGGGGAGGTTGGAGGACTAGTGAAGGAGTTGGGAGTGGTGAGAGGGGCGGTGGAGTGGGGGCGGGGGGTGTTGGAATTAGGGGAGAGGGTGGAGGGACTCGAGCAGAGACTGAGTTTGGGAAGCACCGGAGGGGGGCCAACTGGGATGGGAGGGGTGGAAGCGGGGGTGGAAGGGTGGGTGAAAAGGGGAATGACTGCTGGTCTGGACGGGGAAGAAGATGAATACGAAGGGTGGGATGATGGATCGGAGGATTTCAAGGAGGAAGTGGTTCTTGCCTCCGATGACAACAATACCGAAGAGGACGATGAAGAAAGGGAAGGGTTCGTGGCGAGTAGTCCTGCGGAGTTGGAGGCATTGGCGAGAGAGTATGTCAGGATTGAGCAGATGGCGGATAGGCTGGGTGGTCATGAGGTGCCGTTTGTGAGGAAGATGGAGGAGAGGATGATTAGGTGCCGGAATACCATCCTGTTGGACTTGAGTACCGCGTTGAAGGAGGCGAGGAGGGCGGGTGAGAGGGGCAAGAAGAGGGTGGTTAGGTATTTGGGGGTTTATAGGGTTTTGGACGCGGAGCAGGAGGCTGTTAGGGCGTTGAAGGAGAAATAGACAGGGGAGGAGGGAGGGTGGGAGAGGGTGGTTTATGTAATAGGAGGCCGCTGCTAAGGAGTTAAAAGTAACAGTTCTGAGAACACTGAATACACATAATACACAGACACATAGAGACAAGCATAAGGGTATACCAGTTACAAACCGCTCCATTTTGCCATTATAATACATGCCTATAATACAAGGAAATCTAGCCCACACTTCGTCATATACAACCACTCTTACATGACCGACTCCAAATCCTCGGGCTTGATCTTGTCGTCGGTAGGGGCAAACTCGGCATTCAGACTCATCCCAGGACCGTGGGTCGTGCTAAGAACCACCTCCTCCACCATCTTGGGCGTGGTATCATCCAGCTTGCTGATATCGGACTTGATCTTGGCCATGAACACACGAATGTTCTCGCCCAGCTGCTTGGGGGTAAAACCAAGTTGACCAACCGCCATGCGCACGACACCGTTCCTCTCCCTGTACTCGTCCATGCCAATCATGTCTCTGAAGGTGGCCTCGAGGTTGTTGGTGATGGTCTTGGTCTTGCCGCTGGGCATCAGACCCTTGGGACCGAGGAGCTTGCCGACGTTGGCCTTGCGGAGCGCGCCCTCGCTCTCGGTGTGGCAGAGGAGCTTGTTGAAGGTGAAGTTGCCCGACCGGATCGCATCGAACACGGTCTCCTCGCCGGCCATGACGGCACCGAGGTTCTTGGCCTCCTCCTGCAGCGCGCTGCCCTCGGGGCAGATGACGGCGATACGGGTGTCGGTCTTGACGGGGGTCGGTAGGCGGACGCGGTCGCGCACGACGGGGCCGTTCTTTTTTGTCCGGAGCTTGACGTGCACCTCGTACTTGACAGTCAAGGGGGGTTGGCCGACCTCGACGGCGCGGAGGTAGCTGTTGCAGGTATTATTAGATATGGCTTCAACAACAATAAGAACAGCTGATTCGCAACGTACCGCATAGCATCACAGAGAGAAAACTGCTGCTGGCCGGTCATGTCCCATGACTTGAAGAACTTGTACTGCTTCTTCTTCTTGGGCGCCTTCTTGGCTCCTCCCTTGTTGGGGTTGTTGGTCGCATATCGAACCTGCGATGCGCCGACCGACGGGACGAGAAACTTGGGTATTGTCGGAAGAGCAGCTCTGGTGGGAGTGGACAGGCTAAGCCTTGCCAGCGAGGCAATACATTGTTGTGTTGAAGCCATTGTGTGAGGAGACGTGGTCGGTGTCGCGCTCTCCAGTAGGGAACTCGAGGGGTGGCAACGGCGGCGGCGGCGGCGGCGGGACGGGGGGAATCGCGAATCGAATCCTCGAGTCGGGGACGGCACAGTCCAGTCTCGGGGTCCCGGCGCGGGCAATTGGCACGCCGCCCAGAAAAAAAGTTGGGCCCGGGGCAGATTGCGGCACTGCGCTGCACCGGCTGGGCATTGGCGCGGCAGGCAGCGCATTTCTCTCACTGTTTACGACTTGCTGAGCCACAGTTTGTGAGGGAACGCCTCAGTTCGTCTTGACTTTCACGGTGACAAGCGCCACACCTGTCACACACTGCCCGTACCTACCCCGGACGCTACCGCAAGCGCTAAACTTCAGCGCACCTGAGGACCCCGCCGCCACTACACCCACCCGTCCCGCTGTGCCCCTCCAAAAACTTCCTTGACTCAACTGTTTGGTGACGAGATCCTGTCCCGGTGTTTTGTTTTCTTGTACAGTTTCAACCCAATTTCACATACCCCATCCATCACCATGAAGCTGGACGAGCTCAAGCCTCTCGAGGCCCTCCTCACCGCGGACTTCCGCCAAATCGAGCCCCGCCTGCAGGCCCTCGACAAGCACCTGATCCTGCGCACCTACCTCGACGGCTACACCCTCGGCGACATCGACACCAAGATCTGGCTCGCCCTCCGTGGCAACCGCGCCGCCGTCTCTTTCATCAAGCGCGGCTCTCTCGCCAACCTTGCCAGATGGTTCAACTACATCGAGGAGAACCACCCCGAGATCCAGGCCGAGGTCAAGGCCAAGGACGCTGCCGCTAAAGCCAAGGTCGCCGCCGCCTCCAAGGCCGGTGCCAGCTATGCGCTCGCCCTCCAGAACGCCGACCAGGGCGTCGTCACCCGTTTCCTTCCCGAGCCCTCGGGTTACCTTCACATTGGACACGCCAAGGCTGCCCTCCTCAGCGACTACTTTGCTCACCAGGCTTACAAGGGCCAGCTGCGCCTCCGTCTGGACGACACCAACCCTTCCAAGGAAAAGCAGGAGTACCAGGATGCCATCATCGAGGATCTCGCCCTCATGGGCATCAAGCCCGACACGGTCACCTACACTTCCGACTACTTTGACTACCTCTACGAGATGTGCGTGCGCATGATCAAGGAGGGCCACGCCTACGCCGATGATACCGACCAGGAGACCATGCGCGACCAGCGTTGGAAGGGTATTGCCTCTGCCCGCCGCGACCGTTCCATCGAGGAGAACTTGCGCATCTTCACCGAGGAGATGAAGAACGGTACCGAAGAGGGTCTGAAGAACTGCATCCGCGCTAAGCTTTCCGTCGACAACCCGAACAAGGCTCTCCGCGACCCCGTCATCTACCGTTGCAACATCGAGACTCCCCACCACCGTACCGGCACCAAGTGGAAGATGTACCCCATGTACGACTTCGCCTGCCCCGTCGTCGACAGCCACGAGGGCGTCACCCACGCTCTCCGCTCCACCGAGTACACCGACCGTAACCCCCAGTACCAATGGTTCATTGATACCCTCAAGCTCCGCCAGGTCTACATGTGGGATTTCGCTCGCATGAACTTCATCCGCACCTTCCTCTCCAAGCGCAAGCTCGCTAAGCTTGTTGATACCGGCAAGGTCTGGGGCTGGGACGATCCTCGCATGCCCACCATCCGTGGTGTGCGCAGGCGCGGTATGACCATCCCTGCCCTCCGCGACTTCATCCTGAAGCAGGGCCCCTCTCGTAACGTTGTCACCATGGACTGGACCAACTTCTGGGCTAGCAACAAGAAGGAGATCGACCCCATCGCTCCCCGCCACACAGCCATCACCAAGAAGGATGCCGTCAAGGTTATCGTCAAGGGCGCCGATGCACCCGCCGAGCCCGTCAAGCAGGAGAAGCCCAAGCACCCCAAGAACAAGGAGGTCGGCACCAAGCAGGTCACTTTCGCCAACGAGCTTATCATGGACCAGGCCGACGCCAAGTCGTTCAAGGACGGCGAGGAGATCACCATCATGGGTTGGGGCAACGGCTTTGTCCGCAACATTGACACCTCGGCCGAGGTCATTCCCACCTTCGAGATCGACCTCAACCTCGCCGGCGACGTCAAGTCCACCGAGAAGAAGGTCACCTGGCTCGCGTCCAAGGGCCAGACCCTGGTCCCTGCCGAGCTCTGGGACTTTGACTACCTCATCACCAAGGATGTTCTCCAGGAGGAGGACAACATGGAGGACTTCCTCAACCCCGTCACCGAGACCATGGAGGAGGCCTGGTGCGACGAGGCGTCGGCTACTCTCAAGAAGGACGATATCATCCAGCTCGAGAGACGCGGTTACTACCGTGTTGATAAGGGTCTCAATGACTGGAAGGAGGGCGAGGAGAAGAAGCTTGTGCTCTTCTGCATTCCTACTGGCAAGACTGGTTCCAAGTAAGTGCGTTGCAACTGAAACATCATGTAAGCGGGAAAAAGTTATGTTGGGAAAAGTTTGTTGGTAGAACGATGGTCGATGAATGTAATGAAAAGATTTGAATGGTCATGTTGTTGTACGATGCGATCTTGATTTTGTCTGGTTGTTGTACGATGCGACCTTGATTTTGTCTGGTAAGGTGGTGCTGGCATTTTATTTTGACCTTTGGATTCTCTTCCGCGGATGTGATGACGCCTGTTTGCCTACTTCACCGTGTCTGTGGAATGAAAGGGTTAGGGTTGAGTACTTGCAAGCCAATCGGCAACACCCAAGTTGTCCAAACTCGGCGCAATTGCTCACTTACCCGGCACTTTTGCAAAAGCGTGCGGGCCCGTCTTGCCAACCTCACTCTGACAGCATCCCCAAGCAAGCAATGTTACCCATACGCGGAGTTTGGGCGATATGAAACACATTGCCAAGAGAAGGATTGCAAAACAATGTTGCGTCTTGGCGGTCTCGTTGTGTCCAAACCGTGCCTCTTTGCGGGACGGGAGCTTCCGCCTGCGCTTGCGGCCCTGACACCTTTCCGGCCACTGCCCACGGCACTTGCACTTGTGACTTGTGACTTCGTGTCACCGCCATGATGCAGGCACCAAACCCAACAAGCCACCATCGATAAGGTGGCTCTCAAACTCAATTCTCCTTGCCCGAAACCCAGTCGGGTCTTGTCATTGAATAATCGAGCAATGGAACAATCCAGAATAAAATCAGATTGCCGATAGCCGATCATATCAAATGGCATATGGTAATGTGAAGCCAAGAGGCGCTGGGGCGGCGCTGGGCGGCGCAAGCGAAGCAAGCGAAGCACATGCCAGAGGAATGCTACGCAAATGTAAACGAAATGCAACGGTCGACAGGCCTTGTGTAATGGAAGACAAGAGAAATCCCAGACGGACAAGAACGGACGAGATAATGCCGAGAGCAAAAGCCTCCAAAGGTCGGCTTGGAGAGAGCTTGGCGAGAAGTGGTCGTAAAAATAAACTAAACATGGACAGTCCAATACGGCTCGCTTTGGCTAGTAGGAGAGGCCGTTACAAAACTGTGATAGGGATCACAATAACCCAGAAATACATCGACCAGGGATACTTCTACTTAAGAATTGCCTAGAGTTTAGGGTTATAGGTATAGTAAGGACGTATTAATGCGTACAAGAGTCTTCCGAAGGTGTGATGTATTGACCGTGACGTATTCGGGTTAATTCTTACAACCTTTCGCTTGGGTCAGCTTGCTTTGAGTTGGCTCGTCATCAATTCGCTGAAATCAATCAAAAGCGGAAAGGTCACTCCTTGCCTGCAGTGCCGCTCTTTGCCCCTGACAGCGATCGACGTCAGGCTTGGCTCGGATCGGTTTGGGGCACGTGCTCCCACTAAAAGCGACCGAAAGCTTGCCAAAACAGGCCGGACGCTGCCTGGAAAGCTGAAAATGAGTGCCGAGAACATCAGAAACAAAGGGAAAGATCTTTACGTCATTCGCTGTCGGTTCGTTCACCTCCTCTTGGCTCTTTGCTTTTTGTTCCTCTTGCTTCTTGCTTGTGGCTCCAAGCTTGCGAGCGACAAGTTGGAGCTTGTGCCAAGTCGAGAAACGACAATGTCTTACACGACCTGATTTGACTTCCAGGTTTTGCTCATTTCCCAAGGTCCCCCAGCCATTCCCATTGTCCTACCTTAACTCGGGAACGGTTGTCGTTGTCAAATTTCTTTTCTCTTTTCCAATTCTCTCTTTCCATCTTTTTCTGGTAACTAATCGTTAATTCGATCTTTCCATTCCGCCTTCCATACATTTAGTGGAGGTGTTCTGGACTGGAATCGGCGTTGCGGTCTGTTTACGCGCGACTCGAAAACAGACAACGAACTGGAGCTTCCTCCGTTCCCGAAAATATAAGCTTAAAAGAGCTCCACCATCACGACGAGCTTCACCTTTCCCCGGGACCCTGAATTTACACATCAACAATACATAACTCGCCGACTCAAGTACTCGACGACACACTCGAATCCGCCGCAACAATGAGCGGCCCCCAGTATGGCGCCCAGCCGAGTGGCTACTACAACAACAACAACTACCCTCCTCCTCCGCCCAACTCGTACCAGATGAACCCCATGCCGAACGATGGTAATTACGGTCAGCAACCGCAGTATGGTGGTCCACCGCCGCAGCAGTATGGAAATGGTTATGGGAATGGGCAGTACGCTCCGCCTCAGGGACCGCCGCCGAACGGGTATAAACCCCCGCCGACCGATGGTTACGGCGGCCCCCCTCCGCCTGATGGGCCCCCGCCGTCGTACGATGAAGTGTTCAAGGTCCAGAAGCCCAAGTACAACGATTGGTGGGCCGGACTTTTGTTCCTGGCTACCGTTGCTGGGTTCGTCGCGGTTTCGGCTATCAGTCTTCATGGTTATGGTAGGACAGCTTGAACATTTAGATGGGAACGTGTGAATGTTTACTGACATGAAAACCAACAGCCGACAACAGAAGCCAAAACAATGGCAGCCTCAACGGTCAGCGCAACACCTTCGGTCTCACCACCCACACCATCTACCTATTCGTCTGGGTCCTAATCTGCGCCATCGTCCTCAGCTACGCCTACATGTGGATGGCCCGCAAGTTCACCAAGCAATTCATCTACGCCACCGGCATCCTCAACATCATCATGGGCCTGGTCACTGCTTTGTATATGTTATCTCGTAAGTACTGGTCCGGCGGTATCGTCTTTCTGATCTTCGTCGTCCTCCAAGCCCTCTTCTTTTGGTCCTGCCGCTCGCGCATCCCCTTTTCGACTTTGATGCTCCAAACTGCCATCGACGTCGCCAAGGTCCACGGGCACGTCTACCTCGTCTCCGCCGTCGGCGGCCTTATCGGCACCTTATTCGCCGCCTACTGGGCCATCACCCTCGTAGCCGTCTACATCAAGTTCGAGCCGGACCCGAACAACGCCGCCTGCCGTAACGCCGGCGGGTGTTCCTCTGGAAAAGTCATCGGCCTGATTGTCTTCATCACCTTCGCCGGCTACTGGATCTCGGAATGGCTGAAGAACACCATCCACACCACCGTCGCAGGCATCTACGGGTCGTGGTACTTTAACAGCCGCAACTACCCGACCAAAGTCACGCGCGGCGCCCTCAAGCGCTCGCTCACTTACTCCTTCGGCTCTATTTCTCTGGGTTCCCTGTTCATCGCCATCATCAACCTCATCCGCCAACTCGCCCAGGCTGCTCAACAAAATGCCGCGCAGGAGGGCGACATCCTCGGAACCGTCCTCTGGTGCATCTTCGGGTGTCTGATCGGCATCTTGGACTGGCTCGTCGAGTTCATCAACCGCTACGCCTTCTGCCACATTGCGCTCTACGGAAAAGCCTACTTCGCTGCGGCGAAAGATACCTGGAAGATGGTTAAAGAGCGGGGAATCGACGCCCTTATAAACGAATGCTTGATCGGCCCGGTCTTGACCTTCGGCGCTACGTTCGTCGCTTATGCGTGCGGCCTGATTGCGTATTTGTACATGGTTTACACAAAACCGGCGTATAATGATGGAGGAGGGTTCACACCGGTGGTGGTGGCGTTTGCGTTCTTGATTGGATTGCAGGTGTGTAATGTGTTTACGACGCCGCTTACCAGTGGCATTGATACTATTTTTGTGGCGATGGCGTGGGATCCCGAGGTGTTGATGAGGGATCATCCGGATTTGTACCACAGGATGGTGGCGGTTTATCCGCATGTTCAGGAGGTTATCCATGCCTGAGTGCAGTGACAAGTGGGTAGGGGAATATGGGGAATGGGGAAAAGGGTGGTAATGAGGTGGAAGAGGTGGGGGAGGTAGGAGGAGACCAAGAAATGGGGGAGCCTTTGATTAGAGGCTGTCTCCGATCAGGGTAGGAGAACCTATACGATAACCTGTAACTTGTAATTCTTTGAGGAGTTGGGTTGGGTTGGGTTGGTTGATACCCATGGGCAAGGCAGGAAGGTTAAATGATACCAGAGCAAAACGGTAGAAGAACAGCAACAAGGAGGAGAAGGAGGAGAAGAAGAAGAAAAAGAAGAGCAGTAATAGTAAACACAAAGCTTAATTATCAACCTACGTCTGATTGGCTGGCTTATCCTTACGCTCACCCTTTGCCTAGTGATTGACAATCTTCGGCTGGAATATGGTGGGAGGATTATCGTCAGCATTTCCTTCAAGTTCCTAGTCTAATATCTGATCCACAACTAACTGAAGATAGAAGAGAGAGATGAATGATACCGGTCGGTAGTGTATATGTCCTCATCAGTCGCTGCCTCTAGTGACACTGACTGACGATGAACGTTATAGAGGATGGGCAACGGTTTGAGTTATAACACAAAGAGTAGTGTAACCATAATTGTATATATCTCCGCGGTTCTTTTTGCTTGCAAGTCAGGGGAGGGACAGGAAGGACTTGAGCGGCAAAAAAATTCAGCATCCCCCAATCACAGCTGTGTGAATACACAGTCAATCACCCCACATGCCCCGGTACCTCGGGTGGGTACAATCAATGTATATGGCGTAAAAGCAAATGATACATTCACCTTGGATTGGGGACGCAGAGGAATTTGACTGGTTGTGAAAATCGCCGCTCCGATGCTAGTCGGAATCCTACCTACGGAGTTATGTTTGTGTTCGCTCCAGGTCTGTTGATGAAGAAGGAAACCCTCTCCTTGCCCATGGTACTACAACTACATCTTCAGATTCCGGAACGGGCGACTTCGTCTATACAATACAATATTGGCTAGCCTATTAGTTTGGTCCTTCGCCCACAGGTTGAATAGGGGAGGTTTAGAGCTCTTATTATCCTCTCGACAGAGAAATTGCTCTTCGTTGGAACTATTGGGCGGTACGGACGATAACAATATGGGGATGTTTTTATCAATTTTTATTGTCCTTACCGTTATCGTTATCCTCGCCGTTGTCGTTGGCTTGCTAGAGGTGGCTAGGTGTACCTTCCTCTACGGCCCTGGCCGTCGTCGTCTTCCAAACAAGATTCCATAAATCAGGGCTGGTCACCTTTTCTCATGGTCTCATCGTATGAAGGCGGCGAGGTAGCTGCTGCCGTTGATGGGCCTGGGCTTGGGGGTGGCGGCACTGCGGCCGGGGCTGGGGTAGGTTGTGGTTGATGATCGGCTAATAGTATGTATCCCGGGGCGGCCGACGGAGTTGCAAGTGTACTAGTGTCAGGTCCACAACAGCAAGTGCAGCAGGGCAGAGCTCCTTGTGTAGCCCACCACGCGTGAAAACGACGCAGAGGTTTGTAAAAGGGCCACAGGAACGTCAACGCAGTGGTGACGACAACGAAGATGGTTAAAATAGTCCGTCGTCGCTGAGTAGTCATACCCGAAGTTGCGGGGAGCGGTAGTTGCTTCCCAATGAAACCTTCCCAGATGGTGTCCACCGATGCTGACAACCAGATTAATCCCGTCACATAAACCAGAAAGGCAACGACGAAGGGCATCCACCATTGGAATGTCAGATCCGAGCAAGGATTTTAGTGTAGATTCCCACGACGTTGGGGCCATCTTATCCGAGACCGCTGTAGGTCCCATGACATACGGCAGGGCGGGCATTATGAAAGCTTGAACTCCTTCCTGACGAGTGGGCTGGAATGGAACGTTTCCGAGCTTGACTTTGTTGCGTGGGAGGAGGTGGGGCAGGACGGTGAGGCACAAGATCGGGCTGTTGAGATGGTCGACGAGGATGCACTTGTGGTTGCGGTGATGATTGGGGATGGAGTGCAGGCGGCCGCTCGTTGATGGGGCTAAGAGGGGTACTTGTCTTCGCGCTTGACGCCGTCCTTCGATATTCAATGGGGTCGTTGGCGGCAGTCGTCGTCGGTGAATGTCTGTACAGTGAAGTTTTTCAGCGCGGAACCTCGCAGGGGATAGAAATTCAAGAGAGCGATGCGGCGGAGTCTGGAATAAATATCCTTTAGGACTTAAGTAATGGTGGGGGGGGTGACTCCTATAGGGAATTTGACGTACGGGATGGGCGATGGTTGATGTTTCCGATTTTAGTACCGAAAAGAGGTAGTAAGTGTAAAGAACAAGGTGAGAGAGAACGATAGTACAAAAGAACGACGTAAATATAAACCCCTCTCATCCTTGTGACACGTAGTCCTTTCTGCACCATGAGCAGGTTCGGAGGTCCGAGGTCACGGTTACCGAAGAAACTCGCGAAACTCGGAAACGACGAAACGGTCCGGCAACGCAGCGTTGGAAGATTCCTTTTGAATGTCCGGTCATGCAAGTCCATATCTGCCGCATGCCGACAAAAGGGAACGCCGAACCGTACACCTCCTTCACCTTGAACTAATGGCAAACAACTCACTCCGGATGTTTGATACACTATCATAAAACGCCTGATCAGGCAGCCGCACGATAACAGGCCGGACGGAAGGTCATTAGCTGACGAACCGCGGTACATAAGGTAATTTTCTAGATGCCGTGCCTTCGGTTATTTTGCACTTGACTCGGTTAAAGAACTTATTAATACCAGAGAATAACAAGAGGAGAATGGAATGAGAAGACGAGTAGTAGTAATAGCAAAAACAAAGCTTAATACTTACCTACGTCCAGTTTTGATTGCTGGTTGTTGGTTGCTGCAAACTTTTGTGACACAGTGATAATTTTTGGAGGTAACCCATGACGGGATTTACCGCGATCATCGGCGTGATCCCATGCATGTTGTCTGCTTTGCAATAGAGCAAGGATGGGAGAAAAGGATGAGTAGTGTTTCCAATATGTACTTAGCACAAGTCGCATTGACACTAACGATAGACGTTAGACGATGGATGTCAGAGTAGAGATTTAGAAGGTAGCAATGGGGGATGTATCCAAAGGGTACGGGGCCAACTTGAACAGATTGGGGGATGTTGAGAGCACTGTGGGATATATACCCACGGGTATCGTGTGAAATTGGGCTCATCCAGCAACGCAGCTTCCGACTAGGGCTTTGGGACCTGCCCATCAGTATCGTCATCAGCATCGTCATCAGCATCAGCATCGTCGTCTGTTCCTTCCACTTTATCACCCTTCCTCTCTCCCCTGGTCGGCCACCCCTCTGTCTGCCTCTTTGCCCACTTGACTGCCTTCTGGTGCTTCTTGCTCTTGAGGTGCTTCTGCCACTGTTCTTCGATTCTAAACTCCTTTTCGCACACCTCACATGTCTTGTTGCATATCGTCTCGGGTCGGTTGCTCCTTTCCAACTGCTCGGCCAGCACCTCTCTTGCAGTGTCCGACAACTCTTCTGGTCGCGGTAGCGGCTGATCGGCAAGGTGTTTGGCGAGAAGAGAACTTCCCTTCTCGGCTACTTCAGAGTGCCATTGGGAAATGTTGGACGAGTCGAGAAGATAGAATTTGGACAAGAGGTTCTCTTCCCGAAGGGCTGCAATGGTCTTTCGAGCGATCCACCGGATTTGGTACTTTGCGTACTGGCGTGTTGCTGTCTTGGTGTCCTCGATTCCTTGTTGCTTGAGCTTTTCAGGTGAGGCTTGTGGAGTATCGGTTTCGGTAGACTTGACGGCTGATAGATATGATTCGAATTGGCGGAACCCGATGGACTGCCAGATTCCCTTGGTGCGGTCGACAGTGCCACCGGCCGCAAGCCGACGTTGTAGGTAGTCGTAGACTGATGATGTTTCGTCCAGAAGGCCATTGGCTACCATCTTGTCTACACGCTTGTCAAGGCGCTCGTTAAGCACATCGGGCTTAGCGTAGAGCCAGAATAGGAGCAAGTTCCAGGGACTCGGTGGTTGATCTGCGCGCTTGGCTTCTTTTCGAGCGCGCTGTTCAGCATAAATGTCGGAAGCACGACGGCCAGTGGTAAGGTAAATCTCGAGCGAGTTGCGAATCTTGCGAATGTCCTTCGGGTGCCAGCGCTCGGCCATGACTGGGTCAACTTCTTGTAGCTTGGCCAGCATGACCTCGGCGGACTCGCGAAGAATTGGGTGTTGGCTTGCGAGTTCTTCTCGTGTGATTTTGGCAGCTGCCTCTGATTCTACGGTCGTCGCAGGATCTGACTCAACCAGCTTCTCGTCGAACAGCAGGCCGTCAAGGTAATATGAAGTTCCTCCTACTACAACAGGCAGCTTTCCCCTCGACCTGATATCCGATATAATCCTCGTTGCTTCGCGTTTCCAGCTGGTGACAGACCATGGCTCCTCGTCGAGTCCAATGTTGCCGAGGAGGTAGTGGGGGATGCCGCGCTGCTCTTCGGGAGTGAGCTGGTTGGTGATGATGGGCAGGCCTCGATACATTTGCATGGCGTCAGCATTGATGATTTCGCCATTGAATCGGGTCGCTATTTCCACGGCAAGCTGGAGCCATAATAACTGTGATCAGCGCACAGGAACACGAAGACGGGACGAGAGGCAATTGCGATCGAATGGCTGGTCAAGTAGAGATAGAGGTAGCTGTCGTACATCAGACTTGCCGGTGCCCGTGGACCCGTAAATGACAACCAGAGGGTCTGCCATTGTTGCTATGCGAGAGACGGAACGGATGGCCTGGGAGAATATTGGACTGGTCCACCTCATTGACGGTTATTGAAGAAGCTTGTTGAGGTGGTGAGGCACATTGCTCTAAGCGTTGACGGAAGAAAACAAAAAAGTTGAAGATGGGATTGAATTGACAATGCAGTGACACCGGCAGGCATCAACCTCACCAAGCCCACCTTCAAAATCCCCAGAAAGTTGACGGACGGGTTGTTATCGATAAGAGAGATGGCATCCACACACTGACCCCTAACCCCTGCGACTGTCCCTGCTGTTGTCCAGGCTTCCCCAACGATTTGGATTCGAGTTTCAACAAGGGGCGCTGGAACGAAAGAGGGATGCCTTGTGGACGGGCCGGATGTTGCCTGCCGAAGGAGCTCCCTCGTTCTGGGTGCGAGTGGGACTTAAGAGGTTGCTCCCCTGCAAACGTCAGAAGCTCGTTCCAGCTCCAGAAGGCTGGCCATGCAATTCACATCTATCATTGGTCAAAAGTCACGTGCAGTGGGTCTCTTCCCAAGAACACTAGCACCGGGACCCTCCAAATTGGACACATCACACTTGGGCGACTTTTTGGACAGATCTCGCGACGCACCGCCTTCCGCCTTCCCTTTCGTGCTTTCGGCCAGCTTCCACTTCCAGGACACTTCTTAATCGCCAACTCATCCTCCACCCTTCCACTTCCCCCCCCCTTTCCTTGCTTGAACCTTCAACGCAGCGCCGACAACACTCTCTGCGCTTCCAAGTTTACAAAGGGCTGTTGTCGCCCGTTTAATTTAATCTTCCTTCTTTTTACCCTTTTCTCTTCCTTCTCTCTCCACAGACCATTGCCCACCATGAGTTCCCGTAAGTTGCTACTACTCTCGACTACTCTTCGGCAGACACGCGTAAGCGCGTTGGTGATGATAACTGTGACTAATCTTCCGCCCGCCATGCAGTACGGTTCCTCGATCTCGTCAAGCCCTTCGTGCCGTTCCTCCCCGAGGTTCAGCAGCCCGAGACCAAGATCCCCTTCAACCAAAAGTTGATGTGGACTGGCTTGACCCTGCTCATCTTCTTGGTCATGAGCCAGATGCCCCTCTATGGCATTGTCTCGTCCGACACCTCCGATCCGCTATACTGGCTGCGCATGATGATGGCGAGTAACAGAGGTACCCTGATGGAGCTCGGTATCACCCCCATCATCTCCTCCGGCATGGTCTTCCAGCTCCTCGCCGGTACCCACATGATCGACGTCAACCTCGACCTCAAGGCCGACCGCGAGCTCTACCAGACCGCCCAGAAGCTGTTCGCTGTTATCCTCTCCATCGGTACCGCCACTGTCTACGTCTTCACCGGTCTCTATGGCCCTCCCAGCGACCTCGGCGCCGGTATCGTCTTCCTCCTCATCCTCCAGCTCGTCGTTGCCGGCATGATCGTCATTCTTCTCGATGAACTTCTCCAGAAGGGCTATGGCCTCGGCAGCGGTATCTCGCTGTTCATTGCCACCAACATCTGCGAGTCCATCATGTGGAAGGCTTTCTCCCCCACCTCCATCAACACCGGCCGTGGCCCCGAGTACGAGGGTGCCGTCATTGCCCTCTTCCACCTCCTCATGACCTGGGACAACAAGCAGCGTGCTCTCTATGAGGCTTTCTACCGCCAGAACCTCCCCAACATCATGAACCTGCTCGCCACCCTCGTCGTCTTCGCCGCCGTCATCTACCTCCAGGGCTTCCGCGTCGAGATCCCCGTCAAGTCTTCCCGCCAGCGTGGTGCTCGTGGCTCCTACCCCATCCGCCTCTTCTACACCTCCAACATGCCCATCATGCTGCAGTCCGCTCTCTCCTCTAACGTCTTCCTGATCAGCCAGATGCTCTACTCTCGCTTCTCCGAGAATCTTCTGGTCCGTCTTTTCGGCGTCTGGGAGGCCAAGGAGGGCACTGCCCAGCTCTCTGCCGTTTCCGGTCTCGTCTACTACATGAGCCCCCCTCTCAACTTCAAGGACGCTCTTCTCGACCCCATCCACACTGCCGTCTACATCGCCTACATGCTCACTGCCTGCGCCGTCTTCTCCAAGACCTGGATTGAGGTTTCCGGCTCCAGCCCCCGCGATGTTGCCAAGCAGCTCAAGGACCAGGGTCTCGTCATGGCCGGCCACCGCGAGCAGAGCATGTACAAGGAGCTCAAGCGTATCATCCCCACTGCTGCCGCTTTCGGTGGTGCCTGCATTGGTGCTCTCTCTGTTGCCAGCGACCTCATGGGTGCTCTCGGCTCCGGTACCGGTACTCTCTTGGCTGTCACGTAAGTTTTGTCACCTGGTTGTGGATTGTTATTCAGTTGCTAACTCTTTTTTCTTCCAGTATCATCTATGGCTACTTCGAAATTGCCGCCAAGGAGGGTGATCTTCAGGGCATGAAGGGTATGATCATGGGCTAAAAGCCCATGTGTCTGCCCCCATGATAAATATCAGAGGTCATAAAAGACTCCATGTCAGGTGGGCCATGATGACGAAAGCGACCATGATACTGTTCGCCGGGCCGGCTACCTGACGTTATTTATATGTGAAATTTAATGAGTGGAAGAAATCAAGATAAACCTATGTTGTGTCGTGTGTTTGTGTAACTCAAATGTGTATAATATCACCTAAGGGAAAACTAAAAGGTCCATAAAAAGGATGGCGTCTTTGCGAGCAATTGCTAGAAGCAAGCGGGCGGATGGGCGAGATTTGGGAAAAGCAGTTGCTATCTTTATCTGGCCGTCAATATATTGGGTGTATAACATGAATAACGAACGGATACAGAGATCGAGGGGTACCAAGCCTGTCGTCTGCTGTTGATATTGGGTGTATAACATGAACAACGGATAGACAAGCCGAAGAGTACCGCGCTCGTGGTCGGTTGTTGAACGACGTGACTACATCAATGCTTCCAGGCCTGCTCATGAGACCAATTCGGAAGTGTTCCTCGACCCATGGATGATTTTAACATGGTGGCACACACGCAGGATAAAGAACATTGCAAGAGCACAGAGTCCATACAGAACATATGCTGATGCAACGCGACTTCTGTTTTCCATTTTCCTTTTCGATCACGAACCTGGGGTTGTTGTGTCACAGTCTTCCGAGCTGAACGTTAGTTCTGGCGTCCATACCTTCCTTTTCTCTACCTACATACTACCAAAATATCAAAGTCACCCCTTCCATCACCAAAACCGGCATTCGAACGCCCGGTAGATAAAGAGATATTTCGACAGGTAAGTACAAGGGATATCATTTCTGTATTTTTTTCTATCCCATCTGCAACCGGGATTGCCTGTACTTTTATCTATCCTATACTCCCTTCCCAGGGACATCTACTTCCACAAATCCAACACCGAAGCAGCTGAGATCGGACCTAAGCCTCAAGCCTCAATCTGACTCTTAACCCACTTCTCCAACCCGCCCCTAGCAATAATCTCCTGCACATTCGGCGGCAGCTCGCCCACCTTCTGCTCCCACTTCTTGCCCGAAGCCTCCTCAACAACCACTTTGCTGCGTCTCACATCCCACGTCAACTTCCACCCCGTCCTCTTCGTCAGCGCCTTCTTATCTCCCCCAAATTCTTCCCGGAGTCGCTGAACAAGCTTCGGCACCTCAACACCCATCAACGCATTGTTAATCGAGTTCCTGCTAAAGATATTCCCAAAACTACCGCTCACCACCAGCGGGATCTGCTTAGCCAAAATAGCGGTGGCAGCTTGTTCACGGGAACTGCCGCAGCCGAAGTTGAAGCCTGTTACCAAAATGTCACCTGCACGGGCGATGGACCCGAAGGAAGGGTCGTAGTTCTCCATGCAGACTTCGGCCATTTTTGAGGGGGTGATGTTATCTTGGTAGGTATATTTGCCCGGGTAGATGCCGTCCGTGTTGATGTTGTCGGCGTCGCAGAAGATGATTTCGCCCGAGATGGCTTCGGGGAAGCCGGGGAGGATTTCGGTCAAAGACTCGGAGTCTGAGGAGGGGGAGGGGGAGGAGGTGGAGGTGGATTCGGGGGCAAGACCGGCCTCGGCATTGGCGATGAGGGATTCAGCCTCCGCAATGATTTTGTCGAGAGCATCCTCAATGGACATCGCCTTGTCTTGTTCAACAACACCGTTGCCCTCGCCGATGATCACCTTCTCCACACCCTCGGGCTTTTGGTACCAACCGGGTCCGGCAATCTTGCCCTTGAGCGCCGAAGCGGCGACGACCTCAGGAGAAGCGAGGTAAGCCTTGGCGTCGGTAGAACCCATGCGCCCCTTGAAGTTACGGTTGGAAGCAGAGATGCCGATCTCGCCCGGCTCAAGCAGACCGGTGCCCAAGCCGATGCAGGGACCGCAGCCCGAGGGAAGGGGTTCGGCGCCCGCGTCGAGAAGAACTTGCCAGTCGCCGGAGTCTTCGGCTTGCTTTTGTTCGAGGAGGGAGGCAGCGGCGATGTAGAACTTGACGCCGGGAGCGACCTTGGGGATGACGCCATCGGCACCGGCGGCGTCCTTGAACACGCGCGCGGCGGCGGCGATGTCGGAGGCGCGCGAATTGGTGCACGAGACCAGGTAGGCCTTGTCGAGCTTGAGGTTTTGGGCCTCGAGGTCCTTGAGGGGGGTGGCGATCTTGACGGAGTTGGGGCCGGCGACGAAGGGGGAGAGGGTGGAGAGGTTGAGGTAGAGTTGTTTGGCGTAGGTGGCTCCCGGGTCGGCGACGAGCGGGTTCTCGAGCAGGGCGTCGATCTTGGCGTGGGTGAACTTGGCTTTGTCGCCCAGCTCGGGGTGTTCCATGGCCGTGACAGTGGCCTTGGCACGCAGCCAGGAAGCCAGGACGTTATCGATGGGGAAGAGACCGGACAGAGCGCCCCATTCGGTGGTCATGTTGGCGATGGTCAGGCGGTCATCGACGGGGATGGACCGCATGGTTTCTTCGGCGCCGGTGAACTCGATGGCGTGGTTGAGCACGTCATCGTTGTTGAAGAGGCCGCACAAAGCGACGATCACGTCCTTACCCGTCACGCCGGGCGGGAGCAGGCCGGTGAAGGTCACCTTGGCGATGGGCGGGATCTGCCACCATGTCTTTCCCGTGGCCCAGATGGAGGCCGCGTCGGTGCGCACCATGGGCGTGCCCAGGCAGCCGACGCCGCCGTACATGTTGCTGTGCGAGTCAGAGGCCACCGTGACGGTGCCCGGCCACGCATAGCCCTCCTCCACCATGATCTGGTGGCCGATGCCCCGGCCGGCAGGGTAGAAGTCGACGCCGTGCGTCTTGGCGAACTCCTCGATCTGGCGGTACTTCTTGAGGTTGGCCTCGCTCTTGTTCTGCACGTCGTGGTCGAGCGTCATGACGACCTGGCGGTTGTCGTGGATCTTGGAGGCGCCGATGGACATAAACTTCATGGCGACGGGCCACGAGTTGTCGTGCGTCATGCAGTGGTGAGGCTGGAGCGTGACATAGTCGCCGGACTTGACCTTCTTGCCGGGAGCAAGGCCGACCGAGTAGCGCTGGACAATCTTCTCGGTCAAGGTCTGGGGCACCTGGGGGACGACCTTGGGGAGGGTCGAAGAGGCCAGGTTCTCGAGCTGCGAAGGGAAGGCATCTTGGAGACGGCGGGAGGTGGTGCTATAGTAGGAACCGGCGGCGGCGGCGCGGACACTGCGGACGGAGGTGGTTCTCGAGGCGGCAAGGAATTGACGGGGGGCTCTGCTGGCAGCCACGGCCAGGGCTCTTCTCTGGAAGCGGGTAAGGCTGTTAGTCGCAATTGCAATGGTAATTGTAGAGGGTAAACAGAGGACATACCACGGGGTGAATCATGATGGACCAGCTATCACGACCTACAACTGACCATGGCACTGCCGGACAGGAATTGCAATTGGTGTTTATAATAGTGTAACACCAAAAGGAACGAACGACAGATTGGAAATCGAGTCACAGCGACTCGTTTAACGACTGGGGATGGGCCGGCAGTCAGTCAGTAGTAGTGGAGTCCGGGGATACCATGGATGGCCCGGGGTGGCGATCCCGGCATGAAAAAGTTGTGTGGGGGCTCCGGCACCGGCCGTCCTGACTCCCGAGCATGTCAGGCACGTCTAACCGGGGAGGTACGTACCGCCGTCACATTTTGGGGGACCACCTAAAATGTTAGAGCGCGCTTATCTTATCACCATGTGTGGATGCAGCGTAGGCAAGGGACGGGATGTTAACGCCGCGAGGAATCCGAGAAAAATCGGCTTTCTGGACGGTCATCGAATCTTTCAGTTACCTCTATCCACTGTGCCAAGCAACTTTATTCAGGACAACCTCAAACACCACCACCGCCGTTTGAGGTGTGTTTTTCTGAGCTGTGCGAGGGACCGAAACTTGACGCAAACTTGAATTGATCTATTCATATATCAATGCGCAAGGCACTACCCCTCATCACTGCAAAGCTCAACTGCCGCTGACTAAGACTGCAAACCAAAACAGGAAAAGGATCACGGTACGTTACACGTACATATCACGCACCAACCTATACACGGATAAGTATCCTAGATGCGCCAGGAGTGCCCAGGGCGGTATTTTTCCATTCACGGTTCCCCAAGTTGGACCCTTCTGGGCTGAACTTGGTCCCCTTTTCGTGGTTAATGAAAGAAGCACAAGCCACGAAGTGGTCCCAGATCGGTTGCCCTGAATGCACAAATTGAGACTGGACAGTGGAAGCGCTGGCGCCGGGAAGTCCAGCACCCGACTGCCGATGCGCTGGAAGCTCCAATATCGCTCCAATGAGTTCAATGGCCATGCATCATTTTGCTGAACTGGCTGCTCTAGATGCCGTGATACCATCTTTTTCTCCATATATTCTACTTTCAAATGACTGATCAGCTCAGCCATGAGCGTTTAATACAACGTTTCGCCAGTTCAAGCTGGCAAACTTGGGGATGATGTGTCCAGTTTGGAGCCTCTTTTCAGCCTCTCGGGCGTTTTTCCATTTCGTCCATTTTGATGCTCGGTTTCGCTTTAAGACTGACGCCAAGATGCCAAGAAGAGCCCCTACCCACCCACTACAATCGCTGTGGTGAGAGGTACAAGGGGAGGCGGTAGAGCAGAGAGGTACCAGGTGGTACATACCGAATGGTCCCCACGATGCGGAAGTTCCATTCATGTCACTGTCAGGCACTTCCAACTTCCACTTCGAACTTTTTGTCCAGGTCAACGGAAGAACTCGGCGTCGTATTCTCTTATTTCTGCTGCCTGCCAACAGCAGGCAACAACGACTGTCAACATTGAAGCTTCAGTTCACACTCTCGACATGTTTCTTCCAAGTCAGGATTCCTGTGTGAGTGGGAGGCAGGAGGAAGAAGAGTCACCCGCCGGCACAGGAAGGTACCATTGGTAAGGTACCCATTCACACCCCATTGCCCTGAAAGGCAGGCACCAATCCTACAAAAGAATCGGAGACTTTCCCGACCATTAAGGTTCTCGCGACCTTTGACATTCTTTTCCTTTCCACTTCATTTCGCACTTTTACACTCACTGGGTCTCGATTCAGATTCTCATTTTGGCTCAGCCTCTTTGCTAGATCAACAAGTACTGGGAACTTGTTTATTTTCCTTTCTTGGTCCTGATATCCCGACCCACTACATAGTCGTTTCCTCTCTTCGGATCTGACCTCATCCATTAGACTCTCTTTGTTCTCTACCGGGGGTACATCTCCCATAGAGATGCTCGCACCATCTCTACTACAAAACTATCGCGGCATCATCACCACCGGCACTCACCGATCCGACAGCATCGGCACCAGTCATGGACCCTTTCCAAGACGTGCCTATGGCCCTTCGGCCCTCTGCCTCGGAGACTGCTCCAGGGGCTTCAACGGCTTCTTCAGGGGCTGATCCAACCGCCCTATCAACCCCTCCACAACCAGCTCCAGTGTTTTCAGCCCAACCTCCATCTCAGACTCAACCTCAAGTCTCAACCCCATCTCAGCCTTCATGGGGCCAAACTCCAGGCTCAGCAGAATCCCCATGGGACCAGTCTCCGGCCCAATTGGAGTCTCCATGGGACCAAGCTCAAAGTCAGGGTCCCTCTCAAGACCAACAGCCTCAGAGGAGTCAACCTCAGCAACAACTACGCCAAGCCAAGTCGCCTCGTATTCTCGCTTGCCAGCTATGTCAAGGAAGAAAGATCAGGTGTAATCGAGTGTTCCCCTGCGATAACTGCAAGAAGGTTGGCTGTCCCGCATAGCTCGATCATCTTGCATAAGCATGCTAACCTTGCCTCACAGTCCAATGTCCAGTGCATACCCAGTAAACCGGCACCTCTTAGAAAACGCCGGCCACCACACCAAGCGCTGCAGGAAAAACTGGCTGCCGTGACGGAAAAAATGGAGCAAATGAGGCGTGAAATGGATGCTGCCAAAGCGAGTGGCCAGGGTCTGGCTATTCCCGTCACACCCACACCGACCACTTCTTCTTGGGACTCTAGGGGAAAACCGAGACTGATCCAGGAGGAGGGCGGTGTTCGTTTCATGGACTCCCTATTGGGCACCATGTACCAAGAGGTATGTCATCATCTCTTCGTTCTGGTGTCTTCCGGCTTACCAACATATATACAGCTAGGGCAAATAAGAGCCATGGTAGACATTACGCCAGACGATGGCTCAGAGCTGATCCTCGGCGCCGACACTCCAACCCTTGATCCCATGTCTCTCTGGCCTGAACCCGGTGCTGTTTGGCAGCTCTGTGACATATTCTTCCAGAGAGTCAACCCCTTAATGAAGATCATCCACAGGCCGACGCTGGAGAGATATGTCGCGGAAGCTTCTAGTGGGCCGTTCGGGCTTCGTTCCAACATACGAGCCTTGTTCTTCTCCATCTTTGTGATGGCGGTCGTGTCTTTGGATGCAGACGAGTGCGTGAAGCGGCTAGGCTACGACAGGGAGCAGGCTGTTCGGGACTTTTCTCAAGGTACTCGCTTGACATTTTTGCGAATGGGTTTCCTTAGCACGAACGACCTTACTACTCTCCAGGCATTTACTCTTTACTTGGTATGCCATCCCTCAAGACGCTATTCATCGATTTTGACGTCGCAATGCTGACAATCACAGACATCGCTCCAAGGCCGATTCAATCCTCATGTCACTTGGGTTTTGCTTGGCACCGCCATACGCCTGGCTCGAAAGTTGGGTCTTCACGTTGATGGCAAACGATTAGGGCTACCACCCCTCGAAACCGAGATGAGAAGGCGGCTTTGGTGGCAGCTTGTCGTGCTCGATGCCAAATCCGCAACAATATCCGGCTTCAAGTCTGCGTCGGTTGTGCGAGACTGGTCCACCGAGCTCCCCAGAAACCTTGAAGACACCGACATGCATCCCGATGCCAAAGAAGACTTCGTAGAACGTGACGGCCCCACCGAGATGATCTTCTGCCTCATGTCCTATAAAGCCACCGATTTCCTCCTCACCAGCGGGCAGGATTTCGAAGGTGTAATGATCGCGGCCGACCTCCCAGGCAGCCACGCCCCTGGCTCCGACGACCAACGTCACCGCCGCACCGTCGAACAACTAGCCCTCGAGTTGTCAGCGTTTACGGACCGCTACCACTTGCACCCCACCAACGGCCCGGTGCATGCCCTGGCCTCCAAGTTCAAGGACTTTTTCATCAAAAAACTCTGCAATGCCAAACCTCAACCTCCTCCTACTTCTGACCAACAAGGCTTCGACGATGTCAACCGCGCTTTCAGGTTAGCTATCATCGACCTCGAGCACAACGAACTCAACCTTGTCAACGACGACCCCGCCTTCTTCTGGATTTCGCGCGTGTACTTCCAGCCATTCAACTTCATGTACGTCGTCTCGCAGCTGTGCCAGGTCCAGTCCCCGTCCGCCAGTGATGAGCACATGAAGACAGCAAACGCCAAGACCGACCTAATCGATCGCGCCTGGCGGCAAGTCTCCTTCGTCTACCAACTCAATGCCGACCTGTTCGACATGACAAACCGGTTGTACTTCCAAATCGCTCGCAAGGTTCTTGAAGCTTGGCAGAAAAAGTCCGAAGCGCTGCTTAGGCAGACGGGGACACGGCCACCTGCTCCCTCATACGTCGAAAAACTTGCGAGTATCTTGGGCAACGGTAACATGGATGACGGCTCTTTGTCAGCAACGGGAACAGGGACAGGGACAATACCGGCGGCCACGACACTGGCCTCAACGGCAGAAACTGGGTTTGCCGGTGGTAATGACTCGTCGTCGCTCGTGCCTGGGCCTGCTGTTGGTACAGGTCCCGGTGCCGCTTCTATTCCCACTACGCATGCGCTGGGCCGAGGGCAAACGCAAGAACCGTCGCCGCTCATGGAGGGCATTGTCAACTATATGGACCCAAACACGGCCTTCGCTGGAAACATGTGGGGAGATGAGGGATTTGGCGATCAGTTCCAGCAGCCTCAAATGCCGATGATGGGCATGATGGAGGATCCGACGACTGGTATGTGGTACAGCGGTCCACCTTATTATTATCCGAATACGGAAGGAGGCGGGGAGCCGTCGAGGGGGATGTGGTGATGCGGTGGTGTGGTGGTGAGGTGTCAGCCATTGAGCCCCTACCCATCGTCGGTCGGCCTTTCGCTTTGTGTAGGAGTGTCGGAGCCAGGTTGTACGGCACGGTTCCCCATCAGCGTTCGAACATGATACCCTGGATTCCTCTTCCTTTTTCGTTCTTTTTAGTTCTAGCATCGCATCGCCCCTCAGCTTTTGTAGTTTTTACCCGAGGACATCTTTTGGAGCAGGAGTTGTAGGATATGTGTAAAGATAATTATATCACTCCGTGTATCTTTTCGTTATAGGTAGTCATAGTGATAGGTGGAACAAACATGTATCAATATGGTTGAAATGACGCAATATTTACTCTGGCGTGACCTTACCTGTGGTGGCGCCGTAGATGAGAAAATAGGGTAAGTGCTAATCATCGGCTTCCTGGTGTCATAGTAATCACTAACAGACCTCACGTGTTCTTTTCCAGCCCCCAGCCCAGACGAGTAAAATGCCAAACCACTTGTTCAAAATCACTCATTGTTTACTTCTTTTGACTCTCCAGTTCCGGCCCCCAACTTGACGGGATGAACTGGACGGGGGCTTGGGGTCCACGGTGTTTGCTGCACGGTCTGACCAAAACACCGGGTCGGTGCTGCAGCCTTTGAGGGACAGCGCCACATGAGCGCTTTGAACCGCTGCCAGGGAAACTGTTAGTGCAGGTGCTTGGTACTCTGATACGTCCCCGCACCTCCCGCCCTTTTGGCGTTTGGCCTTATGTCATCCTCATTTTCCCAACTTCAACTTCCTAAAGAAAGTTCGATGCATCAAATAACCATCCACACTTCCCACCTATCGTCTACGCGATTTGATTTTCAAGACTGTTCTTGGTGATTGATGAACAGGTCTCCCACGTAAAGCCTCCAGACACTATGCGTTGCGAACTTAGCACGAGTTTGTCGCCAGCCAGCCGTGTCAGCAGCGAACTGATCAATCTGGCCTTCACAATACGAGAGACGAGGTAATTCCAGCGCATTCAGCTATGCGAACATCATTAACGCCTCTATTCGATGCCGGGAGCTCTATCGTGACTCCAAAAATGTGGGTATCGTGTACTTTATCATCCCTTACTCTCCCTAAAACTTGGCCAGCTTCTTGAGCTCGCTCACATACCAGGTCTAGAAAAACAACCAGTTAGCATTACATACTCGGGAAAAGACAAACACAAGGAAGCAAAAGGGGTTAAAACGTGACGTACAATCTCAGCACCAGCACCAACAATGGACTTCATGCCCAACTTCTCAAAGATCCAGTGCGGCTCAACCTTCTTGTCGAACAAGCGGGCATCCTGATCGGGAACCTCCGGGTTGAGGATCAAGTTGGTGGGAAGCGAAGGGTTGATGATTGCCGGGCGTCCGATACCGATCATGTCGCAATCGTCGGCGGCCAAAGCGGCCTCCATGCCCTGACGGGTGCGGAAGCCGCCGGTAACCATGAGCGGAAGCTTGGGGAACTTGGTGCGGATGATCTTGGCGAACTCGAGGAAGAAGGCCTCGCGGGCCTTGGTGCGTTCGGACTTTTCGGCCTTGGGGCCGTTGGCCATCTGTTGTGTCTGGTGTCAGCGTTCGTCCAAGCAAGCCATTCTCACTCTGAGCAACAACCCCCCCCTTCCCCATCCCCTTTCCTGGGCCTCCCCTCAACACCAAAGGAGACGCCAAAACTCACCTGAGGATCCTCATAACTCCCACCACTAACCTCCACAAAGTCCACACCCCACTGCTCAAAAAGCTCAATCTGCCTCAGCACCTCCTCAGCGGTATCAACATCCCCCTCATCCCCCGATCCCCTCCCCTTCTGCCAATCCGCACTATTCAACTTGATTCCTACCACAAACCTCCTCGCCTCCTCTTCACCAACGGCCTCGGCCACCTGCCTCCTACACTCCTCAACAATCTCCCCGACAATCCTCGCCCTGTTCTCGGCTGACCCGCCATACTCATCCCCCCTCTTATTCGTCTTTTTGCTCAAGAACTGCGCCAAAAGATATCCATGCGCCGCATGGATCTCCACGCCCTGGAACCCTGCTTCGGCCGTGATCCTAGCAGTGGCGCCGAACTTTTGCACGATATCTCTGATCTCGGCGACCGTCAACTCTCGCGGCGTACCAAAAAGCAACTTCGACGCCAACCTTGGCACCAACCCCTCTCCCAGCACCAACGGCACCGCTGACGGAGCAACCGCTTTTTCCAGCAGTCCCCTCGTCCCCGCGCCCATCGGACTTTGGCGGCCGGGGTGATTAATCTGCACCACCACCGGCGTTTTGCTCTCTCCATTCAGGCGAGCAGCATCCGCCCAAGCCTTAAACGCCGTCAGGGTCTGCTCCGGCGTCGTACCGGGGTGATTGGGGCTGATATCGTGCACGTCGCCCTTGTGCGCGTGGTCGACTTGCACGTTGCCTGTTAGGATCATGCCCCAATCACCGCGGGCCCAGGTAGCATAAACGGCGGAGAGCTCGGGGTTGGGCAGGTGGTTGCCGAAGCCCATCTGTTCGGCCATGGCGGCTTTGATGAGGCGGTTGGGGAGGGTGAGGCCGTTGGGGAGGGTGAGGGGTTGGGCCAATTTGAGGTCGGAGATGGAAGCCATTTTGATGATGGTGGTGTTTGGATCTTGGTGATCTTCGACTAGGTCTATGGGTTGGTGTTTAGAGTACGGTAGGTAGGTGAGGGTTGGTTACTTGGTGAGGCTCGGTGAAGGGGTTTGATAGTATGCCGCTTAGAGAGTGATGAATGATGCTCAATGAAATGAGAACTCAAACCAAAGACCGGGGATGATAACCTCCGGTTTATATCAGGTTTATCAACACTTTTAAATCCGGCAGTCAGTCAGTCCGTCCAGGGATTTTGATATCAAGAACCCATGCTGGCGGCGAGCGGATACCCTCGTGTCAACGCTTATTAATTCTTCCAGTTTCCACTACCGAAGCTCCACTCCACCGAAACTCCGTAGCGGGTAAAATCCTTCCTTCGGCCATGCTTCCGCCATGCTTGACTCGCTTGACTCGCTTGAGTTTAGTGAGTAACATGGTACAAGCCTGGAAGATACTGGAAGTCCAGAACAGTTCTCAGTTTCACCCTTCTGGCTCTTCACCTCTGCGCCCGAAAAGAAAAAAGGCGTGCGAAACTTGAGTGATGGACATTTTGAGGCGAAATCAGAAGCCGAGGTATCTGGAAGCGATGTCACTATCTCGACCCCTTGTTTCACAGCGCTGGTGCTTTCGAAAACGCAAACAGGCGATACGCTAGCGAAGCACACGACGAGGTACAGTGTAAATCGTAGATCTCCCGGCGAACGGCGACGGGCTAACAAAACTCTCCGCCGAAAAGTATCCGATTATCTTCCGAGTCTCTTTTTTTGTCTTTCTTATCATATCGATAGATAACCGCATGATTACCTTCGTCATTTTCCGTTGTTCAAACGTGCTTTTGCAACGCTCAGATGATTAGTGAGGTCTCTTCAGAAGTTCAGGTCTTACAAAGTGCTTGATAATATGACACTGCGATGGCCGACGACACTCAGATTACCAACCAACCAGAGTAGGATGGTTCGGGGGTTTACAAATGCAACGGGCATTGAGCACCTGGCACATGGCACCTGGAGGGTAGCATATGAATGAATAATGACGGAGGTAGAAAGAGTTCATGGAGGGTTGAGTTTGGAGTTTCGCGAAATAAAAACCCAGTTCGAACATGGGATAATCCAACATTTTGTTTGGTTCAGTACCTAAAATGGGCCTGTGAGCACCCCCCCCTTTTTGCTCCCTAAACCAGGTCAAAAAGGCACAAATGACCCGAGCAAAACACAGAAGGAGAAAACGAGCGACAACGACCAAAAACAGCAAAAAGAATAAAAGGAAGATTTACGTTCAAAAAAAGGACCAGGAAAAAATGGCCAAGAATGATATGATATGGTCAAAAAACAGAAACCAAGAAAAAAGAACGGGGCCACCCGGGGATTGAACCCGGGACCTCTCGCAAGAATGCTCAGGATTGAACCCTAAGCGAGAATCATACCACTAGACCAGCGGCCCTTGTTAGTTAGTTGTTGATAGCAGCTGCGGAGCAAGAACTTATAATGTTCCAATTGGATGTGGTTAGGGTGTGTCTCGGTGGTCCAACGGGCTGACTCTACTCGCCGATGTTAAGGAACCATCACGGGTTGAGACCCAAAAGTTTGTATGAATTGCACATCTAGCTCGAGAAAACTTTCCATGCTACATGCGTCGTGGTTTTGCTGCAGTTGCGGCATGGAAGCAATGAGATTGCTGACTGTTCGGGCACTCGGTGCATCGGAGCATCGGTGGGGTGCTGGACGTCGTTTGGGATGAGTTGAGATAGGAGGACCAAGTGTAAGTTAACAAACAAACTAACATTGAATGGACTTCGGGTGGTAGACGTTGTGGTCTACATTTGAGGCGATTGTTGCTCGATCCAGCCATTTAACCTGTCTCTTTACTGATTCAGTCCTGGACTACTTGCCTGGACTTGGTGAGTTGATGACCTCTTGCTAGAACTGGGGAAATAGCATCAACTTGTGGATTGCCGCCAGTGAAGGCGGTCTTGGAGTATTTTATCATTAAAGACGGTGCTGTCCTACGCCTAGAGGTACGTAGGTAGATTTGACCCGAAATCCTGACCAGAGCATCCTTTGCCATGGCATATCTTTGCTCTTCTTTCCCTCCATATCCCGTAGAAAATAAACCGAAACGCCGTTGAGATATTTGCAACCAAATCACTGCAAACCACCTCCCTTCTGTCGTTCATAAGCAGGCACCTAGTCTTCCCCCCCTTTACCGTCTATCCCATCACCCATCCCCACACCACCCCTCCCCTTCCCTCCCGTTCACAGCTCACACCATATCCTCCTGCTGGAACTTCCCCCTCCTAAAAAACTTGGCCCTCTTGGGCTTCTTAACCTTGTCCATCGCGAAATCCTTCGCCATCCCAAACGCCTTCTCCTTAAGCCCCTCTGGACTCATAAACTGATCCAAGGGATTCTCCCTCCTGACGAACAACATGATGGGCATCGTCAGGACAAAAAGGAACATGAACCCAAACGCCATCCACTGCAGCACCTGCAGCGTCACTCCCTCCTTCATCAGAATGCTTGAACCCTTGATATTCGCCGTCGCATGTCCCAAAGCACCAGCAGTCTCGGTAGTCCCGATGGACGCAGCAAAAACAATCATCACCCCCATCCAAATAGCAGAGTAGCACCCTCTGCGAATAAGCTGCTGTTTTTTGGTGAGGGGGGTACCAGGCGCCAGTTTAGCCAGCTGCTTCTTAACAAGCTTGTACGGCAACATGAGGACCAAGCCGATGGCAAACAGCGCCGAGCCGGTGAGTAGTACCTTCCCAAAAATCTGATCCTGCAGATCCAACCCCGTGAGAACCATGTTCTGAAGTTCGGGGATGGCGCCCCGCGCGTTGCTGTTGTTCATGACCTGGGGAAACAAAAGCTCGGTGAGCTTGACGATGTCTTTGGGTTCGTCCGGGTCGTAGTGGCCCGCCGCCGAAAGACAGGTGCGCGTGTCGCCGTCGTCGCCGCACATGCCGAAGTAGCCGAGGCGGACTTGCATGGAGGCCAAGGTGCCGTTGGAGGAGGAGGTTAGGGCGATGACGTAGAGGGAGGGGATGGTGGGCGCGCTGGAGAGGCAGCCGGAGAGGGAGAGGATGAGGAAGAGGATGGTGGGGATGATGAAGGTGAGGGGGGCCCATTTGAAGAATTTGAAGTATGCTGTGGAGGAGAGGTGTGTTAGTGAATGGATTTGGATGATGAAAATTTGGATGGGGAGGGGAGGGGAAGGGAAGGGGAATACTTACGTCCATACATCCAGTTCACCCCCGATTCTGCTACATTTCTGACCCCGGTTTTGAGACCCATTTTGCCGGCGTGTGATGTGGTTGGAAATAGGAATAGCTTAATAGTAGAAGATTATGTGAATATGGCCTTGATGTCGTGAAGATTGTCCGACAAGCCAGTTATTGAAGAGTGAGTGAGATCGAGATGGAGAGACGAGTAAAAAAAAGACGGTGATGTTGACCAGCAACACTTGGATTATTTGTTGAAAAGAGAAGTCGAAGAAGAGTTGAACCCGGAACTCCTTTGAAAATGCTGAAGGACGAAGGAGGATGATGACCAGAGCGCTTAGAGAAATAGGAAAAACCCGAACACAAAAGAAAGGGAAAGGGGAAAAGTGAATACCCAACAAACAATGCGTTGGCAGTTGTTCTGTGAACTGGCATGAGACAATGGGAAGAGGAATTGGACGTCTGATATATACAATACCTTTCTTCCCGTGGTCATCCCGTGGTCATGGGTTATCTGACGGGAAGGGTTATGCGCCATTGTGGGTCACTAACACCATGTTACTGTTCATCCCGGTTATCTGGGTAGTTCCCAACCGTGAATCGTCTGTCATGCAATTTGGAATTGGTTGATGGTATGAACAACACATCAACGCCTATCAGGGTATCAAGGGGGGAGCCGGGGAGGGAAACACGGGATGCGAATCATCCACGCGCCTCAACTACTGGCGGCAGTGAATACGATCGCCTTGTAGGGATCTTTCCGCGTGGAAGAGCTTAGGAATGCCAGTGAAAGTTCATGGTGTCCATACAACTGATTCGACGAGGCTTCTTACATGGTGCTGTTTGAAGAAGCGCGTGGTGAATCTAGAGTCAGTGGATGTCGTTCGTCGATTGTTTCTCCGACTTTGTTTCTGTCAGCGATTCGATCAGACAAGCGCACTGCTAAAACGATGCCCCACCAGGACCCTGGCCTCAGCGCTTGAAGTGGACAAGCGGGTAAAGTGGAATGGCTATTGACGGCTTCTGGTTGGTTAAGGGTCTGAAATCATCCTGAATTGGGAATCCGTGAAACAAAGTCGAAGATAGACCCCCCCCCCCCCCCCCCCCCCCCCCCCCCCCCCCTTTGGTCCCGCTGTCGTCCAAACTTTGAAGGAACAACGACATCCAGTCATTCACTTCACGTCCTCATCTGCCAAAACACTCATTATCAGTGGTTCATGGTCCATCGAAATCTTCAACTTCAGTTAAATGACAGTCTCGCCCACTCGACAGACGCGCCGTCTCGTCGCTCCTCTTTGTGAAGCACCAGCTCCCGTCACGCGTGTCTTTGACAGCTGCCAACAGAGCAGTCAAGAGCACCAACGGCAACCGCCAACGCACGTACGCGGTACGCGCTGAAGGGTCCCACATTGTCTTGGACATCGGAACGGTTGAGCAAGACATCAAAGCCCTGCGCCAGGCGTACACAGCAGTGTTCGCGGGAGCATCTTGGCAAATGCAAGCGATGGCTTTGATGATGCCCGTCCGGTGAAGAGTGCAGTGGCAGCCGCTGGGCTACCAGGCTCATGAAGTACTAGAGGGGCACCTACGATATATGGGGACGCCGATCAGGTCATCGCGATGGTTACATATCAGATCCCTACGCCGCGCCTGAGCACTTGACCATCTTGAGCCTCATCCCAAAATATCTGTCATTATCGATTACATAACTTGGCTCGTCACGTCACCGGTCATCTCTCGATATTGACTGGCCAGTCCCGAACCGAGTCGCCGTATTCCGTCGGCTTCAGCGACGCGGATGTTAATCGGCCCTTGAGGCTTCGGGAGGCACATATTCAGCCCTGTCAGGGACCTACCTCTAGCGAAGGCGCAGGGAAGAAATCCTCTTGGCCAGAAGAAGCCCAGGTGCTTACCCCGACACTAGTCCTCGAATTCCGTGCAATAAGCGCCCAGAGATCATGAGGGTAGCTGTTGTGTGACGTGAACCTCGTGAGGAGAAGAGTCGGATGTCTCCATGATCCACGATATTGCAAGAGGCTGGAATCGTATGATGACGTCCCGGGTCTGAAAGGGACGGTTAGTCATTCGGGGGAGTGCAATGACAGCGTGTGTGCTTGCTTTATGGGCAGAGGTGCAATTTGACGAACGGAGATGCTCGCCTCAAATGTCCCAGAGGCAACAAACGCATTATACTTAAGAAAATGAAGGTCTCGAGATATTGGTTTGGTCTCACGTTGCAGGTAAAGTCAATGTCCTACCCCCCACATCGGAACCAGGAGTTGGGGTAGTCAGAGATATGGACCGTGGTCTAGAACGTCTCCTCAAATCTCCCCTGATCATCAAAGGGACCGCGATGCTGAGACACAGCAAGGTAGGCTGAGGAAGAACCCCACGGTGCCACGATCCACCAGTTCGGTTGTGCTCTTGATGTTTGCGGGCTGCGCTGGGGACCTTTGCTGTGGTACGATCACGAGCTTCATCAGGTGAGCCTAAGCCGACGGCCGGAGGTCCTCGATAGTGTTGCTTTTCTCTGCTGGCCGTCCTCGTACCTATGCAACCTTTCGGATTAGAGACTGAATGAGCAAAGCATTGCGACCTGGGACTTTTTCACCGCAAGTTGGCAAGGCCACAGTGCACTTTATGACTGTTAACCGAATGGCTCGTCGTTCATTGTTCAAAGCATACCTTCATGTCATCAATTCATCCCGTCCAGTGTCGGACGGCTGGAAGATTCAGTGCTTACTACTTGGCTTGGATGCATGGCTGCGGCACGTGCGGTCAACCCGCCGGTGCGGTGTCGGATATCATCACCTCACCCCAATTGCAACGTTATCGAGAAACTGGATACGTCAACCGTCTTCTCTACGGTGCTAGCTAACGTCTGGATGCTGGACTATCCAAAAATCAGGTCATCTCAGCCGAACAGCAATATTTAATGTCTTGATATCAGTCTGTCTCATAACGGTTCGATGCTGAGGAGATGGCTCGCGAAGCACACTCTGTTCCCCAGGATCATCGCAGTTTACTAACAGAAGCCATGATGAGATATCAGGCGCTCTCGACTCCCATCTCGACGACACACACACCTGATGTAACGTAAACTGCCGAGCCCGCCAATCCGACATGCCGCGGAAATCTCGACAGGTCCCCTATGGATTGATGGCAGGTGTAACATAAGGACTGTTCTCCGGGACCAATCAGAATTGCATCTTCAAGCTGAACCGATGAGCTGCTGAAGGGGTCAACAGCTTCACGAGAGCTTCGGGAAGAGGGGCACAGCCCCGAGCCACATGGTCTCAAGCGAATCATGGACCATCCCAGACGACGTTTTTGTCCCGCCGTGCAGCCAGGCTTGATGCATTGCACAGCCCTATACACACATATTAACATCAGAAGCTATCTTAACGGGCAGAGGAACGATAGCTGGTACAAATGTGGTCTTCTTTGGGGAACCGTCATGAACACAAGCGACCACGGAGACGGCACATTGTGGCTTTCAACATGCGGTTCTAAGTCAGTGACCTGATGAATGGTTGCAACCTCCACCCGTCCCAAATAGCACAGAAGCGAATCGAGTGTCACGTCATGCGGCGAGCAACTTCTCTGAATGCCATCTCTCGGGCCAAGATACGCCCTCTCTGTAGTGACGATGGCAGTGCACAGAGTGTCACAGCATGGAGCTTCCTTCCTTGAAGCTTCCACGTTGAAACAGCGGTATGCGGAGATCTGGGGATGATTGTGTATCAACCGCGTCTTCTCGGAGTCGGGCCGTCGAGGTTCTCACGATGATATAACCCTAGCTTTGGCTCCCTCCCCCCTTCATCCGGAAAGATCTCCATCTCTGTTCTTCACTTCGCCGAGCTCGGACAGAAGCTATCAGATGATGCTATCTTCCCACTTACAAAGATCTCCAGATTACAAGTCCAAAACCCCAAAAGTTCCCTCGCCTAAGCAGCGTAGAACTACCACAATGGCGCTCACTTTCAGTCACCTCACTGCCGCAACCTTCGAGAAAGATATCGGACGCGGAAGGAAACGACCCAGAGTCAGAGAAGCCGTCTCATGTGAACAATGCCGGATTCGCAAAATTCGTTGCGATCGAGAAACACCATGCAAGCCATGCAAAGACCGCGGTCACTCATCAAGTTGTGTCTATAGCAGCGCCAAGGACCGAAATCAACACCCACCTTCCGGTCCTCGCTCCAACAAGCCAAAGACGACAAAGTCTTCCAGCAAAAGTCCTCCTCAAACGCCCTCCATTGAGGTTGTCCCACCCATCCAGACACATACTCCTCCCGAGAGCTGCTCCTCCTCCATCAGGGAGACACCCGAGCCAATGCTCAGCATCGACCGAGCACTCTCCCCCTTCTCCCGGCAACCATCACCACTTCCCAGCCCACGAAGTCCCCGTTTCCAGACATCAGCCTGCAAAACCCGCATGATCGGCCTCAGCCACTGGATGGCCCCTTGCAACGAAATGGACGTCGTCCGCGCCATGCTCGACCACTCCGAGCCCTTCAACCCCTGCCGCAAAGCCTTCCACGAGCTCAAGACCATGCTCCGTCTGCACAACGCCATCCCCCCTTCTCTCCCAACTTTAACCAGCGACACCGACCTCAAACTCCTCCTCCCCGATCGGCCCACCTGTGACCGCTGGTGCGCCCAATACCAAGCCACCTACGGGCGTATCTACACCATCCTCGACCCCAAGGCCCTCACCACGGACGTAGACCGTATCTACGCCGGAACCCTCTCCCACCCAGTCCACGTCTCCAAAGTCCTGCTAGCCATGGCCATCACCATGCAATCTTCCTCTTCTTCCGACCGCCTCCACGGCCGGAGCTTAGCCCGCCAAGTCGAGATCTTCCTCCACTCATCCTCGCGCTTCCAAAAACCCTGCATCGGCGTCGTGCAGGTGCATTTGTTACTCATCATCCTCAAGACCATCTCCGCCTCGGACACAGACAAGATCTACGATTTGATGGGTCTGCACGGGATCACGACGCAGATCGTTTTGAACATGGGACTGCATCGCAATCCTAGCTTATTTGCGGATGTTAGTCCGTATCATGCTGAGGTTAGGAAGAGGTTGTGGTGGTGCTTTGTTAGGTTGAATCTGGATTATTGTGTGAGGAGCGGGACGCAGTTTACGTTGCGGTTGGAGGAGAGTGATTGCCCGCTTCCTACGACTGCCGGGTTGCAGGAGCCGGATGAGAGGACGACGTCGAACACGATTCTGGCATGTGAACCGGACGAACAAACCAGAGCTGATCTAGCCTTCAGCATCGCAGCCGCTCAACTAGCCAACGTCATCGGTCCCATGCAACAAGCTTTGTACTCATCCAAAGCCTCGGACCCATCACAGATGCAAAACGAGCTCAGGGCGGCATACGAGGATACCATCACTTCTCTCCCAGCTGCCCTCCAACCCGGCTCTGGCACTCAGTCCCAGTCTACCTCTACACAGACAGACCCCATCCACTCCTTCCAACAATCCATCCTCTCCATCACCGTGTACTCCTTCCTCTCCATCATCAACCTAGCCTCCACCCTCTCTGTCTCCGCCCACCCTTCCCAACGAACTTCCCTCACGGAAATCTGGGATTGTGCAACCTCCGTCTTTCACGAGTTCCAATCCCTCTGCCAATCCCCCATCCCACCAAGCATAACGAGCATGGCTTGTCATTTGTTGTGGACAGACGCCTGCCGCGCCGTGTTAGCAGCGTGCTGGACGGTCTTCCGGCTACGAGAGCTCGACCAGTCATCCCGTTCGTGTTCCCACCCACAAAGAACGGTGCACATCTTCCAGCAGGTTTTGACGGAGGCGCTGGGGTTTTTGTCGGGGATGTGGAGGGCTAAGTTCCATTTGGGGCCGGTGGCGGCGAAGACTAGTATTGTACTGGCGGTGACGTTGAATGTTACGTTGAATAGTGGTAATGGGTTGGATGAGAGGGGGCTGATGGAGGTGGGCGTTGCTACTGCTGAGGGTTTGGTGGGGGAGTTTATGCAGGCACTGCAGCAAAGGCAGAGGCAGAGGGAGGGACAACACCAACAGACGTCACGGTCGGCGGCGACGATGTCTTCGGATCTAGAACTGGAGCTGATGATGCCGTTGCCGTTGACTTACTCCCCTAGTGTCGTCTCAGCTTCCCTTTCCAGTCCAGACCTAGACTCCCCACAGCCCGTCGCGAGCGTCACGAGTCTTTATGGCTCATGGCCTCATCCAGCTCCTACTCCCTCCAACACCTTACTTGTGCCGCCTACGAGCAGCTCGGGAGCAAGTTCTATGGTGGGCACACCGTCGTTGACGACGCATGAGTACTTTGACGTCAGTAGCTTTTCGCCTGCTGACTTGGACGGGACGTTTGACCTGGGGCTACCACAGGATACTCACTTGACTAGTCCTGTTCCTGCATATGGATACCACCAGGTTGATGTTGAAGGGAGTACTATGCAGCAGCTTGAAGGCCAAGAGGGGATGGGGATGTATAACTTGAATCCGTATCAGGGGATGGGAGGGATGAATGGGATGAGTTTGTGGCAATGAGGACCGAGGAGAGATGGAGGGATTTTGAGAGGATGGATTTCTTGAGCGAAGAAGCAGAAAGTTAGGTATGGAAGAAGGGGGTAGAAAACTTGCAAGATGTGGATGTTCTTTTGCATGTCTTTTAGGTGACAACCTACCTTACCTAAGATAAAGAAAGATTGTATGAGACGAACCCGTGAGAGTTTCAGCAAAAATGCAGTACTTCGTACCATATGTTATCGATATAGCTCCTGCCCTCCACCTCGAGAGATCATGGCGATCTGAGGACCACTCCAAACACGGAGTGGCATGGTAGCACCAATTGCCTTGATTGGAGATCAATCCACCATATCACGATCCTCATTGGTTAGGCTTGCTCCATTCCACCTGCACAAGCTCGCCAAATCGCCAGCACAGCATGGCGAGCGAGCGGGTAAAAAGGTACCATCTGTGACGTTGTTTCAGCCAAACAGCGGGAGTAGCTTAAGGTCCAGCCGAGGCCAAGATCAAAACCGGGGTAGCTTCCAACTTCTTCTTCAACTTCACCTTCAGCTTTCGAAGTTTCACCATAACCACAGCCTCTCTGGGATCGACACTCACTCACGACTTCAAGACCTCAAAAGTCATCGCAATCACACCCACTCACCAGTAAACAGCGTTGTCCACCTACCGAAGAGCTAGGAGCACAGAGAAAAAGAATCGCCCACCATGTCCTCCTCAAACATAACCTCCACAACCCTCAGCATAAAAGTCATGTCCTTCCTCACCTCCATCCTCGCCGGGGGCATAGAAGCCTACTTTTTTTTTTTTTTTTTTTTTTTTTTTTTTTTTTTTTTTTTTTTTTTTCTTTTCTTGCTTCGCTCGATTTCCTCTTTTCTTTCCTCGCTCCGCTCGAACACCCTCCCTCCCATCATCACCAAAAATAAGTGAGTGCTAACAAGGAGTGACTGAAGGCCGCTCCCCCTGCCCGATGCTGAACACCCTAGCGAACCACGGCTACCTACCCCACGACGGGAAGGATATTTCTCTCGCACAGCTGATGCAGGGACTGAAGAGGGGGATTAATTTGGCGCCCGACGCGACTCTGATTGTCGGGCTTAAGGCGTTGCAGGCCAGTACCACCGGGAAGCTGCGGGGGACTTTTCATTTGGATGATTTGAATAAGCATGGAGGTGAGTTCTTCCCCTTTTTTCCTTTTCCTTTTCACTTTTTGATGAGGCCGGTGCTGGTGCCGGTGCTGTAGTGCATTGGCTGGGCCAGGCTGGACCAGACCGGTTCAAGTCAGGTCAGGTCAGACTGCGAGTTGAGTTGGGCGGACCTGGCGGACATGGCGGGCATGGCGTGCTAAAACAATATGTAATGCCTCTACTGTAGTCATCGAACACGACGGCTCCCTCTCCCGAAAGGACATAAGCATGGGCGACAACCACACCTTCTCCCCCGAAATCTGGGCCACCGTTCTCTCCGTACTCGGCTCCGACGAGCGGATTTCCATTGAGAAAGCAGCGCAGATGCGCGGGTTTAGGATTGCCGAAGGGCCGAAGATTAACCCCCACGGATTCAAGATGAGTAGTGAGGATTTGCGGTTTAGTGCTATTGAGACGGCGTTGTATTTGCGCGTGTTTGGGCGGGGGACGGAGGGCGGGGCGGAGACGAGGTGGGTGAGGGTTATGTTTGGTGGGTTTATTCTTTCGGTTTTCGCTCATTTTTCTGGGTGTGTGGATAAAGGGGAGGGTGAAGAGGTGGAGGGCGGTGGTTGGGATGAGGAGGAGGAAAATGTGTGGGAAAGAGAAGGGTGGGCTATGTAGGTGGGAGACAGTAGGAGACGGCGGGTTGGAAGAAGATGTTGTGATGGTGATCCGGGAGGGGGCTGGAGCAGAGACGCTCTACGACGAGGTTCGGCGCAGTGGAGTACAGTGGCTAACGATTCGAACAGAGGAGGAAAGGCTCCCGATTGAAGAGGGTTTCAAGCGATCCGACAAGCCGCTCACGATCGCGGAGATTTTGGAGTTGCAAAGGAAGATAAAGGCTGTTGGCGCCGCTCCTGACCGGAAGTGAGCGATGAAGGAGGATTTGGTGATGTAAGATTGGTGTTCATTGTTGGGAGAAAGGAACTGCATGTACGGCGTTTTTGCAGGCGGTTCAAATCATGTTGTTGTTCGTCCGCGTGGGATCTTTCCAGCGCCGCGGGACGCAATGGACGGAGAATGCACACAGAAAATTGGAGGGAAATTATGAATGAGAGATAAAAGCAGAATTTGGCAAGAAAGGGAAAAAAAAAAAAAAAAAAAAAAAAGAAGAGCAATTGGCGATCGCTAAAACATTACAGGTGACGGAAGCAAAAATCGCAAAAAGATATTGAGACTCGGATACCGGGAGTCGAACCCGGGGCTGTTGAGAGAGCAGTCACTCCTGAGAAGTGAGAGTCAACGATGTTACCGCTACACCATACCCGATTGAACTGATATGGTCCGATTTTGTTGGATGTGGGTCAAAAACATACTATTATGTAGGGCAGTCCTTTTGAAAGATTTCTGGAGGAAAATTGCCTCCTTTTCAAATCATCAGCTTGGGACGAGCATCATAGCAGTCACTTGCAAGTAAAACGTATTTCGGGAGTGGAAGAACTCAATTGATTATTACGGGCACCTAAAAGGGACGTACCCAACTCACCAGTATAATCTACGACATACTTGAACCTTGTAAGCCAAACCATTTCCAACCAACCCGTCACCCATGACCATGGATCTTACAACAGCCATTCGTACCTACCGCCTCGAATGAGGTCAGTCTTACGACCACTTACCTCCCCCATCAATAAAACCTCATCCCTTCAAACTCCCTCCTCAACACCTCCATATCCTCCACACTCCCAAACCGATCTTCCACCCTCAACCTCTCCATCTCCCCAATCAACCTTCCCTCCTCACCCCTCTCCTCCCTTTTCATCCTCTCCAACCGTTCCCTCTCCCTCCTCTCCTTCCCCCTCCACATCTCCCTCACCGCCCACCCCTCAATCTCCTCCCCAGCCTCCATCCTCTCCCTCTCAAACCGTCTCGTACAAACAGGACACATACTCTCTCCCTGATGCACATAAACCGACACCTCCCGCCCTAAGCGGGTGACATCACCACGTCGGCCCTACGTGTTGTAAGGGCAGTCGCCGCAGTCGACGCGGGGAGAATGGCGACCGCAGCAGTGAGCAGTGGCCTAGTCGAAGTAGTATGACCAGGCGGGGATGCGCCCGCCGGACCCTCCGGTAAGGGTGGTGAGGCGGTAAGCAGGACAGCGGGGGTCGCCGGCGAGGGCGGAGGGGCAGAAGTGAGAGACTATGCGGCCTTGACACATTTTGGTGGTTATCTTTGGGGAAGATGGGGTTTACCTTGATGATGTCTGATGGTGGTGGTGATTGGGAGTGGTTTCGTTGTTGGATGGAGTGGTTACCTTTGTTTTTGGAATGCTTTTTCTCGTAAGAGCTTGGTTGACTGTCTTGTAAATTCAAGACGTTTTGTTGGTTTGGTGTTGAGCGACACCATTTCGGATTTTGGTGAAGGAGTCATTGAGTATTTATGCTTGAGGAAAAGCGATGTCCATCAAGGTTGATAACAGGACTGTTCAGGATACTGACATGGAACAACGACTGTTGTGTCCGGTTCAGAGAACACTCCCGGTGAAAAGGTATCTGTGAAGGGCATTGTTCGGCATTCTGGATGATTCTGCCCGAAGAACGGGAGTAAACTCTTTGCAAGAGGCATTGATCATAGACGTGTCCCAGACAAGGTCTGAACAACGGCGCGGTGCATATTGCCGGTGACCTGGTCATGTTGATGGGCCATGTAAAGTGAGGAACAGGGAGAAAAGAACCGTCGTGAGGGGCAAAAAGACATTGTTCCCGGAGGCCTTCGTTCGCGGCACTTTAATGAACTACAGTGGTCAACGGAGTGGGAATTCCGTACTCGCGGCCCACCGAACCATGAATAACCGTACTGGGAGAGGGGAGGTCTTACGAACTATTCGCGAACGGTCTTTTGATAGGTTGGTAAGTATAGATCGTAAGACCCCTCTCCCCCAGTAGGGAATCATAGTCCGAGGCAGGGCGGTGCTTGGGCATCAAGTAAGGAGATGAGCCATGACCCGATATTCGAATCTGTTAATGGCGATTGCCTGCGGTGCAGGACAAAGTGGAAAGTGAAAGTTCAAGATCAGTTTTCCAGACGGTTGACTATGACATTGGATGAACAGGGGACCGATCTCGAAACCCCACTAATTCCCCTCTCCAGTTAGCCGTGCCTTGCAGTGTGGGGCAACCGCCCCTCCACCGCCTGCCTTAAGCGACCGAAGCGCACAGACCACTCCATTTTTTGTGCAGTTTCTTTTCCATCGTCGGCGCGGCAACGTCAAAAATTATCGAAAGGCAGCAGATTGATCTCACAACTCTCACGATAACCTCACCCTTCTCCATCCCACCCCCAGCAAACCCCAGATTACCACTCTTCACACCACCACTTCAAGCCCGTCAGCTCAGACCAAACCGCCAAAATGCATTTGATGTACGTCCCCGCCAAGAACGCCGACGGCAAGCCGCTCGCGCGCCAGTACACCCTCAAGAAGGTCCTCGACGGCCACATCACCAAGAGCGCCCACCCCGCTCGCTTCTCTCCCGACGACAAGTGGTCTCGCCACCGCATCACTCTCCGCCGCCGTTTTGCGGTTCTCCTCGCTCAGAGTACGTATTCACCCAATTAATTGCCAGTGAATGGAGTTGAGCAGCGGCTGACGTTCCCTTCTTTCGCTGCAAACAGAGGCTCTCGACAAGACCACCGAGTAGAGTGACAGTGGCTGAAGCGGGATCCATTGACCGAAGTCAAGACTGAATTCTACGTCAATGCCGCCACTCATCATCTGTTCGCGTCCGGCGCGAGAATCGTCTTTCCCACCGACATTGTGAAGAAGGAAGCCGAATACAACAACATTGTTAAGAAGGAAGCCGACAAATTCAAGTTCAATGCCAAGGCCGCCGTCTTCTCCCTTATGTTAGATCAACACAGGGTCAAGCAGGAGGACGATTTCGACAAGAAGGTCAAGACCATGCTCGAGGCCAAACACACGGATCAGTACTACCTGGACCAGTACGACAAAATGATCAAGAATATGGTGAACGAGGCCGACAACTGAATACCGACTTCAGGAAGGAGGACGGCAAGGCTTGCGGTAGCTACAAGAAGTAGTTCACCAACAACCTCTGTTCTTGTCCGCCTCTTTGCTGTGCTCGATCAGTCTCTGTGCTCGACCAGTTTCTTCTTCTTGCATCCACGACCACGATCTCGTTTTTGGCTGCTGCTCTCCTGCAGCGTGGGCATTTGATCATTGGATCTTCATACCGATCGTGGCAGAGATGGTTTTCTTCTACTTGCAACTTTTGGAAGTGGAGATGGCGATCCACAACGGCTGGGGGCTTTATACAGATGATGACAAGACACTGATGGCACCGGCAGCGGCAGCGGCGGGATGGCAACCGTTTGACTGACTGACTGGCTTGCTCGGATTCTCTGGATCCCGGAGGAACATCTTTCTGATGCTTGATCAATACTGCATGTCTTTTTTTTCTTTTTTTTGGATTTTCAAAAATGGAGAGACAAGTTGGGCAGAGCTTGTCTTCCTATGTGTGGCGTTATCGGATACGGGATCTCTCCTTCAGTTCAGTCACTAGACTAACTGGGATTTGGTTGGCGTCTTTTGCTTTGAGCATCTGGCATAGTGTTGTGGAAAGGAAAGGAAAAATACCAATAAACTTTCTCGATGATTTTCCCTCTGTCTCGGTCCGTTTATGACACACATTGATGGCTCTTCGTGTCAAATTCTGACCGTCCGCTCCTCACCCTGTTCACCTTCCTTCTATTTCTCCTAGAACTATCCATCATGAACTGCTGTGACCGCTCGCTTGCCCTCTTGACGTTTCGTTTCTCCCACCATCTCGTGAACCCTTTTTCCCTCATCTCATCTCACTCTCCCACCCACCATGCTTGCTTGAATACCAAGGCTACTACTTACTGCCATCCGGCTCAAGATTCCATTCCAGTCTCACTCACACTAATGTACCCGGAAATACCGTACCATATTTTTAATAACCGAGAGGTGGTCAGAAGCAGCCAGCCCAAGTCTAGTGTACTAACCTCCTGGCTAAACTAAACTAACAAAGGGCAAAGCCAGACAGCTCCCGATGTCAGTATCGTCGAGGCATAAGCCAAAACGCTTCCGGCTGGCTACACTCATGAGAGCAAAGCACCACTACAGTACCCTAGGCAGCTGAGGCCATTCTCACTCTCCTTTCTGCCGGCCGGCCGGGGGTTGGTTGGGCTTACGGACGGACAGACGTCTTGTAAGCAATTCGCAAGGCCTTGCAAGGTTGTGTCTACTTAAATTGGGATGGAGGATCGTAGGTGTGTTCGAGGTTGGCTGGTTGGTTGGTGGGTTGGCATATCCAATGTTAGTGACGAGAGCGGGAGTGTGTACCTACAGTGTGTGATAGTGGCGGTGTGAGGTATCTGCAGCATGCGGATGATGTCTGTCTGTCTGTCTGTCTATCTGTCTATCTTCACGCTCTTCTTGAGATGATGGGTAACGTAACTTGCTCGTCTCGTCATAGTAAGTATGCATGGCGATGGAGGAGGAGACGGGAGACGGGTTATGTTATGGAGAAGTACTTGTACTGAGTGAAGAACTGTTCACTGTGTACTGCTGCGGTCAACATTAGCTGGCTGGATTGAACCTGGCCGACCGCTCGAAGGTCATTTCCAGCTCATCAAAGCCTTCGATGATGACGGATGTATACCCATGTTTGGTAGGTTGGCAGGTTAGTAGGGTTCTAGAATAAGTGTACCACTTTGAACCCGCTCACATGTCTTTACGAGCCCTTACCTTCCCCGGAGGAAGCAAATTAAATTCTGAGGCTGGGATTAGAAGTAGGTAGGATAGGTGGAAGGATGTGACGACTTGACGACTTGACGACCTGCACATCAAAACAGACAGAGCTTACGTCTAGAGGACGGAATAGACTTGGGAATGACAGGATTGAGGTTGAAAGGGATGCTTGATGTTAAGATAGAGTTCAAGGCTTGATGTTCAAGGTGGATCATTGATCTTGAGGTCGAAATTCAGAGATTCCAGGGTGCAGGTTTTCATGTCAGGTTTACGTCCAGGCTCAAACTGTAGGCTTCAGGGCTCAGCGTCACCGGTTCAGGTTCAGGTTCAAGTTCAGGGTTAGGTTCACGTTTAGGTCCTGGTTCAGGTTCAGGTTGTCGAGAGCGGTCCACCTGGAAATGAGGACGGGAAACAAAGGACTGGATGTATTATAATCTCTAGGGGCAGTTAGTGTCACCAGTCATCGGGCATGGGCACAGGCGCAACGAGCTGTTGAATTCGCATTATTGTCCATGATGTATCACCATGGCCGCACGCAAGACATCTCCAGGAACGGTTTCCTCTAGACAAAAAAAAACGGACAAAAAAAACGAACAAACATATCTTTCATGGAACCTAACGCCATTACGCCATTGACAGTGACTACCAACCGAAACATCCCTTTTACCCTTCCTTTTTACCCTTCAGCCCAGCTCCAGGATGCCCTCAGCATCAACCCAGCACACTAGCCACACTGGCTAACCATTCACCTCCTCTTCTTAGCATTAACATTCCTCCCCGCCCCGACCTTAATCCTATTATTCCCCGTGCCCCCCTGCCTCTGCCCCGTCAAGATACCCGGCAAGTAATCATCATCCATCAAATCCCTATACCTCGTCCTCTTCTCTTCCTCCGCCCTCCTGATATACTCCTTCTGATCCTCGGCGAGAATCAGTTCCCTGCCCCATCCTCCCTTTCCACCGCCCTTAACATTTTGGTTCTTCCCGCTCGCGGTGCCATGCGTTGGCTTAGGGATGCTGTAAACATTGCCCCGGTTGTTAAACTGGAAGTTCTTCTTCAGGTGCAAAGTGAAGTTGCCCGCGGCGTCGGTCGTGCAAGAGACGCGCGTGAGAGTGGGCTGCCCGCAAGAAGGGCAGAATTGCTTGGTCGTGTCTTTGCAGACTTTCCAGCACCCGTGGCAGCGGAGGACCCAAGTCTTGAGAACGGTGATACGCGCGAAGGAGGAGTCGAGAAGGTTTAGGTTGATGCGCAGAGAGACGTTGCGCATGGCCATGTCGGAGGTGATGAGGGCGGCTTGAAGCGTCTTTTGGAGGGGCTCGGGGGCGATGTGGGCGGATTCGCGGGCTTGGACCTTTTTGATGTTTGTGGGGGCTGAGAGACAGTTGTTAGTAACTGGTTGGGATGGGAGAGGGTGGACAGGCAGAGGGGGCTTACTGATCCATTCGCCGTCGTCGTCGGACGCTTCGCCGTCGTTCTCTTCTTCCTCCTCCTCCTCCTCCTCCTCGGGAGCAGGTGTTGTCTCCTGCTCCTGGCTTCCAATATCCAACTTCTCGAGCTGCTCCTCCACCTGCTTCACCTCCTCAGTCTTCTCCTCTGTTATGGGAGCAGCCTCGGTCTTCTCAGTTGTAGTCTCCTCCTTCTTCTCATCCTCCTCCTCCTTGGCTGGCGGCGCACCATTAACCGTCTTCTGACCCGGCTCCTTCCTCAACCGCCAATCACCACCATTCCTCTCGCACTCGAGATCATACGTCAAAGCGATCAAGTGGATATCGGGCTTGGAAAGGACCATGAGGTCACCGGTGCGGCGGGCGAAATCGGTGACGAACTTAATGGACTCCGGGCGGGGAGTGCGGAACTTGAGGAAGGGCATGAGGGTGGTTTGGAATCGGAGTCGGGTGGCCTCATCGCGAACTGTGTGGGAGTAGTGTTAGGTCTCGGTCTGGGTCTGGGGGTGGTTGCGATGGAGATTGGAGGTGGACGAACTTTCTGATACTACCGAGGGAATGGTGTAGAGCTCCTCGGCTTGGGCGATAAGGGTAGAGACGCTGGGGTCGTTCTTGATGATGACGTTGGCGTCGATCACGAGGGAGTGGACGGGCTTCGTAGTCGTCGAGGTAGCGGCAGCGGGCGCAGGCGCAGGTGCTGAAGCTGGCGCTGTGGTGGTGGTGGGGGCGGGGTTCTGCTGGCTTTGCGCCGCGGGTTCGGCGACGTGGGCATCCATATGGACGGTGTTGCGAATGTCGTCGACGATGGATTGACTGGTGCGAATGCCGACTGTGGAACGTGATATTGTTCGGTGGGTTGAAATGGCCGATGCGATCAGATGCCAATATCAGGCAGTGGTGTTGGTGGAGAGTTCGAATGCGGTCGCCCAAAATTCAGGCGGAATCTGGTGGCAGAATTTTCTCTGCTATCGATTGTCAAATGTCGACGTGAAAATAGCAATTTAAAGAGACGAAATCCCACTCTGAGGTCTTGGCATCTCAACTGCTCTGGGACGCTACATAAAGCTTCAGTGAGCTTCAGTGAGCTTCATAGTGGCTTCACCTGTGCACGTTTCCCGAGTCTAACCTCTTCCTATGGCTTCGTGTCATTCCGATCCTTCATCTAACCGACACCTCGGTTATCTTCCTTTTGTTTATTATCATCGGATCTGGGTGTTGTTAAGCCCTCAAGCGACAGTCACTCTCCTTCCTCTTCCGTGTCTCTCCCCGGGCCGTCTACATATCCGGGACTTTACCCCCGTCTACCCTCTACATTTCTCGACCCAGACTTCAACTGTGCCGTAAGTTGGGACTCTCCTTTCACCCACTCCAATTCATCTCTCATCTTGTTACCCATGTTGCTCCCTTCTTTCGATCCCTGACTGAACACACATCTTGATGGCCGAACACCATCACCAAAAGGGAAAAGCTTCGCCCGAAGGTTTGGTCTGGATCCTTGCTAACAAGGATATGACATGCAGCCTTTGCATGATCACATCTTGAGGAGCCTACTTTCTTTGTCCGATTCTTCTTCATGACGATCAGGGGCCTAGTCAACAGTTTGGGCAACCATCCCCTAGTATCGATTATCCAGAATAGACTCTTACACGTACCTTCCTACGCATTTAGTAGCCAAGTTATTCATCTTAGCGCCAAGTCATCTACATATCCATCCCAAAGTCACTCCTATTCGATACTTTCATTACCACTTCAAGAAAAACCACTGCATCAAAAAAACTAATCACACCAGTAAACTCAGTGCGCCTAAAAGGGGGCTTTTTGCTCGGGGCTTTATATCGGGTTGTAGTGAGGCTGATGCAGCCGTTGGAAGAAAAGCTGGCAAAAGTAACCGGGACTTGGCTATGTTTTACTTGGACGTGGGAAGGTGCATGTAAAAGTCCATTCTGGATATTCGCTTCGCATCCGATCTTCAAGGGCCTTGAGTGCTGAAACTCCCATGCTCATCATCGAATAATGAACCTCAGCTGGATCTCGTCATCTTCGTCGCTTCGACCCCCCACTTGGTGGCCCTAGTGCAGGTAAGCGGTCGTCATTTGCCCCAAGGAGCAAAGGGTAAAGCCCGCTCCATACACTACCAGGAACTACCCGGTGCTCAAAATGACAATCTTCCGTTTCCCCTTCAGCTAATCCACCCATCTCATGAAAATCGGCCCGCGTGAATGGCGTCGCTTGTTTTGCCACGCGAGCTACGAGTTCGTCTCCCATCTCTGTGCGCATGGCTTCCATGGAGACGATTAAACAGAGAAACTCCGAGACATGTACCTTTTTTAAGCTTTTCCTACAACTTGAATATCTGTCTGCCTTATATCCCCGGGTCCTTGGATCCCTACCGTCAGATCAATGTAACCTTTGCTCGTGTGTGTCGCCTCTCCCCACAAGCCAGACCTCCCCAGGGTCCAGCTTCGTGATTCCGTTCCTTTGGGCTGGCCGTCTTTTCCCCCAATACAACTACAATTACAAGTTCAAGAGTTATGGATCAACCACCCATTGAGGATGTACGACGGCAAAATGGTTTTATCATCACCTCTGCTGTCATGATAGCCGTGGCCAGTTAGTGACCCTTTCGCCCTTGTCTACTATCTCGTCCAGTGGTCCTGACTAGCTCCAGTGCTGTTCGTCCTCCTCCGGTGCGTCAGCAGGTTCATCCTCATCCGAAATCCTGGCCCAGATGACTACTTTATTGTTGCTGCTATGGTGCGTTGTTGACGCTTTCTTGTGAGGAACGCTTTGGAGACTGACTGTTCGCAGGCCCTCACTCTTGGTTATCTCATCAACATTGTCCTCGCTGCGCACAATGGCATCGGAATGCCAATGTCGACGCTCACTCTAGATAACATGGTCAACTTCCTCAAAATCGTTCTCGCTATCGAAGTAATGTACTATGTCAACATCTTTTGCATCAAGGTGTCCATTCTCTTTACCTACATCCGATTCGGTAAGTCAGCCCGGTACAGCACCCGTCATTCACTTGACTAACCGTTGCCAGCCGTGACACGCACCTTTCGTAACCTTTGCATAGGAACAATCATCTTGCACGTTATTTTCGTTCTTGTTTGCATCTTTACTACCCTGGCACAATGCCAACCTATTCACAAAATGTGGGACTTTGAAGGCGCTGTCGAAGGCACCTGCATCAATACAACCGCCTTCTTTTACTGTGAGTATTCTACCCCTTTCCCTTCGCTTTCCCTTTCTGTTCGCCCCTTGAACCCCTTTTCTCCTACCCACCCATCACCAGCTCCATACTAACACCACCCACAGTCACCTCCAGCTTCAACATCCTCACCGACATTTGGATCCTCCTCCTCCCCATCTCCACCCTCCGCGAAATTCACCGTCCACCGCGCGAAAAGATCGCTCTCTTCCTCATCTTCGGCGTCGGCACCTTCGCCACGGTCGCCTCCATCGTCCGCCTGCACACCATCTACACCTACACCCTAGCCGAGGACCCATTCCACGAGGGGATCAAGGTCAACCTCTGGTCGGTGATCGAGGTGACCATCGCCATTTCGTGCGCTTCGGTATCGGCACTGAAGCCCATTTTCAGTCGACGGCAGAGGAGGCTCACCCTGGGAGCAATGGAAGGAAGGGGTGGTGGTTATGGCTACCGAGCCTACGGGACGGGGACATGGACTGGTGCCGATACTACGGGGACCGGGACTGGGTCAGGGAGTAGGAGTACGGGCACGTGGTTTATGAATAAAAGTAAGGGGAGTAATAACGGACTGGGGACGCAATCCAGCGAGGACGGATTACATGGCGAAGAGGAAACTGAGCTGCAGAAGCTTGGCTCACACGCAGAAACCCTTGTCGACGACCAGGGCCAGGCAGAGAAAGAGAAGGAGAAGGAGTTCACGCCTGCGCATAAGGAGTACCGCCACTGGGCGCAGCACTCGTCGGCTCATTCGAGACTGGGAAGTCGTGACATTCAACACCACCACGCCCGCCAACAACACTCCGGACAACAACACTTCCGACAACAATCCACCTCGCTCACCTCCCCCCCCAACGGCCAAAATAACCTCCCAACAACCGCTGACGATAGAAGCACAGCCGACAGCGCCTCCCTCCCAATCCAACGGCCCAAACCAGCAGCCATTGCCATCAACCAAACCCGCCCTCTTTCACCCCCTCCGCCACTGTCGCCGAGCCAGATGGTCCACATGGGATACCCGGGATACCAGGGACCTGGACAGCAGCAATACGAAGGCGGCAACAACCACGGTAGATGGGTCGAAGTGGAAACGGCGGCTTCGAGGATTGTGTATACGCAGGGTGGGGAGGTGAGGATCACGCCGCTCTATAGACCTGGTGGCGGCGGTGCTAGGGGGAGGGAGAGGGGAATGTCGGAGAGTAGTGGTACTAGGCAGATGGGAGGACAAGATGGGATCTGGGCGGGACAGGAGGTTAGGCAGGAGGTCAGTAGACCGGGGGATGGTGGTAGGCCGGGAATGGTCAAGAGGGCGAGTACTTTTGGGGAGTAATTGGGTTTTGCACAAGTACTAGGTAAATAACCTGCTGCTTAATACATGTTTGTTGACATCTATCAGGAGGCCATCAGGAGGTTGAAGCATGTCACGATTTACAAGAGTGTCAATATCCATACAGAGACAGACAATCCTGCGACCGCTGGCCGAGTTGAGGTCTACTACCTCTAGTCGTGCATCGCCTATTAATTATGGAAGCCAGGTTGCTTACCACATGCAAGCGGTCAACATTAGCCAAGCCGAGCCGAGCTGGACCTTCGACTCGGCTCGGCTTGCCTTACTAGAAGGCTGGCTCGGCTTGACTATGGCTCGGCTCGGCCTGACTCGTTGAGGTTGCTTCGAAAATTGTAGACCAAAATCCTCTAGTTTCTGCGTAATTACCAAAGATTGACCCCTTATCAGAACGCTATTATTAGTGAAAATTGTTGAATTACTTACTCTGGTGTAGATACGGATCCTGAACACAAAGTTTTTTATATATATACCTAAATCCGGTTATCCAAAAAGCCTAAATTAGGTATATATGCTAAGAAAATATTGGAAATACTTATTATACAAGTTTGACGAGCCGAGCCGAGCTAAGCTGGACCCCCAGCTTGTGTAAAATCTGGGCTGGCTCGGCTCGTGAAATTTATTTTGAGCTCGGCGCGGCTCGAGTCCAGCTTAGCTAATGTTGACCGCTGCCACATGCGTCTCATAGTTCTACTATGTTCCCTTTGCTGGTCTTTTGGTGGTCTTTTGCTGGCCGTGTGGTAACATGATACCTCTAGCCGGCGGGACAAGAAGCTAAGTTTTATAGGTCTGCCCTCAGTCGAACAGCCACCTACAGTCCTGGACCTTGGACCTTCTTTCCAAACAGGCCGTTTGTCTGAGGAGGCAGGGCTGGGCACTGGATTACCGCAAAGACGTTGACAATAAGGTATTGATATAGCGAACAGGAACGAACAGGACCGAAGAGCTCGATGCCCGTGGGAATATTGTACCAAACGGGCGCCTGGTATGATTACATGTACCATGACCAGTATTACCGCTGCTGAGGGAAACAAGGAAAACCAACACCAGACGAGATGACCGGGACTGGGGAAGAAAGCCGACCCAAAGTCCCAGACCCAACCGCAAAGAAAAGGGCAAGGGGAAGGAAATCGCCATTCCCCACCATCACGTCGATGAGAACGCTCAACGGACGTGTCGACTGAGTCCATGGAGTCGTTCGCCAGAGAGACCGTCCAGGGACGATCGAACTTTCACCTGGGCCCCAATCTTTTCTGCGGCCGGACGGGTAACGCAGTCCGTTGTAGCGCCAGAGTCCACTAGCATGATGGATGACGAACGTACACCGTCTTAGCACTTAGAAGCAGCGAGCAGACCTCCGTCGTTGTGGTGCTCACGACCGCCCCTGTCAGGTCCCCAGACTTGGCTGCCGGGAAAAGCATGCCGGGAAAGGCATGCCGGGCTTCCACCCTTTGAGTTTGGGCAGAGTGCAGGTGTTCGCCGTGACATGCGCGAAAATTTTGTTTCGAGAGGGGAAAGGTTCCTTGCACTTGCGACATGTACAATGGTCACGATCTCCAGGGAACACCTAGTAGGCTGACTCATGTGTATTGGTTTCTCAGCACCAGCTACGTGCATGCATAACACTGTCTCCTGCGTCCGTGGCCGCGAAGACCTCCTCTTCTCCTTCGCTTGAGTAGGCATCAACTTCCTCGTATCCGTTCTCACACAGTTTCTTGGTTTCCTTCTCGGACTCGTTGGCGACGGTCAAGTCTCCTTGACATCCTCGGCGATGTAAATGGCGCCACGCTGGGGCCCAAACTGAACTTGACCCAGCGGCTGTGGTACCGCTTGTAGGGCACGAACTTATTGGGAAATAGGATCCTCAGGGAGGAGACTGACGGGGTGGTGCTTGGTGAGCGAGTGGCTTGTTTATGTTTGTGGGCCATATAGTAGATGGTGAAGGTCCAGCAGATGAGCATTGCGATGCCTATGAGCATGGTTAAGTAGGCCTTCTGGCCTTGGTTGTAGGAGACAACCTCAAATGATAGAACATTGTGAAAGAGGTTGTGGTAACAGAGCACGGCGGCCCCTTGGTTGAAGGTGGTTGGCATTATAGCGTTGGTGCCGACCGTCGTGGTCCTGTGTTGGATGGGATGGGACAGAGGCATCATGTCCCAGGAGAACTCGAGCGACATCAAGACTTCCATGACAGGCTGCTGTGTGTTCCCACCAAAAGAAGTCCTGATGTGTATCAGGGTCTGGTGGCCGAGGCACACAGGATGCATGACAGGTCTCATTGTCTCATCCTGCCGGGGACCTGCTCAGTGCCAGGGAGGCTCGCCGCAAACGTAGCCATAGTGTTGGTGAGCCAGTCAACATCAAAATTGATGGCTGGATTGGCACCGGCAAAGTAGGCGGCGGGAATCGCGGCGACCACCACGCGCCGAGTACTGCACAACTCCTCAACAATGTTTCCGTTATGCACGGACTTGGACCGTGAGGTCTCATGATCGGCAAGCAGTTTCGCGAGGCGGCTGCAAGACGCCTTAATGAGGTAACGACCCTTCGAAATGTTCAGCTTAATACGGTCATCGACCTCACTGAGATTAGCGCGCTTGGGCAGGGAGCCTAGGTGTTTCCAAATGTATCCCAAGACATCAAGCACGCAGATGCGCTGCGCAGGTTGGCCACTTCTATTGGGCGGGGGGGAAGAACGTCTGCGTGTAACCGCCGAAAAAGTGGTAGAAAATTTCCAGCCGAGACTGATTGAGTTGGCCGCCGTGTACAAGCATATTTCGGGCGATATTCAATTCTACTTGTGTGTAGTGCGGTTGGCCGACTATAGCGGCGTTATAGCGAGACTGTGAGTTTAGGTGGAGGGTGCGTGAGATTTGTTTGGTATGGTGAATGAGGAAGTTGGTGGTTAAGGTAAGGTATTAATGTCGGGATTCGGGTTAAGGGCCTCGTGGGTGGTCGCCCTCATGAGACGGGCCCGCTAGGGGAGGGCTGAGGTTTCGCCAGCGGAGTATTGTTTTATTTCAAGCCCATCCTGCCCTACGGCTTCTCCTGCCCTACGGCTTCTACTCGAGCCTTGTGGCCCTTGCTTCCTGTCCGGTGTTCGCGTAAAGCTTTGGTGTTTTTGAATGGAATGTTGCATTCAGTGCAACGGAATTTCGAATTTTCGTTCGGAATAATACCAGCTACTTTGTTCTGGTGCCTCTGGGATGTGTCTCGTTCGGTGTAGGGCGGCAGCGGTTCGTGATGCCCGTATGGGCTATAGTAGTCGACTACCGGGACTTCGCCTTGCTGAGTTACGACTCGTCCTGGTATGCTGAATCTGACCGAACCGTGCATTCCTTTATCCCACAAGGCAAGGATTGCTGATCTGTTGTCCTGGTAGACCCGGTTACCCTTTCTCTCCAACATGGATGACATGGGGACCTCTGAGAGAGATTTCAGCCAGTCCTCCGTGGTCGGGTAGCCGGTCGCAAGCATCGCATAATACGTGGCCTAGACCATGATGTGGCTAATCGGCCCGTCAATGTTGCCCTGGGCGATAGCATCGTCTACGTTGTTGGTAGAGAGAGCGTTGGTCTGTTTTGCGTTTGCGATGGTCGACATCATAGCTGTGGTGCGCTTGTAGTACTCGTTGTCGGCCATCTTACGCGATACGCCGTACTTATCCATCAAGCATATACCTAACCTCTTGCTTTTCGGTCTGAAGAGGACTGGTGTGGGCCAAAAAAAAGACAGAAAAAGGCTCCACAAGGCAACGAGCAGTGTCGCCATATTAATGCCGTCCAGGACAAGAGGAGAGGTCGAAGTAAGGATTACGAAGGATTCAGCGTCCGTTAGGTGCAAAATATACCGACGGTAGCTTATTTCGCGGTTTGAAATATGGGCTCAAGGCGGTGCACATCTATGTCTGTATGGTATACCTAAGAAGCGAATATATGAGATGAGAACTGATCTGAACAACCTACAATGATTCAGGGATTGAACCGAGAAAGAACGATTAGCTTCGAGATATCTTTTTGGGAGAAAAAAAGTGTCTGGAATAATATGGTCAGCTTTCCATTTTGATCAGACGAGAAGTAAAGGCTAGTACGACTGCACTTGTCCCGAGGCGGATTTCTCGTGAGTGGATCGCCAGATTGTAAGGGTGCGCATGATGGCCTACTACCCCGAATCACAACCAAAACTTATTGGGGTAGGTGTCGAGCTCAACACATACGCGGGACTGGGATGGAGGGGTGGGGGCGAAGTGACGGTTGGATGTAGAGATGATCGAGCCTTCGTGAGCTCAAGACATACGCGGGACTGGGACGGAGGGGCACCATCCAGTACGATGGTGGAAGCACTGGCACTTTGCCAATCAACTGTCTAGGTTACGGACGAGCTAGAAAAACTCCCCGAAACCCTTCGCCCGCTCTCCGAGTACGATCGCGCCCCCAAGATCTCTATCAAGATCTTCTCAGATTGCCACCTGGGCAACGTGCCTACAGCTATTGTTATCTGGATTTAATAAGAAACAGCGATCCGATAGCCGAAGGCTACTTCAAAGCCTAGCATCCAGCCGCCGTCGTCAACAAGCAAGACCAACATAGTCGACCTTACCTATGTACGCTTAGCAAGGACCTGTGGGAAGAGAAAATGTATTCCTGCCTCGTCATCTTACCAGCCCGTCACATCGTCAGCAAGTTTTGAACGATCAAGCAACTGCTAGAATCGATGCGAGATGCGATCAAGGCGCACCAATCCCTCTACGCCACTGGAAATACGCGTCGTTGCCTGCTAACAAGATATACTGACGTTTCCTGCCCTGTGAAGTATATCTGTGGCAAGCGCCAATCTGACCATAGAAGGCGCTGACAATCTGCCGGTATATGCGCTGTCTTGTGGGGTGCGCTATCTCCCAAGATATATCCGAACAAGCCATCAGCCGCACTCATCAAAGCGCTCCTAATTAACGGTGCAATCAACCTGAGACGCTCTCGGAAGGAGCAAGGATTTGGAAGGGAAAGAAGGGGAGGTAAGCAAAAAGACTGCCTCTGAGGAGACAGTGGACAGTCTGCGCCAGACGATGCATGCAATGTCAATCAACGTACAGCAGCAGATCCGTCACATGAGACAGGAGTACGACAGGGACACGCAGGCAGTGTAGGAAATAACCTGCCTTTTTCAGAGCTTGAGCTGTGAGAAGACCGGTGAGTCCAGCGTCAATAATGATGACGGTTGGGGAAGGTTAGAGTCTTTTAGTAATGCGTCTATTATGACCTCTACGCTATGAATAAAAGGGGGCTAATCGACGGGAGGAGGGGAACATACCGTGACCTCATGTAACAAACTGTGAATTTTCTTAATATTTAAATCTTGCTATTCCCAGCTCTTCGTCGTAGGCACATTGTCTGGCGAATAATGGTAATACAGTTGTGCAAGTAAACGGACAGCGGTTGTCCACCGGAGAGTAGACTTGGCCCAGGCCCTGCTGCCTGTTACGCGTGAGCTTGGCGACTCAAGAATAGTCTGCGGGTTCGCGGACGTTGGCATGTTGAGCGGAGAGAAGCTGAAGGAGTGAGAGGATTGGATGCATATCGTGGATACCTACTTCTTCGCTCCAGGGGGCGTCGAAGCTATCTTCCTCTTGATCTCTCGGCGAGTTCTTCGGCATGGCGGACCTCCATCTCCTCCTTGTTTCAAAATGAAGCAGCCCAGGATTAGTCTGGATTTCTCCAGCTTCTGGCCTGTGCCCTTTGGGGCTGCTGCAATAAACACCGGCTGCTCTAGGCTGCTCGGCTTGAAGGTTATATTCCGCTGATCCCCAAAAGAAGAGCTCGTCCAAGGTTGCAATACCCTCCAGGACCCTACGTCGCAACGCGACAATAGCAGCCTGTGCGGAATGGAGTATATCAAATTCTCATGAAGTTCAGGGGACCGCATCCTGAGGACCAGCTTCTTGATTGAAGCTCCTTCCTTGTGCATTGCCGCCTGGGGGTCGTTGTAGTTGTTGGACTTTAGGTTGCGGATTGTGAGTTTCGCCGCGAAGTGGCCGCTCTCGTGACATCTGGTGAGTTCCATTTCTGCCCACAGTGGGCTCGCGCGTCTCAGTTTTCCTGGGCTTCTTGACCCTCTTCTGCATTGCGGTCAGGTCAAAGCCGGAGCTGTCGGGGTCTTGGTCGGTTGGAGCCATAAGGTGGTGACAGCGTAACCTTCTGGTCCAAGGTGTGGGCCCACGCCCCCCATGAGGGCGGCCACAAATACCCTATTAGGGATTCTGCTGACGTTGGCAACGCCACGGACATTTCGGAGGGAATGGCCGTGACCATTAGAGTGCTTGACAAAATGCTAGTTGGTGTTGTAGAAGTGCTAGCGGGTGACAGCAAGTCCTGGCGGTAGGCCATTGTGTGTCTGTGGCGGTGGGGGGCTGGTGCGGCTGGATTGGTGTTGCTGGGCGAAGTGTTGTTGTTTTTGGAGAAGATGTTGCTCCTGCTGGTAAATAAGCTCTCCATTCACAGTCATATCCAGCAATAGATTGATGAAATGGAAGCATTCTGCTAAGGAGCTCCTCAGGGGTTCGAAATGTGGACACTTGCTGCTCTAGCCGCTGTTGCCGGTAGGGTCGAGCTTCCCCACGCGTGCACCATGCCCTGGATTTTGCTCCCAGCGTGCTGTGCTTGCCCAACAAAAGAGCAATTCCAGTCACAGGAAGGTTTCTTAGCGGGTCGTAGCAGCAGGTTCAAGTCTGGGGATCCTTTGTTGCTGGCGGTGCTACCCCCTGACCGGAGTATGAACAAATTTCCGTTTCGGGCGTTTGGTCCATGTTGCGGAAGACCAGCAGCCGAGCCCTTCAAGCGCGTGCTCTCGGGGCCAGCGCGTGCAGAATGATGCACTTTGTTTCTTTCTCATACCAAAGGCTAGGATAGGTTTGCTTTGACATCGTACAAAGCTTTCATCGACGTTCAGCTGTTGGTGTAGTCCGCACAGACGACCTGGATTGACTTCCACAAGAAGCCTTTCACAGCCAGCGCTACACCACCCCTTGGCACACTGTGGACGGAAAAGTTTCCGAAGACGAAACTTAAAACTCCAGTGCAAGCATGATAGCTTTTAGCCTTGGGTAACCTAGTGTCTTGCGAAGGTGGTGGTCGAGTGTCTCGGTCCTGCCAGGGCCGATCATGACTTTCCGTTCCCGCCCGCGCCAAACCTTTGGTCCTTGAGCTCCAAGAGTCCATCCTAATCGCCCCACATGTTACCCCCGTGCTCTCTCCACGTATTCCACCTCTTCACTACCAATACTTGTATTATCGGTCGATTGATCGTGCGTCTCGGTCGGTAGGCGGTACATACAAGGCTCGAGAACGTTCGAGGCAGCGGCGTCACGAGCCGGCTGGAGGATTGGGAAGGCTGGGTGGGTGGGAGGACCTGGAGAGGAAAGAAGTTGGCCATTAGCTTGATCAAGCTTAACGGGAAGTACTTGCCTACCTCTACCTCTAAGTTACATTCTGCGTCTTTGGCGAGGAGGGATCTTTGTCTCTCAATGCGGACAAGCAGTTGGGCATCGTGTTGTGCTTTGGCTTTGATTGGAATGTCCGACTTTCATTGAAATTGATATGCACCTCGGCAGAAAGCTCTCCAGCACAATGGGGTACAGGTAGGAAGTACATCACGCTTGGACAGAAAAGGCATGTGCATCAATGTATTTTCTACCTCTGCATGTATCGAGCCCACATTACATCCTCAGCGCACCCCAACGCGTACAGGAACCTACAAAAGATACAGCACTCCAAAAAAAAGATACAGGCATTTGAACCGAAGATACAGGAACTTCAAGAAAAGAACCAACGCCGTTTATCTTACACCACCACCAACACCGCCAAAAAGAGGGCAACAAGCTGCATGTGACGCCCGTCCCGTTCCCCCACTGTTGCTGGCATTCCACAACCATTGGTCTCCTCGAGTCCACTGCCAAATAGCCAGGCTTCGAGCCCAAAACACCCTCCATTGTAGGTATGTCATCACCCGACCCCTAGAGACGAGGGGGCTGTTTGTGCCTCCCCGTCGAATAGAAGAAAAAGGGGTCGGGTGATGTTGTCGGATCTCGGGATGTGGTCTGCTTCTGGGGTTGGCCTGCCTACGCTGTGTCGGGCTGTAGTCTGTGGTTGGGGCGTGGTGTCAGGCTCTGGACATGGGAGTGGCAACTCTTGGGCAAGGGCATCTGGCAATTCACACAAGGCTGCCAATAAATTCCAGGGGAAGAAGACTCCAGCTTGGATGTTCTCCTTGCCGTAGTTAGGACCCTTGGTGCCACCACGGAGGATGACGGAGACGATTGTAGTGCCTGGGAAGCGAACCCAGGACTTTGTTGTTGTTGTTATTGTTGTTGTCGTCGGTGATGGTGGTGGTGGTGACGATGCTTCAAGGACTACCATGATGTGACGTTAGCTCGTGAACTCCTTGACTGGTAGATAGGTTGAAGGTAGACTCACCATGGAAGTTGTCGCGAGGCACACCACTCTTCCTGAGCGAGTGGCACTCCCTGAGTTTGAAAGCGTGTGTTACGATCCAACCAGGGATCACTTATGTAATCTTGATCAGATAGAACCAACCAGGTTGGACCCGAGACGAAGGTTCGGGTCCACGGGTCCGGTATATCGGGTCCATGAAGGCCGGTGTATAAAGACGGCCTTCCCAGGCCTCTTTAGATACTGGATCTTCAGCAAGCAATAGCTCCTACAATCGATTAGTACCTTTCGGCTACTACTACCGTTGTTCTTATTCCCAGCGATATACTCCTGTGCTCGTAACGGTTCGTCACAGCGTGCTTGTGGCACTTGTCGATCGCCTACAAGGGCGACTGTGAGACGGAGCTCACATCGATCTGAATGGAGTGATGGGGTCAGTGTCCGCGTAATGGTGATAGCAAAAGGCAGATTGGATTCCGTGATAGCGAAGAGAGCGACATGGACAGAAGAAGGATACGAGGTTCGATCATTGTCCGTCAAGGAGAGGAGGAGGGCGGACCAAAAGATTGCGAGTCCTGTGCAGTGACAGGAATCATTTCAAGGAAGACTGCAAATCTGTGCTGGTGAAGTGTTGAAAGGATGGCAATGCCGTGTCGCCGCCCGCTGGACAGATGAGGGGAAAGCAAAGCAGCATCTTTGTGACTCTCTTCTCTCGCTTGGAGATTCAAGTACTGTACATTCTCTGATGGGTTTCTTACTCATGCGAGGTTGCGAGAGCATTCTGAGGCAAGGGAAAGCCGTCGACTGGGAACGTGGATGCTGGTGGGATGGGGATAGAGGTTACGAGATCCGAACAAGGGGACTTACCCTTTCTTCGCGATGCAGGCTTGGAATCCAAGATTTGCGTGTGGCCTGAGTGGCTTGGGAGGCCAGAGGCCTTTGAAATGTTGTGTGATGAGGAGGAAGAGGAAAAGGAGTGTCTTGAGGGGAAGATGGAGGGAGAGGAAGAGAGGGGTACTTGGGAGAATCTTGAGGGGCGAATGGGATCGAAGGTCAATCTTGCCAGCGAGAAGGCAGCCTTGCCGTCTCGTCTGAAGCTCCTTCCTTCTTTCAATCTTGCAAGCTGCTTTGCATGTCGCCTGACAAACTCGGAGTGTACCTACTCCTCATTGCACGCGGGGAAGATCATCTCCGGCTGGGGCGCATTACTGGCGGGACATGATTGAGGAGATCGATCAACAGGACTCGTCAACTTGGGCCACAACCTAACCATAGAATCCTTCCAAACTTCAAAGGTGGACTTCCAAGACGTTTAAAGCTGCTCCCCCGAATTTTCCTGGTCCAAATAGCTTTCCTCCCGGTTGAGACAGGGGGCTCCTCAAGCTGGTCTACTTGGATTTGTCCCGGGCGGATGTGTGCCCTACACTTAACCCACTGGAACTGGATGGAAGCATAGTGTAACACAGAAAAGGGCGAAGTACCAAGTTTGAGTACATCAGATGAGTGTATCATTACCGAGATGAATCTTTCGATTGCCCCGCTTGGCTGGTCCATAAAGTTCTCCCCATCCCCCAAGAAATTTCTTCCTTCTCCCTCCTCCTTTCATTATCATCTTCTTCAATCCAACCTGTCACAAACAGAAGAGCACACTCAAGACCGAGGACGCCGCCAGGATATGCACCCAAACCGTCCTAACCATCTCCTGCTCAGAGCGGGGAAAACGTCCTCAAACCTCGATACATATCGACCACCAGTATCCCAATCGAGACACCCACCACCCAACCACCTCTGCAGCAAATGCGGCTCACTCATGTCCAACACTATCCCCAGTAGAGCGGGGGCCGACTCATCGTCTTCTCAGGCTTCTTCATCGTGTTTTCCTGCTTCTTCGTCAGTAATTTTTTTTCTCGTCATCTCCTAAGTCCTCACCTTTGCCTCATCATAGAATGGCCTCGCTCCGGTACTAACCTGATCGTGCCCCTGGTTAGATCAGAAGCGGGGAAGACAAGAACATCCAGGCCGCGAAGGAGACTCACCGCCTGGCGTCCATTTACAGCCTCAGGACGCGTGGCCATCCATCCTCCTGTTGTAAGTTCACACTGCCCTCAGTTTCGTTCTCTCCTCCTCTCTTCTCTTCTCTTCCATTCTGACCTTTGTTTCGCGTCGGCAAGCGCAACACCGACATATCGTCGAGTACCAGTACGCGTTCCCCAGAAAAAGCGCCTCCCGGCTGGGGCAGGCCAAACAATTGGCGGTGGCCAGGAAGAGGGAGCAATTGTTTGTTGGTGTGGCCGGCGCATAGCCAAGCTTGGTAAGTATCTACCCATGACCAAACACAGGCCTCTTACCACCAAGCCCCTGGGGACATCCAGCTAACCGTCCAGAAACGGCAGGCCGCCTCATCGTCTGGGCCCAGGAGGGGCCCCTCAACGCTGGTCCCTGGTCCTACACCCAGCCTTGCCTCGAGACTCTTCTCTCTGCTGGTGTGACCGGGGGCCGGCGCATTGTCTTGTTTGTGTGCCCGGCGCATCACCGGTTGATAGCTAATGGCAAAGCGGCCCGGGGGGGCTGGGAGGAGGTATGTACTTGTACTTTATAGTCTCTCTTTCTCTTTCTCTTTTTCTTTCTCTTTCTCTTTTTCTTTCTCTTTCTCTTTCTGGCAGAGGTGGGAAGGCGACGACAGAACATGGGCTTGATTCTGTACTGGTAGCGGAAGAGGAGAAACGGAAACCAGAGCAGTCCAGGACTGGAAGGGAGTGCCGGTGAATGGGAAGCCCAGTGAATGGATGCCAAAAGGATGTGAATTGAAAATCCTTTATTTTCCACTTCTTGCTTATCGTGATCATTGTGTCCATTGTGCGATGCCGACCACGTCACAACATGTGGGGATGAGCTTTCCATTCATTCACTACTACGTCGGTTTCGAACTCAGGAAACACCACCTACACCATGGCACCAAGTAGAAAACTCAGGCAACTTCGCGATTATGCTCACGGAAAGAACAATATCGGCAACACCAAACATGACGCTGTTCTGGCCTTCAACTTGCACCCAAGGCGCTCGACAAGACAGCATCACCTGTGTCATCAGCACCAGAGCGATCGCGACCATTCGGTGGCCAAAAAGCCAAGTCCACGTAATAAAACACTTTCGAATGAATCGCCTTTCGTGAGGGCCCCCTTCCGACTTCTTTTACATGGCACTCGAGGACACTTGCACATTGAGACCACTCTTCAGTATGAGACTCTGATCGATGACATCTTCGATCACGAAGCCCGCTCTCTTCTTCCGAATCTATCACGAAGTAGCAGTCACGGATGCTTCGAAGTCTCACGCCTGCCCCAACCAAATTTCCAACTCCAATGATGCAGTCTGCCGGCTCCATGACTCAGTCTCTGTCAACCCCACCAATCATCTGAGTTCCTTTCATGGGCGGTTTCTCGACAGAGAGTGCTCAGGTGTTAGGGACGGTCATGCCCTCAAAGGTAGAAGGAACTCTTGACGGTGCTTCTAGTCTCTTCTCTTGCGTGACGGTCACTCGCTATCGCATGACGAGCACCTTTGGCTATCTCTAGCGGCAGCACGCTATCTCTCTGTAACGGCGGCAGTCACGAGAAGAGATTTCCCTGAGTCGCACGCAAAACAAGCCGGCAGTCCGCGGCTCATGGAGGGTAATGACTGATGAAGGAGTGTCAGAGGGCAGTAACGCCTTCCGCTCTGCAGTTCAACGGTGGCAGCCTTGAGACCCAATGGAATCTGAAAGTGTCTGGTCCCCAATGGCCTCGAACATTCTCTGCACCTCTAGGCGTGCCTTCCAGTTTGAGAAAAGAGCCCGGAGCAGAACTTGCGAGATTGCGGCCAGCTCCGTCCCATGATCGACGATTGCGGGAGAAACGCTGAACGGTTGGCAGTTCCGCCTGATGTCGAAAGTACAACAGAACAACAAGACTCGTTGCAGTGGTATTAACCCTTGGACCAACTGGGCATTGGACACTGCTCGGTGTTTTCACTTGCCTATGCGAAGGAAACTCATGGTCTCCTTTCTCGGAGTCCTAAGGGGCCGGCCACCAACGGCACCTCCAGTGAGGAGGGCAGTATGAGAGACTGAACTGCTATCAGCGGTAGGGTCACAGAAGAAGGAAGAAGGAGCTCTGAATGCTGCCTGCCATCTTGTGCAGCTGATTACCTCTATTCAGCACCTTGAGGGCCACCTTATGTCCCAGCATCACTCACGAGTCACGACCCACAACCTGCTCCTAGAGCGCGCCTTCCCGTCTGAGCAAAGAACGGGAGCAGAACTTGCGAAATTGCGGTCAGCCCCCCTGAATGCTATCATCGGGACTCGCGGGAGGAACTCTGGATCTTCAGTAGTTGCGCCTGTACACAACAGGACAACAGGACTCATTGCCGTGATGCCCACCGCTAGACCAACCTAAGGTACCTCTAGCAATATCAGACTCTGCACGGTATTTCCACTTGTCTATGCAATGGAAACTCATAGTTTCTTCTTCTGGAGTCCGGACAGGCCAGAATCTTGACAGTTGTGGCGGCGTGGGAAGCACTACGGTTACTAAGGGGACACCCCCAGAAAGAAGAAAGGGGATCTAGAAGCTGCTTGCTCTCTTATGCAGCAGGTTAGCCAGCATCTTCCGGACCACCACATAGCAGCACTCTCCAGATCCGCAACCTGTTTCAACCTCTAGGGGGCGTGCCTTCCATCCATGGTTAGAAGACGCGGAGCAGAGCTTCCAGGCTACGAGATTGCTCCAAGGTCATTGAAATACCCAGCATGGGCAGCCGCGGGGTAAGTCTGGACTCTGGTAGGCCCGGCTGCTTGACTGTGTGACGGACCGTTACAAGCACAGGAGTATATCGCTGGGAATAAGAACAAGAGTAACGGTAGTAGTAGCCAAAAGGTACTGATCGATTGTGAAAGCTAGTTGCTTGCTGAAGGACCTGTATATATGACGCCTGGGGAGGGCGTCTTATATACTGGCCTTCAGAGCCGCAGTTGTAGGGCCGCCGTTGCGGCGCCAGTATTGCGGCGCTGTTCTGATTGGCTTTCTGGTCTGCTTACATAAGTAATCCTTGATTGGATCGTAACAGACTGCAGGCCCGCGCTTTAGGAACGCGTCTTCCATCTCGTCTCGAGAGATGTCCAAGTGGACAGCCTACAGTGTCTACAGTTTCCAACGCGAACTTCTTCCCGCATTGTGAAAATTTTGTGAGCGCCGAACCAGTTGGCGTGTTCTTTCGAGCCCTCTCCTCACATCCTCGTTTGTACTCCGAGTCGTCCTTCATCTACAACGTTCTCGGCGTCTAACCTTTTATCGATATTGTCCTTTGAACCAGAGGTTTCGTACTTTGGAGAACGCAGCTCCCAAGAAGTAAACTGCTTCACCACCGCCCACCTACGAGTTAGTTCCCCATGTCCAAGTCCTGCCCCAACACGTCGAGATGTGCCTGCCTCCCGCGTATACCTCTAGCTTGCAGCTTCTAAGGTAGGAAATACCAGACTCAATATGAGACGAGCAGGAAGGCTGATGAGACGGCAGCACCATATGTTGTGCGTGGAGTGATAAGTGACTTTCTTTTTATTGGCAGTGGCCTCATCCTCCCTAAGTTGTCCGTTATTCTCGGCTCAAGTTCCCAAGGGGACGGCAACATACCTCTTGTGAAACAAGAGACACTGGCAGCAGTGGATCAGCCTGTGAACCACCACCTTGCTCCAGACACACACAAACACACATGCGCGCGCACGCGCACGCATATCATCGAAATAATCGCTAGCAAAGCTCAACTCACTTACACTCCCATCAATCCAGTGACGAACCCCACAATCCGCCCAAATCCCTCGGCCAGACCCTCACTGGTGAGCAGGAAGAGCAGCTGGAGAGATCGATCCGGCTACTGGAAAACAAGATGGTGGAGGACTGACGGGAGGCCAAGAGGAAGATGGAGGAGGAAGAAGCGGCCAAGGCCACCCAGGCCAGTGGCAGTGGCAATGGAAGCAACGATGCAGCGAACAATGCTGCGGGAACGTGGATTGACGATATGGGTGTGGACTAAGGGCGTTCAAGGAGATGCAAGAACATGCGGAGATGTTGCAGAACGAGGCCAAACGTGGTTTTGTTGCGTTCAAAAGGCTGATGGATGGAATCGAGTTCCATGCCTACAAGTACGACGAGGCACAAGGATAGTTTAAGGAAATGCCCAACTACGGGCCTCAAAGGAGTACCGACAGGAATAAGGGAGGGAGTCCGGAAGTACTTGGCATGTTTTTACGTGGGAAGAGATAAGAGGCCATGGGAATGATATTAGATGCCGTTGAAGGTCCAACACAAGGGTCTGTTGTGGCGTCTTCTATGATCTGTCGGCCTCCATATGGCTTTCTGACGCGACGAGTATGCTATAAGAATCCAGCCGGATATCAGGAACTTCGAAGTCGTTGGTGACATGATCGAGGGATGCATTCACTACGAGTACAATTACCTCCATGTCCGTCTTCCACTCATTATAACCAATGATTCATGTGTTTTATAGTGGTGAATCATGGAATCTACCAACCAAAAATATACAGCCAGCAAGTGAATATAAAGAGGATTGGAAGAGCAAGGCAGGGAAGAAAAAGATACAAAAAAAGTTGATGTTGTCCCAGAGGGAACATCGGGAATTGAGCCCGACGTGGGGGTCGAACCCACAACCTTGAGATTAAGAGTCTCACGCTCTACCGATTGAGCTAGCCGGGCAGCTGCAAGCTGCCTTGATTGTTGAAAGGGAAAACCGGGAGTAGGGTTTAAGAAGTGCGTGAATTTGTGAGTGGCGATATGGAAAGATTTTCGTTGCTGGGAGGTTTGATGCCGGGCAGTCCATGTTGTGGTGGCGGATCGGGTGGGGTTGATTCAGGGGTCGGGGTGTTCGAAGGGAGGAGGGGAGGGTTAGGGTACGAAGGGAAATGGAGGCATCATGGGAGACGGAGAGGACACTCGGCGATGGGAAGAGTACGATGCATGAAATTGCGGTACAGTAAACCGGGAAGGATGCTTGAAGGCTTGAGCTTCTTGATTTGCGGTCATTATGTGATTGAATTGTTATCGGAAACATGTATCCAAACCCGTCTCCGTCCATCATTCTTCATGCCATAAGTCGTGTCTTGTTTTGTCCTGAGCTCCCTTCCCCTTTAAAGGACCTTTCCTTCATGTATGTACAACCATATTAGATCTTCCATCCTTTATCCTCCCCCCACTGAGCCTCTCCTTAATACCAAGTGCTCTAAGCAGCACACAAATCCAACACCACAGCCCCCGCACTCCCACAAACCTTCGTCTGGCTTCCCGCAGGCGGCGTCCCCTGCGCCCACTCAATAGCCCCACAGCTTCCGGTGCCCTTACCCTCCAACTTGAGCTTGTGTCCCTTGAACGCGTCCCCAAAGACACTTGACAAATCATACCAGATGTTGTCGCCGTCGAGCGAATAAGCAAAGATGAGCTCGGGAGCTCCCGTGTACAAGCCGTCGGCCGTGGTGGTGAGCTTGAGCGCTTTGCCGCCCGTCACGGGGTCCTTGACGAACTGCTCGCTGTAGGAGCCGCTGCCCGCGGCGAGGGTGACGGGGGACGAGACGGAAGAGCCCACCGACCAGAGGGTCACGGGGAAAGTGCACTTGTTGTTGACGATGGCGGAGCCGACGGTGGTGGCCCTGGTGGGGATGACGGTAGCGAGGGCGGGGGTGACGGCCGCGGTGGCGAGGGTGAGGAGGGTGGTGAGTTGCATTTTGGTGGTTGTTTGGGGTGATTTGGTTGGTTTGGTTGAGGTTTTGTTGGTGAGGATGAAGACTGGTCTTTGAGTTTAGTCTTGGAGGGTGAGACTAGTTTGTTTGGTTTGATGATGATGATGAGAAGAGACAGGATGAAAGTCGAGGTCCTTTGAGTCTTATATACATTGAAGACCCTCAGATCGGCATCCATGTCATCGACTTGGCTGACAACAACGTTCCCAACGCATCAGATCGAACTCGGGAAGGTGGTTACATCCCATCCAGTCTTTCCTCGAAATAGCATCCATCTCGTTAAGATGTCAGATGGCGGAGGCGGAGTAGGTGTGGAACGGTGAGATACCAAATCCCAACACGAGGTCGACGAGGTAAGACCCGCAATTCACTGACGTGGTACACTGCTGACTGGCTTCAACATTGGCAGGCTTTCTTCCGCTCGTACTATAGCTGCTCAGCCAAGGACCCCAAGGTCTCCAAGATCGAAGATCTTTCCCCCCAAAGACATCAATCCGGCTGTCGGCAGCGCGGAAGTGCGGTTCATTCCAGTCTTTGACAGTATGCAGTCGAAAGTTGTCGAAGTCTTGGACTGTTAGACTCGAGGAACCACGCCGTCCAGGTGCCGTTGAGTGACCACAAGCCGCCAGTCTTGATGAAATCAGAAGACACAGGAATCACAGACACGATATGGCTTCCATTAACTCCAATACCACCTTGATCTAGTTCACCTTAGCAATACGAACAATTCGATAGTTCGAATATCGAGAACCGAACTCTCGTGGTCGTCACCGCATATGATATCATTCCCCCATTCGCCAATGCCGCCAAGCGAAAGCCAAGCCCTGGAGCCGCAGTCTCACCGTTCCTGTTGCTTCCGCAGCCAGCGATCTCTGCGCCTCCATTTGCTGACATCCGCTGGCAATCCACTAACATCGTATTCGAAAGGCCCGAAAATGCGGGGAAGAGGAGGGTGGGTGGGATCGTGCACCTCCCTGCTGCCATTGATGGCTGCCTGTAGTGTACACTAAGGTGCCGGATCGTATGGCGGGGTTATATTACAGGGCTTGCGAGATGCTTCAACGGTCGGTGTGCATCATCGAAATATTGACTGTTCGTGATCAGTCTTTGCGGGATGTTCTAATGTCTGGGATCCAAAGCTCCCCAAAGGAGAAGAGGTTTCTGTCTTCTGTCAATCAAGGAAGAGAACAAGACATTCGAAGACAATGAATCGAATGTCCGGCAACATCTTTCCAGGCCAAGACATGGCTGACTTGATACCAGATGTAGATCTCATCCGGTTACATACGGGCATAAGCCAGTGAGGCGAAACCAACCGCCTTGGTTTCAGTTGCACGACACAATCGTGAACTGGCAGGACGCGGCCTGCTAACTCTGGTCTCTGAAGTCTGGTTCACCCGTTCGGACCGGTCTTCATCGTATTCAGCTCGGGTAAGACACGCGTCGTTTACCTCAATTTGGACGCTGCGTCTTATGTCAGTCGTCTCTGGCTCAGCCTGGTTCTCACGTGGTGAGTGATACGTTACAGCTGATCTTTTGCCTTTGATGTGGTGTACTCCAGGTGCTCTGTACCACTATGCTCACTGGAAACGACTGCCTTCCGGCTCAACCAGTGGGCTCAACATCGTAACCGCAACCGCCGAGATCCTCCTCACTATCGAAAGAAATGGGACAACCACCAGCTCAAAGAGCGCTCCAGGCTTCCATATTGCTATAAAGTGGATTACTCCTCGTATATGCAGGCTGGCAGGCTCAGTTGGCGTGTTGGGTCTTGGGGGATTCCGCTCCTCACGAGATGGAAAAGTCGCGATGTAACCTTCTCCAACTCCGTGGGACTCGGCGGCGGGAGCGAGATCATGATGACCCTGACGTCGGTTGGTGGAACATTGGAACCACTGAAGTGCTGGGGGCCTGGACCTGAGGAGAGAGGCGAAGAACTAGAGCCGAAGAGCCGCATGACTTGGCTTGCCTTGTTACTCTGTCAAAAGAGCTCTGCGATTGTTGTGGTATCGTTCATTGCCGCTGGATTGCGCTTTGAAGAAATGATGTCTGTGTTAATCAGCCGGCCTGACTTATGGTCTCCGTTGTGGTCGGGTTTTGTCAATGTTGGTCATAGTTCGCGATGTTGGTCAGTTGGTCAGCTTCCCGCCGCTTTGGTCAAAACTTGGCGCCGTTGGCGACGACGCAATTGCGGAAGTGCAGGGTAAGTGACGATTTTGAGCCAAACCGAGCAGAACCGGTGGAGTGGTTGTGGTGACCCGGGCTTGGCGCCAAGAGCCAAAACATAAGGGCTTGGCGGACCGTCATCAACCACGACCTCGAGTCTCCATATGCTCTGGCCGCCACGTCCGATGGCTTTGGTGAAATGGGGGAAGAGGAGGCGGGAAAAGGGGAGTACTATCGATGTCGGTTCCGCGAGAAGACCACTGGACAACCCTTGTTTGGCGTGTAAGTTAACGCCAAGTTATATTCTTCCACGCCAGCAACATCAACTCTACGATCTCCGAGACAGGAAGACAAGCAAAGGCACCGACCGCACAGAAAACCAAGAGAAGAAGATCGCGAACAGATGGAAGAGGTATATGTAGCAGGAGTTAAGAATCGAGCAAGCACCACGGGTAAAACCAGCGGGCCCCGAAGCAGCCCGACGCCGACTGCCCGGTGTTAATGTGCAGAGAGATAGATAGCCCAGTACATGCATGTAACATCAAGTCTGCATGAATTAATTGTCTGTCCTCTCCCTCCGGCTGGAATGATATGGGGATGCGAAAACATGGAACATGGTGGTCGATGGCTTCATGATTCTCTATTGCTGGATGGAGTCGGGATGAGATAAGATAGATGGCCTGACGGGCGGCGTTCGATGTTACTAGTAGGCTGCCTGCCGGCAACTAGTTCGTTGAGAGATGGAGGAAACGACACCATAGCACGATGTTCCATGCTATCGCCCAAAAAGCATCACGCAACAGAAAGAGAGAGAAGAGGGTACACGGTTTTAGCCAGGACTACAAACAGCATTATGGAAGCAGAGACAATGCAATGTTATCCAAAATTGTACAACTGTCGTTTGTTGATATGAACAAGGTATCCTAGAATGATTAATGGCTACAGAAGTGATGATAGCTGCGCCGAGATAAACAGCCCTCCTCTTGTGAAAACTGAAGAAAGAAATCTAAACGCTGTTTCCCAGGTATCGATAATCTTTTCAATTCTCCCGATAAGAAACAAAAAAGGTGCGCCGTTGAAAGAGACAACCAAACTCATTAAACTTCCCAACATATGCAAATGGCTTCGTGTGCTCAGGAGGTGGTACCATAAGACATCAATTTATTACACACGAAAACCTAACCATCACTAAAGACTTCCACCCATATACATGCTTCCCCTATCTCTTGGGTATACAACAACCAACGGACTCCCTTCGCTCACTGACTCGCTTAGAGCATGACCATGCCGGCACCAACGCCCATGGCAATGACAACGTACATACCAACAGCCATATCAGCAACAGTGAAGAAGCTCTTCATGGCGACAGGGGAAGCGAACGAGGAGCTAGTGGCAGCAGCACCACCACCGGTACCACCGACACCACCGTTGCCGGAGCCAGCAGTGGCAGTAGCAGCGACCTTGTTAGCAGCCTCAGCGCTCTTGAGAGCGGCGGAGCAAGTGGGATCGGTCTTGGCGGCGCCGTTGGCGGAGGCCTGACCATTGAAGTCGCAGGCGGTGGAAGCGTACTTCTGGTTCTTGTAGTACTGGTCCATGACGTAGCCGAGCTGCTGGAGGGAGTTGCACATGGCGTAAGAGCCGTAGACACCGGTAGAGACGTTACCCTGGATGCCGGCGCAGGCGGCGGGGTCGTTGCCGCAGACGACGCCGAAGAGTTCACCGTAAGCGGTGGGCTTGACGTCCTTGTTGGGAACACAGGTGAGGGAGTTATACATGCACTCGCAGAGGCTCTCATTGGGAGTAGGGGGGAGAGCGTTGCCAGTGACCTGCCAGTTAGAGGTGACATCGGGGCACTCAGCGGGCTCGTTGGTGGGCTTGTAGGCATCGAGTTCGACGGCGGAGGGCTTGGCGGCGAGGACGTTGGCCTTGAGCTTGTCGTAGTTCTTCATGGTCTTGGCGCTGTTGCCGGAGACCTTGACGAGACCATAGTCGTTGTCCTCCTCGAAGTACATGTAGACGATACCGCCAGAGAAGACGTCAGTCATGGCGTCAGAGTAAAGAGCGGTGGTCTCCTCGAAGATACGGCCCTCGGCACCGTCGGGGATGTTGCAACCGTACTCGGCGAAGAAGACGGGGACAGAGTAGTTCTTGAAGAAGTCGATCTGGTCCTGGTATCCGGAGCCCTTGATGGTGTTGTGGCCGCACCACTCGTAGATGTTGTAACCCCAGAAGTCGATGGCCTCGCTCTGGTTACCGCAGTTGAAGAAGTGGGCCATCTCGGAACGAATCTTGGCGTCGTCGTTGGCGGCATAGCCAACACCCATCCAGCGCTTGACGTTGTTCTTGATGTAGTTCTTGGAGTCACGGACAGCAGCCTTGACGTAAGCGGAAGCGTCGGTGTTGGTGGCGTTGTTGGAGACCTCGTTACCGGCGAAGAAACCGATGACGTTGCTGTACTTGCTCATTTCGTCGATGACTGCGGTATAGCGCTTGTAGAGAGTGACATCCCACCTGGGGTCGTCGCGGTTGATGGACGTGGAGGGCTCGGACAAATCGCTGATCACGTAGATGCCGGCCTCGTCGAGGAGCTTCATGCAGGCGCTGTGGTCGGCAGTAGGGTCGATGGCGTAGGTACGAATGGCGTTGGTGCCAGCGGCCGCCATGATGGGAACATCACGCTTGCAGGCGGCCGCGTCGGCGAGGGGATCCTTGAAGGTACCAGTGGTTGTCTCGCCACCAGCGCCGGCAGCATCTTGCTGGTAGGCAATACCCTTGATGTAGAACTGGGTGCCGTTTTCGTAGAAGAACTTGGAGCCCTGTGGATTCGAATGTGGTTAGCATTGGGGGGTGCTTCGTGATGATCTGGGGTGCGACGGTATGCCTACCTTCATGACGATGGGTTGAAGAGCAGCGGAAGCCTGGCCCGCAAGGGTGAGGCCCGCAACAAGGGCCGCTTTAGAGGTAACCATTTTTGCTGCGTGTGTGTGTGTGTGTGTGTAGAAGTTGTTGATTAAGGCGGTGTTCGTTGTCGTCTATTCGGCACAGAAAGTGGGTGAAGATACGGCGTAAAGTATGTCGGGAATTATCCTCCAGTTGTCGCCCGAGTGTATCGTGTAAATATTTTGTTTAAAGAATGTGGGAAGAGATAAAATAAAAAGAGGCAGTAGCGAAAGACCTCTATGATGTGTTCAGCCCCCTCTATGGATGATTAGTGGTGGACAAGCAGGAGTGATAGAGAGTGAATGGAGTGAAAATGGAGGAAATAGAAAATGGAAACAGCTCAGGACTTGGGGGGACATGCGGTGGAAAAGGAGGAAAGAAGAAGGCGACGGAGATTGGAAAGTGTGGAAATGGAGACTGGTCTGTGCGTCAGTGTGCGTGTCGTTGTGGGTCCGTGGTTTGGCCGGTCAGCCCGGGCCCGGTGTGGTGGGGAGTGGGTCAAGAACCCCAGCACCTCAACGGGCCCATCGATGCACCCAGTTCGCTCAGGAACGCAAGCTGCAGCGGCCTACGCCAAGCAATTGAGGGCAACAACCACACAGAATCTCGAAATGGCTTGCTCAGTCCTATCAATGATGCGTCCATCACACTGGCAATCTCTGTGTCGCAGACCTCACCGGCCAACCATTTTGCACCCTTTTTGGGAGGTTTCCAGTGCCGTGCGCCTTCAACATGTCTCCAACGCCACACAGCACAGTGAAAGATGAACTCGAAACCGACAAGTGGGGTCGTCTGGTGAGTGTGTTTCGTCGCATGTGGGATTGTATTTCGTAACGCAGGGATGATCAGACACTGGGGGAGGGATTCTGGATTCTGTTTGAGCGACGCTGTGCTTGTCTGTCCGGTTTCGTCCCTCATCTCTGGAAATAGGGACACATTGAATTGGATTGTTATTGTACGGCAACAGCCACAACACGGCTTGTTTGACGGGTTAACGGGAGTACGGGACACTGCCGGGATTCCATCAAAGTGAATGCAACACGCATGTAAATCCCGTGTGCATCACCATATTGACAAGATTTAAAAGGCCGTTGACCGCCATCGCATCGTTGCAGTATCAGTGTGCCATCTTCATTTCGCCTGTTGCCAATTTGTGGACTCGTCTCCAGAGAGGACCCTTTCCTCTGGGAGGAGTCGTGGAAGCTCTGCCGAGCCTGGGGCAGACGAGCAACTTGGTGGACACAACCGAGCGAGCGGGCATTGAGCGACCGGCCCAGGGGTTCAATTGTTGGCTGACATCGATCGGTTCATCTCTGGCGATAAAAGATTGAACCCTTGAAGGACAAGTTCGAGCGACTCGATGGTACCAGAAGCACGTGACAGAGGAAGGGAGGGTCCGGCGCCACTTCGCCGGCCTGCCATTTCAAGCATTCCGTTGATCGGGATAAGGGATATGGGATGAAGATGGCGGATAAAGGATGAACATGTTTCCCTTGTTGGCGATTGACGTTCATCACTTTCACTGTCAAAGCTTCGACCGTGTTCAAAGCGGACATCTGTTTGGTATCTCTTTTTTTCTCGTTTGGCGCTCACATCAGCGGCACACACGCCGACGCCCGACACGGGAAGGGTAGGCAGGCGGAGTCGCAACCCCATTTCTGGCACGTTCGCACTTCTTCGCAGTCTGGCTGGCTGGTGCTGCTGACCCCGGAGATAATTGGCACCCCCAAACCCAATTTCCCCGACGTTATTTCCCGGCTATTCCGTTTCCTCTCTACGGTCATGCTCTCTTCGTATTTCCATGGAAGCCGATGAGAAGATGCAACGATCGCCAAAACGCCTCGTTTGTCAACCGAAGCCTTTCCAAGAGATCTCTTGTCATTAAACCCGCGTGATCGACAAGCCTCGTTCCCGTCTTGTCATCAACAAGCAAAGCTTGGATTTGGCAAAGAAAGCTTGGTTGATCGACGAGACCTTCTCGGCCCAGCGGGCTTGCGGGTTTGGAGCGGCTCGAGCGGGTCCCGCTTTGCTTGGTGTGAGCTTGTTCGCAGTAGAGCCAGCTTGGCGCATCAGGGGTAATGCAGGCTCGCAGGCATTGGGGGCAGGGGCGGCTGTCTCCTGGAAATCTTGGCAGCTTGGCGACACCCTTTGGCCAACTTTTGTGCCAACCTCGAATTCAATTCGACGTGAAGTCGGCGACGATAATGCACGACGACGTCAAGCTCGATGGTGGTGCATAATCTGTGGATGTGGGTTTTGGTTGTTTGCTTTTTTTTTTTTTTTTTTTGGGTATTGAAGATGGATGACCTGAATGTGACTGACATGAAGGAACTCCTGAGAGCAATCGCAACATGAAACTCGAAGATGATCCCCCCAATTTGTGCATGCATCTTAAAATTGAGCTTCAAGCGACACAGACCGCCTGCCGCGAGTTGTTACACCAAGATACCACACAAGCGCCCGATATTTCAATCACTCTATCGCTCAATCTCGAATCTTCAAAATTCCAACCGTCGGCAGTGTAAGCGCAGTGCCACCCGTTTGAAACTCGTGTCGAATGTCCACAGTCTGTCGACGGTTGAAGCACCACGGCACGACGGACTGGGGGCTTGTTGTCAACATGCAGTCAGTGTTTTGCTTCCAAACCAAAATGACGTCCGGATGCCAACACCCGAAACAGCGGGTCAAGTTTCATGCTTCAACTTTGTGTTCAACTTTCCACTTTATTTGCGAATTGATGTGTCGAAACATATCAATTGATCCTCACACCTTTGGCATCTCTTCGTTCGTCGCTCGCTAAAAATTATCGGGTGGCTCTTGCTTTGCAGGTCTTTGCTTGCCCCCAAATTCCACAAAAAATCCTGACCACCCAATCTATGATCTACAGGAGAATGATTGGCGCGATCTTCACTCCTTCAATGTCAGCAGTCAGCACTGCCTCCTTCGTCGTGTTGTTCTTGAGGGTGTGATCTGTGCTTCTAAAAATGGAACTTGCCGCTCACTGTCCGCTGTGGTGGGCGACAATGGTCGGCGTGCGACCGACAGAAATGACAGGAAAAGAGGCGCAACACCTAGGGCTCGGCAGGCACAGGAGCCGCTAGTGCACAGACCGGAACGGAGAAGGTGCTGCTAGGAAAATGTTGGTGGACTAACAGGCTTCTTCTGTATTGGCGTGTAAATCAGATAGAAGAGTACCGATAGTGCAACTCGAGCTGAACGTCCTCACGTGGTCCTCTCGTGCCCAACCGAGGTCCCAGTGGGTGCAATGCATTGACAATCTTTTGAGATTCAACTTGGAACAATTTCACAAAATTAAACCTCCAAACATCCAAATCACTTCATCATCCTGTCCCTCACTCTTCACCACCCATACTTCCGTCTCTTCGACTGATTCAGCAAGATACTTGACGTTCAATAGCTCAGCCATCGATATAGCATGTCAGCGAACATGCGCAAACGATGCTGAAGTTCAGCACTGAACAATCTCAAAACCCCAAGTCATGATGCCATCTCCATATTTCCCTTGAAAACCACCCACATAGCCACACATTCACAAAGATCACACGTGAAGCTCAAAACGGGGGAGATATCTTTTCTTCCACAGACGAAGCTTTCACCCGCATGTCCATCCAGCATCAAGTTAACGCCCTTCTCAGTTTGTCTCACAGCCTTTCCCATTTTCTTTTCTATGTGAGCTACCTTGCTTTTCTTGTCCAACTAGCCTTCCCTGGTGGCGTATTCCACAATGCCTCAGCCGTGTCCAACCAGCCTGATTCTCGCCTTCCCTAATGCCGCAGCCCTGTTCAACCCGCATGTCACGGGCCTAATGGGTAGGACTCCAAGCTTGGAGGCGGTGACAGTACGTGCGCAATAGCCTTACATGGGCGTGGAGTCCTGCTTCAAACGTGGTTAAACATGGTTAGCATCCGTACTCGCGAAGGAAACGGCAAACTCTAAAAGAGTGTTGACAAGTGTTTTGCTTTCAAATTGTTAGTCGTCGTTTTTGGTGCCTCTCATCGACCCTAGTCTCCGAACTGGTGCGTAGGTGTCCATCATGAAGCAAGTCGCTATTCTATGGGAGTTTTCTCTGCTTACCAAGCTACGGTGTTGGCTGAAGACAGTAGCCAGGACCAAGGGCCGGAGTGATGATCGAGAGGCCTACTGGGAGAAAGTATTCTCTGTTAGCAGTGTTCTTCCAAAAGAGAGGAACTGCTACAGCCAAGTGGTGGTGCGGTTTCTATCAGATCAAAGCAATATTTGCCTTCATTGTCCCGAAGGAATTCAGAAGTAGTCATATATAAGGGTGCTCATTATGAAATGCACCGGGGCTGTTCGGTCGTCGGGAACACTCGAGGTCTGAACGAAAGTCAACTTACTGGTACCGTCTGACACCAAACACCGCTACTGGGAAACTACTATTGCCTTGTTGGTTTTGCTCGCTTTTTCTCGTTGTTGATGTGATAGTATTGGCATTGTTACAAGGCTCAGTCTGAACATTTGTTGATTTCCTTTCACCGCACTCCCCTCCAGTATTTCTAGGCTGCCCTGGGTTCCGTTTCTCCTCTTCCGTTACTACTACATAGACATGCCCTTTTCGCTGAAGAAGGGGAATTGATGAAGCGGAGGTCGGCCGATGCAGTTGTGATGGCCAACTGACTTCATCGCCATCTCGGCCGGGACTGTCGAGTCCATCGGGGGTGGTTGCCGTTTGCCTTTGAGCAGTCGTCTCCTGTTGCGTTGCAATCAAGTGTTAGCATCTGCTCTTCCAAACCAATGCGTCGGTTATTCTCAGCATTCCAAGCACTTGCTTCGTATCAGATTCTTTTCAGTATGGTGTTCATGAACCCCCTCCTCGCCTTGTGAGCGAGTGGTTGTTTCACACCTAACGTATCAAGGGTTTTCATCATTGAAGCAAGTGCTGTTTGTTCCCCCGGATCCTCAACAGCCAGGAGAGCAATGACAAAATGAGGAAGTGAACAGGTGATTGTAAGAACTGCTATTCCATACGACGAAGGAAACTTGATCGCCGATGTATATTCTACAGATCTCTGCATCGCTGGAGTCACGACACATTATTCTTCGGCATGTGGATTTTCTTGCGATCTAGGGTCCTACAGCCCTCCCGGTCGTGGACTCTGGACTGGGAGGACTGAGCTTGCCGGACAAATGTGTGAGAGGTGCATGCCCCGGAACTCTCACCAGCCAGGGTAAGGTATCAAGTGATGAATGGGGAACGGGGGAAATATAATGGGGAGATGTAAGAACTGCTATTCCATACGACGAAGGAAACTTAATCGCCGAGGTGTATTCCACAGATCTCTGCATGGGTGTTGTCGTTGGGATACATTGTTCTTCGGCAATTGGAGTTCAGTGCGATCTAGGGTATGCCTACAGCCCTCCCGGTCGTGGACTTCGAGACCGGAAAGACGAGGCTTGCCGGACGGATGCGTATAAGGGGGATTGTGTGTGGGGCTGGGTAGGGCTGATTGGAGAGGTATGTGTAACTGATGGACAGAGGAAATGCTTACTACTGACTGGCTGACAGACTCAGGTATCGGATCCTGCTTCCATCTTCGTTCGACTTCGAGTTCTCTCGTGGCCAAGCGGGATCTGGCGGAGCTAGAAAACATTGGCCTCCAGCATGGCGCGCATCTTCTCCAGCTTGCCGGCCTTGACATCCACCGGCAATGGAAGGGGGCTTTGTTGTTGGTACATGTTCGGCAGGCTTCTTCTGCTCCCTCGCGGCGAAATTCTCGGTCTGAGCTTGGAAGACGGCTGCAATCTTCTCTTCGCCCGTCATGGCATTCCTCCACGACTAGCGCTACCTCTTCACAGAAACGGAGTTCAGGGATAAGCTTCTTCTTGCGCCTGGTGTCGTAAACGAGGTCCTTGAGGTGAGCGGGAGGCAATGAGAACCACCGCCGCGATATGCTGCCCAAGGCTGCCGTAAGGGGACCAGATCACCAACTGCTTGGTATTGAGAGATTGTAGGAAGTGGTGGGCATTTGTTGGGTGGCGGTTACGGCGGTGGGTGTGGACGTGGTCACGTCGGGCTCGACGCCTTGGCTCTGGCCAGCTCGGCGTAATTCTCAACCTCGTCTTCAAAACTGTAGCAGATCTGAGCCGCGTCGTGGCCCAATAGGCGCAACTGGCGCGACTGAGGCAATGAGCGTCACAGCAAGATGAATGGGTGTCTTGGCCAGAAAGTCTCGATATGCCGTCATCACGGGGTGGCCCAGCTCGAACCTTCTCGCCGCGAACAGGCCGGAAGTTGCGGGGTTTGCTGCGATGCGGATGGTGCAGTGTTAGACGGAGTCGGAGATTCGCATTCATGATGCTGGGAATAATATGGATGTCGGTGGTTCCGTTGAAGGGGTTGTTGTGTCTGCGTACCTTTTGATCCTCGGGGGCCGCAGAGATGATGGCGTTCATGAACATGGGCATTAGTTCAGTCACCCTATGGACGCCGGCAGCATAGGTGCCAGCCATCCTGGGCACCGAGGGTGACGGGCTGTCCAAGGGGCCTTTGCCTGATCCAACCATTTGCGGGGTTACCGAATCTACGACATATAGGACTCCCAGCTTTGTGAGTGTTTGGTGTCTTCTTGTAGTGAGTGGATGTGGCCCAAGAGGAAACACCAGTAAGGTACTGAATGATTCCCGGAAAGTACCTACTTGGCAGGTGTTGACACTCCCAAAGTCGTTACCTGGACCGTGCCGTCGTCCGAACTTTGAGGTCTACCTCTCACTTTTACCCTGGCACTTCTTCTAGACCGCGGGGCGAGAATCCACCTAGGTTGGCAGGACCTTCTTCACCTTGACCTCACCTTCACCTCCGCTTGATCAGGTTGACTGGTCAGCGATGCGGTTGGTACCGATATTAATCTTCAAACAAAAGCCAGGGCCGCAGGTCGATCGGATTACGACTACAGCTGCTAGGGAAAGAGACGAGTTCCCCCGACTGACTGTCCCGCAAGAAGAAAACGCCCCGAGACGTTTCAAGAAAACCTGCACGCGTTTAAATCGCCTTCACAGCTTTCTCTTGCCAGAACAAGGGAAGATGTGTACGAAGACAAGGATGCGATTATTAAGTACGACGATGGATGGGCGATGCGACAGCTCGAGGCAGTCGTAAGAATAAACCGAATACGGACAGTCCAATACCGCTCGCTTTGGCCAGGCTACCGGTGCCGGTACTGGGTGGGAAGGCTTGTCCTGGTAGGAGTTAGTACGCGCTCAGAGTCACAGAGTCAAAACGCGAAATTGATCTTTCAAATTAGCAAAGAAGGGCGAGGCTTACCAGGTTGATGATGCCGGAGGACACATAGGACTTGACGTCGCGCTTGGAGGGCACTGGGCAGGAGAGGAACCGGCGGGGATGGGGATGGGGGGTGAAGTGGCCGGTCTGGTGCGGATGAGGAGATGCTGTCTGGTAGTCTTCTTCAAGAGAAAAGGCCACTCGCTGGTGTCGACCGCGGGCTCGATAGCCTGGTGCGGTGTGCCCAAGCTCCTCCAAACTGGGAGGAGATTGGAGATGAAGGGAGAAGGTGATCAGAAAGGGTCATTTGGAAGATCGTGGGCCTTTGAAGCCCAGAGCTAAGGCTTGTAAAACGGATTGCACAGTGATTTCTTTCTCCTTCAACGCCAGAGGGGCGAAGCTAGAGAGATCGACCCGTGGTTGCTATCGAACACTCCTATTCCTGTTGCTTTACGAACCAAAGAGTCGAAGAGCTGCCTTGCACGGCCAACGACAAGGTGGCCTCACCGGCTCATCGAGGTTGAAGAGTTGGATCAAGAGGTTGAGTAGACGAAACGGGCAAATCTCCCTCAATCATGCCTAAAAGTGCACTTATCCCCCCCTCAGATGATCCGGTACCTCATCCCCGTTGCGCATCATCACCACAATCACCGCCGCCGCCGCCGCCACAGTCGGTTCTTTTTATTCTTCCAGTTGAGTCTGTCTATCCCCGCGGCGTGCCCCTGGGTGAAACTGGAGATCTGGTGTCAGAAAGGCAATGGCAATGGACCATGTTGGTGGATCAGCGGTCTTCTTGCGCTTGGTGTCATAGACGAGGTCCTTGGGGTGGGCGCACCGGGCTTCACAGGGCGCTTGGCACGGCCGCACCCAAAACCTGGCATCTTGAAATACCTCTTGCCTCTCGGGGACCTCTCGGGGATCTGAATATGGTGGTTCGGGTAATCAGTCTCCTGTGGGAGGTCAACAAGAGCGAACCGACTCGACATATTAATTGTGCGCTGGTTGCCGTATGGGTGCTGTTGTTTGGTGCTGTGGGTGCTGCTGGACTGGGAGCATATTGCTCATGGAAGGCTTCGCTGCCTGTAGCAAAGTCATGGAGCGTGGTGATGAAAGCAGTGTTTCTTTTTTTTTTTTTTTTTTTTTTTTTTTTTTTTTTTTTCTTTTTTCCGTTGTTCGTTCGACAACTTGGTCTCCAGCTTGGCCCGCATCTTCTCCAGTCCTTTGAATTCCCAAAAGCATCTCCGACAGGTCGCTTTTTCGAAGCTTGCTGACTTTGTTGTTCCCGGCCGCCCTTCTTACCCCGGCAATGGAAGGGGGTTCTTTACTTGTTACTGGTACATGTTCATGCCGGGGTAGAAAGGCGGCCCACGCCGCTCCTGCGGATAGTCCATTGCCGCGTTCCATGCGCTTGAGCCCAGCAGAGACCTAGCTGGACCCGATGGTGACGGGTATCTGGGCAGGGAAGTCCCTCCTGATGTTTTAGTGCATTGGCCTGATCCAGTGCCCTCAAGAACTGTGAGTACATCCACCAACATGCCCCAGTGCCCCGTTTCTGACATGTTTTCTTCACCAGCAATGCTCACTACCCATGAATGTCTTGACATCAAGTTCATGTTGGTTGCCCTTGGAGTCAATGACTGGCAAAGCCGAATGGTTAGTCATGTTGGGCTCGACACCTTTGGCTCTGCCGTCAGTTGGGAGTTCAGAAGCGAAATCGTACTCTCGACCGGTCGAAATTGAACAGGTGGCATGGCGGCGGGGCATTTGCAACTGGTGGCCGTGGTGGTTGAGCTTGACATCGCCGACCTCGATGCTCGATACCGCGATGTTTCGAGTCGTGGATGATCTGGTGGTAGAGATGGGGGTTGTTGAGATGGTCACCTGGGCAACGATTTGAAACTGTCGTCCGAACTTTTGCAAGTGGAGGGAATGCAGCCGACGTTCAGGCAGATACCACCGAGGGCGCCGCGCCCGGCTCCTGACTCCTGAGTAGGTGCCAGGCTGGCCCCTGTCATTATCGGTCCTCTTCATCTCATTCTTCACCTTCTTCGGCCTGACTTAGGCGGCCGACCATTGCTGGCAGTGCATTTTTCCATTTCACAAAAAGGTATGTGTCCTTTCATCTTCCCTCCTTGCCAGGTGATTCCCTTTATCCCAAGTCCTCGTTGTGACCAAAGTAATAGGCTTGTTTCCTTGTTCCTCCCTCTTTTTATTGCTCTGGGATTTGCAGAAGTTAGACTGAGTCAATTCTGAATGTGCTCGTAGGAAGAGACACAAAGTGAATTGGTTGCATTGTGCTTGGAAGACTTTGTGGGATTTGAAGGTCGTGATGGTGTTGGTGTTTGGGCGGCTTTGACGGCTCGGAGGTGGAGGGTATGGGCTAGAGCAGACGAGTTCTCCTCGTTGTTGCTGGTATCTTTGGTAGGGACCTTAGTAATGAATTGAGAACCATGGCCCTTTTCTTCTTGTTTTCTTTTTTTCTTTTCCTTTCTTTTCTTTTTTTTTTTTTTCTTTTTTTTTTTTTTT
>RAON01000093.1:0-120556 GCA_009805295.1 Neurospora sp. FGSC 6877 | reverse complement strand
GGCGGCAGCGGCAGAAGTGCTGGTGGCCTCCTGGTTGATGACGGAAGGAGCGGTCATGGTCACGTAGACGGTGGAGGCGGGAAGAGTGACGGTCACGGCTGCGGCGCCGGTGGGGCAGTTGCCCCCGCCGCCGTCACCGTAACCGCCGCCGGTGGCAACTGCCCCACCGGCGCCGCAGCCGTGACCGTCACTCTTCCCGCCTCCACCGTCTACGTGACCATGACCGCTCCTTCCGTCATCAACCAGGAGGCCACCAGCACTTCTGCCGCTGCCGCCGCCACTACTACTACTATTGGTAACAGCGGCACTGACCTCTCTGGCTCTGATGGCTCCGGTGATGAGGAGTCCTGCCCCCCTGATGAGGATACCACTGGCGAGGAGGGTGAGGGTGAGGATGATACCTGCACCGATGAGGCGGTGACTGTTACTTCCACCGCCTCTGCTGCTGCCTCTGCTACGCTGGCTCCCTTCCCTGCTGGCAACAGCACGGTTCCGGCGGCGCCTACTGGTACTGCGATGTTTCTTGATAAGATTTAAGTCAGTTGGAAATGTACTGTAGGTGAGGAGATGAGTGTGGGTGAATCCGGTGGATTGATGGATAAATAGTTAGATGTTGAGGAGAAGGATTCTTAAGGGGTGGGATCGGGGGTTTGATGTCGAGTTAGTTGGATATTATATCATATACTTCTTCTTGTTTACACACATTGTACTTGTACGTATGTACGTTTCTTCTTTTTTCATGATCTGGATCACAAATATCTTTGGAACCAAAAACGAAATATCAGGGGAGAGAACCGTCAGCTTGAGCCATATCTTTTTGGACGGTCTTGTCTGTCGATTTGGGGCTTGGGCGGGTGTTTTTGCTTGGGCTATTGTAGACTTTTATCTTTTTGAAAGAAGATATGACCTAAGCAATATCAACTTCTCTTTCATAAGGCCTACGAACGGTATGGGTTATATGCCTGTGACTGTAGAGCGTCCAGTTGAGTAAGTTGCATAGCTACACAAGCCTTGTTTTTCAGGCACAATAGGGAGGTTGCAAAAAACGATAAACAACGCCTTGTATATACGGGAATATGCTGTATCCGCATCTCTCTCTCTTACATCCAAACGAGCTGCTATCCAAAAAAGAAAAAAAAAAAAAAGTAAAAAAAAGCTAAAAAAAAGCCGCCCAGGATATACTGTAGTCTTTTGGGTTTTTACGAAGGTCCAGTTAGACCCTTCCTTCCTCTCCGTGATATATATCCCAAACAAACCCCACATCATCTCATCCTCATAATCATCAATCCGATCCATCCCACAGCTTACTCAGCAGTCAACTCAGCAATCCTCCTCTCCAACTCCGGCACCTGCCTCAACAACACATCCAAATCCTCTTTCTCATCCTCCAGCTCCAGCCTCCTCTCCGCATCCAGCTTCGTAAACACGTACTTCCCCTGCCCATCAAACTGCAAAATGTGGGTATGATACTTCCACAGACTACGGCGATGCGACACCGTCATGAGCGTGATGCCCAACGCCTTGGCATTATCATACATGACCTTCTCCGTATCAAGCGTGACGCTGCTCGTGCACTCATCCAAGATAGCATAGCGAGGCTTGTGGTAGAACAGCCTGGCCATAGCGACGCGCTGCTGGAGGCCGCCCGACAAAACATCGCGCCACTCGGCCTCGGCGTCCCACCCTTCCGGGTAGAGCTGGAGCAGGTGCTCGAGGTTGAGGACCTTGAGGATGGCGAGCAGATCGGCGTCGGTGACGCCCTTGGCGCGCATGGTGCGCAGGCCGTCCGGGTAGATGATTTGCTGGCGCAGGGATCCCCGAGAGAGGTAGGGGCGCTGCGGGATGTAGAAGATGTCGGTAAAGGGCGGCTTGTGAACGGTGCCGCCGTAGACAGGCCAGAGACCGCCGAGGATGCGGAAGAGGGAGGACTTGCCGCAGCCGTTGGGGCCGACGACGAGGAGGTGGTCGCCTGCTCTGAGCTTGAAGGAGAGGGCTTTGACGAGAACGTCGCCGTTAGGGGAGATGATGGGGCTGTTTTGTGTGGAAGGGTTAGCAACGCGATGCAAATGACGTGGTAGGAAGGGGAGGATTGGAACATACACATCGATAAACTCGATATCCCTGCTTTCCACCACTTTACCTCTGCCCTTGAGCACAGCTTCATTATCCTCGGTACCCGAACTAGACACCAGCTTCTTCTCAAAGTGTCCGTTCTGAATGTCATCCATGACCTCCAGCAGTGACGACACCCGGGATGTGTAGCCTGCCAGCTCCATGATCTCCCTGTACGAGAACATGATACGGCCAAAGGCGTCCGAAGCCGACAGGAGCATTCTCCGGTTTGTCACGAACGTCTCGGTGCGATCACCCATATTCATCTGGAGCTGGCCCGGCAGCTTGACGAAAACGGGAACACTGCAGAGCATCAAGCCCAGTGCGCCCCAGAAGTACTTGATCACGAAATCCTCCATGAAGCTGTGGTAGAAGCGCCGGCGCAAGATGTAGTTGACGTGCTTGATCAAGGTGAAATAGCCCTTGTCTAGCGTGTCCTTCTCGGCTTCGTGACCGGCGTATAGGGCGACCTCTTCACTGTGGTCTATTAGTCTGGAGTGCTGGAAGCGGAATTCGCCCTCTAGTTTCGCTTCTTCAGCAACATATTTGCCAAAGGGCGGTGTTAGCGCTCGCATGACGTTTGCTGAGAGTTGGACTAGGAGGGACATGAATACGACACCCTCTCCACCGACGCTCTTTGATAGCGAGAAGGTGTAGATTGTCTAGGTATTGTAGGTTAGCCAAGGGTCTCCCATTAGTAGTAGCCAAAGAGGGGGGGATTGCGCACCATATCAAGGATCGGCTTAGCCAGGTTGCTGTACAACTCAGCCAAGCTATTGGAGAACTTGGCCACATCAACCGCAATGAGCTGATCGGGGTTCTTGATCCTGTCATCTAGCGCAGAGATACCGTAAAAGGTTAACTGCGAAAGGTACTTGTCGTGGATATACTGCGTCAATCTCGTCCTATACTTTAACGACAATTCGGCTTGGTGGTATGAGAGCTGTGGTTTGGTTTAGAGGATTAGCATCTCGTCTCATGTTGCAAGAACAGTCGGTACTCACCATAGAGTTCGTAAAAGTAGCCGGCACAGCAATCAACATCCAATACACAATCCTCGTGATGAACTCCCTTCCATTGCCCTTGACCAGCGCCTTGACAATGGCACCGTCCATAGCCGCCACCTTGAGCGAGATCAGTGTCCTCAACACCAAGAAGAAACTATGGCTGATCAACAGCCTCGTCTCCTTGCTGCGCCAACCGGGCACAACGATCTTGAGCAGCCTCAGCAGCGAGCGGAAGAACTCGCGATTCAGCTCCACCTTCTTCTTCTTGCCGCCCAAGGCGTCGTCCGAGGTCGAGGCCGTGGTGCCCTGGCGCTCGGCGCGCTTGGCGGCGTCGCGGGCGGAGGCGGCCTTTTGCTCGGCGATGGCGTGGCGGACGCGGTTGACGAGGGCGACGAAGAGGGTGATGTAGACGGCGCGCGAGATGCGGGTGCGGTTGTCGAGGTACATGGAGGTGAGCTGGGTGATGATCCCCTTGACGGTGCGGTCCCGGAACACAGGGAGGACGGGTTTGGAGAGTGAGGGCGCCATGATGGATGGTAGTTCTGTGGGTATCTTGATTTTACTATAGTGTTGTTGTCGTCTCGGTGGTCATGGATCGGAGGCTTGACGATATGGTAGGTTGAGCTGTTGAGGCTTCGGTACTCGGAATCAACCTGAAACTTTCGGTCACAGGCGCCAACATGCGACAGACCAGTGTCGCTCTTGTTGGTGGTTCTCTTGCAATGCACTTAGGTGGTTGGGAGGTAGAAGCCGACGGTCGCGATGCTCTAATGCGAATAATAGACAATGGTCGAGGTTGTGATAGCGTACTCAACCTGTCGACATGGACATGGTAATCTCCAGAGTTTCGGATGTTGTAGTCGTGAAAGTAGGAAAATGCGTGTTTCCCCCTTCCTCGGCCTTGCGTCACGCACTTTGGCTGGAATGGGCAGTCGTTCGTTGGACCGTCGGATCGGCTCGAAATGCTAATAAAGCGAGGGAAGAAAGAAGCATGTGATCGTTCCAGCGTCAAGCATCCCGTCCGGCGTGTCAAGCATGTGTCACTGACGCTGACGCTGTTAATCATTGGAGCCCACAGTTACCGCAGTAAGGCGGGGTTCCACTTATTCCGGGGTAAATTTACCCAGCCGTTCTGTGGGGTTAATCTGGGGAGACCCGGCCTTGAGCAACCAATTCCATCCTCTTGGCTTCAGGGCACTTCTAGGGGGCAACATAAACATCCTCCCCCCCCCCCCCCCCCCCCCCCCCCCCCCCCCCCCCCCCCCCCCCCCCCCCAGAAAAAAACAACACCATGCCTCACTTCCTCTCCCAACAACTCCTCCTCCTCATCATATCCCTTTTTGGGTCTATCGTTCTCGCCAACGTAGAAAAGACCATCTTCCTCGGCCCCTGCTCCTCCCACTTGGAGAAGGAAAATCTCATAAAAGATGAGCAGCAGGCACAGCGATGGCTAGACATCAAACTCCACCACATCCACACACTCACACCAACCCCGAATGACTGGTCCTCACTCAGGACCCGGCTGAACAGAGTCTTCCCATCCGCCGACTATCCCCGTGGACAAGATGCATGGTTTCTTTTGGAGGGGTTGACGGAGGGGCAGAGGTATGAAGTGAGAGTTTGTTGGGCTGCTACGGTATGTTATGTTTTCTTCGGTTCCTCTTACTCTGCCCCTTAGGTTTCTTTGCCTCTCTCCCTCCCTCACGGCTACCGGGTAACCTATCGCTAACACGTATCCACAACAAAAAAAGCAACCAACAAACTTCTACATGGAAACCTACACCCCCAAGGAAGTCCTCGCCACCCCTCACCTCGCGGGTTCCTTGATGGAGTACTTCCCAGCAGTCTCACCACAGTCACAGCACTCTGGTGGATCATCATCGCCCTCCTCCTCGGCCGGAGCTCTCCTCCTTCACATCTCCGCCGCAGCAGATTACTTCACCTCCAACGCCAGTCTCATGCTCCACCCACCGCCGGTGGACGTGGACATCATCCTTGATCCTTTCCTCGGTAACGTGCTTCCTCGGTCGTTGGTGCCGACGATTGGTTGGATCATTGTCGTTGCTGTGGCTGGATGGGCGGTTTCGAAGAGGGTGGTTTCCTTCTTGGTGGGAGAGGTGGTGTCGAGCGAAGGGGAAGCTGCTCCTGAGGATGCGAGTGAGGGTGTATCGGAGAGTAAGAAGGAAAGGTGAGATACGATGAAGAGAGAGAGGGGCTAAAAGGGCTATTGAAGATGGGTATATGATAAATAAGATAAGAGGCATATTTTTTCTGAGAACATGTTTCGCTACTTGTGGAAGGTATATTTGTTACACAAAAGCCATATCCATACGAGACAGGAACAAGATTGCTGCCGTTCCTATCGCGCCTTTCATATCTTCGCCACTGTCTATGTCTCCTCCCCTATTTCATTCTCCTTACTCAACACAAGCCCTCGCTTATGCCCAAATGGCTGCAGATGAAACATAATTCTGTGTTGACGTTCACAGATACAAGCCAGAGTTCCCCTTCTCCCATTCACTTATTTACGTATAAGCACGCTGTAACCTCCATCATCGATAGTACCTCCTTAGAACAGCAAGACTCAAAAAGAAAATCATATGCCCATCGCCGCCTAGATATCGCAAGCACGAGCAACTAGGCGTTGGGGACTTAGCCAGCCTGCCGACAACAATCTGCATACATCTTCAACATCACTGCTCCCCTGTTTCCTCAATTCACTTGGCTCCACGACTCGTTACATGTTCCAATGTATGCAATCCAGGAGTACACCCGAAGAGGAGAATCATGTCCGAGTCCCAGTCTTTACTGTCATTGCTTCGTCGTCATTTGATCCCCTACTGCCCTACTTTGCCGCGGCGTTTCTGGTGTCACCCGGAGTTGCTGGCCTCTGTGTACTGATTCCGGCTCCAGGCCCAAATGTTCCACAACTTCAAAATACCTAACCCATTGTGCTCCACTTTCATATACTTCTCTCAAAACGATAGCTTGGTTGTAAAAGCGTTGTTACCCGGTTGCGTCCATTGTACTTTCATGTCCGACAATCATCCATCTACGTCCTTGGTATCTTCATCAGGTTGTTCCTCTATAATTCGATCACTTTTGGCGTTGCGTGCAACCTGACATCAGAGTAGCCGTCCTTAAAGCCCATTACCATACCGCGAATTCGACGCCGCTGGCGATATTCCCATTCCACCTCCTAACATGACGCAGCTGACCTGGTGCTGACGGCTAGCCTGCGCCCCACACAATTTAAACGCAGTCCATCATCATGAGGCTAGCCTTCCTAGTACCGGTATTGCCCCTGCGGCTGCCCTCCATACTGGGGTTGCGACGTTGGCGGCTGCGCGCCGTACTGAGGCTGTTGACCATACTGACCACTAGGCGGCTGGCCATATGTATTAGGCGGCGGTGGGTATTGCTGCTGTTGCCCCTGGTGTCCGCCATACGGAGGCTGCTGCTGGCCATAGGGAGCTCCCTGCGGCGGTTGTCCATACGAGGGGGTCTGCTGGTGGTAGCCTCCTGCTTGTGGCTGGCCATACGGGACCTGGGGCTGGTACCCATGTTGCTGCTGCGGAGGCTGTCCGTACTGCCCTTGTTGTCCATATTGTCCGGGCGGTCCTCCAGCCGGGGGAGGAGCGTACTGGGGCTGCTGGCCGGTCGGAGGTGAGGTGTAGGAGGGGGTGCTACCGTAGGAAGGCTGCTGGCCGTGCTGGTTCTGGCCGTAGGGGGCATGTTGGCCGGAGACGCCGTAGGAAGGGGTATTGCTGCCGCTGTGCGATTGGTGCGACTGGTGCGATGATGTAGGCCCGGCCGTCTGGTAGGTGGAGGATGAGCCACCTCCGGACGTGGCTTGCTGATATGTCGCGGGAGGTGTCTGGCCGCTGTAGGAGCCGCTTTGTCCTGAGTTGGAGTAGCCGAAGCCGGAGCTCTGATCAGGAGTTTTCTGGTTAGCCTTTGCTGCTTCATGTTACAACATGGATCAACCATTCAACTTACGGAGCTGGGCTTGTTTCCGAACAGATTGCCGATGCCGCCCATTACGCCAGCGAGACCACCCCCGTGGCTGCCCGAAGAGCCATGCGAAGATGACTGATTGCCGTGGTAATTATGTTGCTGCGAGGACGAGGACGAGGACGAAGGTTTGTTGCTTCCGCCGGAAGAGAACATGCCCGAGACAAGCTGGGACGCGATCTTACCACCAAGACCTCCGCTGCTGCTGCTGTTTCCGTGTCCGCTAGAGGAGTGGCCGCCACCGCCCGTAACGCCCTGGAGCAGGGAACCAACCAGGCTACCCGCACCACTACCACTGCTGCTGCTTCCGTGGGACTGCTTGCCTCCGCCGGCGAGGTTGCTAATGAGAGTGTTACCGATGAAGGACTAAGATAGAGGAGATAGACTGTTAGCCACGCGCACTTCACCGACGTTCAGTAGAGACACAAAGATGGGGGAAAGAACATACACCCAGACTTCTATCCTGATCAGGGCCTCCAATCCCCCTCGTACCGTCCTCTCGAGGAGCAACCGGCTCTACTCTGCCATCGGGGTACTTGGCGCTCTGGCTACCGTCTGGGTAAGTGATGATCTCGGGTTTCCTATCGCCGTCGCTACCGGGCACGCCGTACGGGTGTTCGTGAGCGGCTCCGGGAGTGGCGCCAACGGGAGCTGGATCTGTAGGAGTCTCCCATTGCGAAACACCGGTGGAGAGCTGGACGTAGTAGTACTTCTTGGAGGCGTTATCCCATTGCGCGATCCAGCCCGCCGGGAGCGGCGGGGGCGCAAACGTTGGGCCGTCGTTGCCGGGGGACGCAGGGCCTGCCATCGAGTTGATTTTTGTATGGGATGTCGACCTTGGTGGTGTGTCGGTTGAGGTTTGTTGAGCGGGCTTTTTTTTGTTGTGGTATTTGGAGAAGAGATTCAAGTCAAGTCGCGAGGTGTTCCAGGGAATCGTGAGATGTCGAGTTCCAAGCCGAGAGTGCCTTAGTCAGTTCGCTCTCCTTGGTCGTCTTTCGGTCGATAAAACGTTTCCGGTCGCGTTCGTATTGGATCGAGAGAAGAAAGAGCTAGACAGGAAGAGTTTGGCTGGAGGATAAGAATGAATAGTGGCTGAAATGGCGCGCGATGGCCTCAGACGATTGGACTGGAGTGCAGGTGGACGTAATGGTCAGTTGCTGTCAGCCGAGCAACGAGCGAGTGTGAATCGATCGGCCGAACTGTTTGGCGAACGAATGCGGGGCTCCTCTTCAGGCCTCTTCAGGCGGTCCTTAACAGGTGCGATTGTCGGCCCGGTACCTCCTTGTAGTCCAAAACACAACGTCCCTTGGTGGCTCCTTATCTGAACGGTTAAAGCTTCCACGCAAAGAAGGAAAAGCAGGAACGTAGGACAAAGCGAAGACAAATGTGATGAGACTGTGTATCCCGATTCCTGTTTCTGGAAGAGCAAGAAGTGAGTTTCCAGTTGATCTCGAGGTTTACAGAGGGGCAACCAACCAAGACTTGTAGTGATCCAGGGTCTGTTAATCATCAGCAACACCATGGCCTTGAGGTACACTGCCCACGAGGCCAATATGGAGCCCAGCTGATCAAGGATCAATTCCATCATTTTTAAGGTTACGCAATCTAGAGGTATGCAGTCCCGCACACACGACATCGTCTCAGCCACTCACTTTGTCAAGCGGTTGGTGGGTGCCGTGGCTGCCTTTTCCATCTGGCTAGACTACTACCTCGAGACTACCTATGTAGGGCTACTAGGTACCTAAGAAGTATCGTCGGTTTTTGTCATCCACACCGGAGGCAGCCCACTAGGGATGTAATCATGTATGAGCGGGCCGCTAACAGATCTGGCCTGCACGATGACTGAATGCTGTTAGTGACATACCTCACAGGCCGCCATCGGATGTACCCGACGACAACCCTCCCTCTCGGCCCTCCTCCTCCACTCTACCCAAGCCACTTTGGTGAGCGACAACCACATCTGACTCTTTCAGTGATTCCCGTCACGAATAACCTAAATTGACCATTGCAATTTCATAATCCATCCTTAAGCATGTGTCTAACTCTGTCCCGCTCTGCAAAGCGTATCATGTACCAAAACCAACGCTTCCCCCTTTCAAATGTGCCCGGCATCGCTATTCCCAATCCCCCCGCCATCCTCTATGTCCTTAGAGCCTTCATTGTCGCCTCGATTTCCGTCGTTGCCTCTCCTTCTGCAGTAGTAGTCATCCCGATCATGGTACCGGTACCGTTACTATCTCCATTGGCGCTTCCCTCGGCAGACGAGCCCTCTTCCTCGATTCGCTCCTCCTTCTTGATGGCCTCCTCCACCTCCCTTACCCTCTCATGAAGTTCTTTGGCATTACTGCCGCCGCCACCATTAACGTTGCCTCGGTCCCTGGTTAGTCCTTTACGAATAGCCAGGACACTGTCAACAATGACGGCGTCGATGCCCTCCTTGACTTGTTTCTGTGAGTAGAAAAGAAGGTTTGTTAGCTTGGTCCAAATGACAAAAGAAGATGCATGATGAAAAACCTACCTGCACCAAGCTCGAATCATTATTCTGCGTCCCATAACTAACACAAACCAACCCGCTCTGTTTAACCACCCTCACCAACCGCGGACTATTAATCAGCGGCTCGGCGTTGCTCACAATACCCAACAAATTCCACCTGCTGGCGAACCGAATAGCCTCCTGCAAGCTGCTCGCCCTGATATCACCCACCGGACACGTTCCCGCATCCGTCAAGAACAAAATCGGAATATTCGGCTGCTTGAAGCTCAAACAAAGACAAATATCTGGATTAAAGCTCGAAAAGATTATGTGCCGCTGCCCCGCCATGTCGTACACTTTTTGGAGGACCGTGTCGCAGAACGAATTGAGCTCGACCGCGTACGTGTCCATCTCGTGTTCCTCGCTCTCGTGCAGCATCGGGTACTTCATCTCGATGTTGAACCCTACGCTCTCGGGCAGCTTGCGGAACAGGTCCTCGAGCGTCGCGAAGGGCGCCTGGATGAAGTTGCCGCGCGAGTTGCCCTTGTAGCCCTTCTCCTTGAAGTCGCGCGTGTGCTTCATCCGCTCTTCCATCAGGTCTTTGCCGCCTCCTGGGAGGTCCATCGACATGGAGCGCTGTCGGGGGCCGGGGCTGTTGCTGCGGAACTTCTTCAGCTGCCTATGCTGAGTTTGTTGGGCAGGAACGTGGTGGCCGTGGTGATGGGCGTGATCCGAGCGGGCGGAGTCGGGGTTGATGTGGAGAAACTGTTCGAGGGTGAGGGTATGAACGGGTGCGTCGAAGCCCGTTTCGCTGACGAGGAAGTCGTGGTAGATGACGGGGACATGATCTTTAGTCAGTTGCACGTCGAACTCAACGTATTGAGCGCCGAGGTTAGCGGCAGCGATAAAAGATGGGATCGTGTTCTCGCCGAGCTGGAGGGACTTATTGGCTACCACGTTCTTGCCGAGGCCGCGGTGGCCAATAACCATGGTGGAGTCCAGCTTCTTCCAGTAAGTCTGCTGGGAGGTTACCTCCATCTTAGGGTGCGAGAAAGGAGTGATGACCAAAAAGTTGAAGTTGACAGTTCCGATAACTTCAAAGTTGCTGCCCATGATCGGCACTGAGATGTCGCCTTGCAGGTTCATCCTCTTGGTGCCGACGGTGGGACGGACAGTGGAAAGGAGAGCAACGCCGCGGCCAACCTTGTTCTTCTCGTTGCCCGAGTATGTCGGCACAATATCGAAGAAGAGTCTGACCTTGGAGGCATCCCTGGTGGTGAAAAGGATAGGCTCTGTAGAGATGTTCTCGTGAACAGGCAGGTCGATCATGGTCGGGTCGCCCTGCGCACCTTGGGCAGACACGACAACCGACAGAGCCGTATCCAGCTGTGTCGTGTGGGCTTCAGCGAGCGGAACCTTGTCCAACTTGATTGCCTCGATTCCCTTGCGCATATCCATCGAACCCAGACTGACCAGCACGAGGCTCTCATTCTTGAGGTACCTGTGACCGAAGGTCTTGACAGGTTCAGCAGGACGCGAATTTGCGTTGGATCGTCTATCTCCCAAGGACGCAGCCAGGGCATTCTCGGTCTCGGGATACGGTGTGTGAGTCGATGACTTTTCATCGTCGCCGTCGGAGCTGCTACCTCCCACATCCTCGGGGGCCTGGCTATGAGCAGATAGGAGCCGTGCAATCTCGAGATGGCCTCTCAGCGCTGCATGCTCCTTTGCCGTCCAGCCAGACGAATCCAACTTGTCCACATCCGCACCAGCATCCACAAGCAGCTGGGCGACACTAAGGTGACCGTCGACAGCCGCAATGTGCAGCGGGGTCCACGCAAAGTTCCTCTCAGCCAATTCGAGATTGGCCTTTTGCTGTTCCGTACCATTGAGCAGCACCCTGGCGCATTCGTCGTGGCCAAACCTAGCAGCAACGTGCAAGGCCGTCTCGCCGCTATTATCCTGCCAGTTGATATCCACGCCGGCATTGACCAGCAGCTCGACGATATCCTTGGAGTTGGCCTTGGTCGCGAGGGCCAGCACTGCGCTCGACTTGGATATGGCACGCCTCATTTCGGCTTGGTGGTCATTAACCCCCTTCCAGTTCTCTCCTTGAAGCAGCGCTTTGGTGGTCAGCGGGTGGCCGCCGATGACGCTCAAGTGCAGCGGCGCGTTTCCATCCTTGTCCTGCCATTCGGGGGCGTCGATGCCGTTCTCGACGTTGAATTGTCCCCAGTCCTGCATCTTGCGCATGATGATCTGGCAGACGACGACGAAGCCGAACTGGGCGGCATAGTGGAGCGGTATGCGACCAAATGCGTCTTTGGCAATCAGAGCCACTCTCTGGTCTGGCCTCAGGTTTTCTAGTAGGTACTTGAGCAGCTGAATTGCTTCATCGTCGTGGCCGAGGAGTTTTGACTCCTTTAAGGTCGTCCCGCGCGGTGCTGACAAGGGAGAAGTGGCTGGGGTGAGGTAGGGCTGCGCGTAGTGAACCCCGGTGTGCGGGAAGGGGTACGATTCGGCCTCTGGCTCACTACTGATGAGTGAGGCCGTTTTTGTGCGGCCAATGTGAATGACAAGTCTGTGGATGCAGTTGCGTTCGTTGATGTCGTCGGGCTCGTCCAGTGATTTGACTTGCTTGAGAAGGAAAACGATACAGTCTCTCGAACGGGAGGAAATAGACCGCTGGAGCAGGTTAAGCAGCAAGGGCTGTTGTGACTGTGATGAGCCCTCGGAGTTCGCTAGATTTCCCTCCCTTAAACCGTTCTCCAAAGCCGCGACGTCGTCTTTACGAATGGCTTGATCCAACCTGTCGAGAAGCGCACTTGGTACGTTAAGCATAGCCTTTGCAGAAGCACGGCCCAGCGAGAGTGTCGATCTCTCGGATTTGGCATCATCAATGTTCTGCGCATCTCCCAGCTTTGACAGCCACTTGTTGATCTCGGTCAAAAGGCGGCTGATGGCGGTATCCTTGGCGAAGGGTAATAGATCGACCTTTGTGGAAATGTAGTTGTGCTGGGTGCTTGTTGTGTTGGGGACCTTCTTGTCCAGCTTCTTTGTGATTTTGACAAACCCACGACGGTTGATTTCGCCGAACCATTGCAGCTTCCGGAACTGACTCCGCAGCTCGAGAAGCGCCCCCATCAGCTCCTCAACCTCGTCATCATCGAGGTTGGCGACAATCTCGGGGGTCCTGCCATAGCGATCCTGCAGCACCTTAAGCCGCCGGTAGGCCTCGGCATACTTCTTGTTGTAGAAGGAGTCGACATCTTCAAGGTTTCGGTCCAAGGCGAAGAAGAACTCTGCCAAATCTACCGGCTCCCCGTTCTTGGCCGCTTCTTGCGCGGCCTTGATCAACTTCTTTAGGCCTTTGTAGTTGATGTAGAAGGCTGCCCACTCTGGGACCTGGTTACGTGGGAGACTGTCGAACCGTTAGCTTGTAATGCAAGGAAGATCAGGCTCTAGGCTTGTATACTTTCTGCCAAACTTCATAGTAGGCTGTGTGACTGTGTTTTCCAGTCGATATGAGTGCGATTAACTTCGATGCGAATCCGTTAGGCTGCTCTGTATGGTGGCAGCAAGATGGGCAGAGTGCAGACGGTGTCTGAAAAAGGGAGAGTGGTGGCCCTATTATAGTCTCCGGTACTAGATTATTTGTTGGCGGTCAAGGTCGGACACATTCGAATGTGAGCCACTAGTAAGAGGGTGACAGCTAAGCAAGCAAACAGTTGATGAGTGGAAGAGACGAAAAAGGACAGACAGGCTATGGTATGTATAGCTTTAAGTTGTCTAGAACCTTGGTGGATATGCAGCAAGTGTGGACAAAGCCGTCGCCATTGACGAAGTGGAGATGAGTTTGAGTTGGAAAAGGGGACAATCAAGGATCCATAGCTGTTATGAAATACGTACTCTGTCACTAGGTCTCCGGCGGTCGAGTATTGCGCGTGGCCGGGGACTCGGAACTGAAGCGGGAATGGAATGCGGGCCATGCGGGCGTCATCATCATTGTCCATAACAGGATGGCCAAGCTTTGGTGATCCCATCAACTCTCGCGGCAACTTGGAATTGTGCATTCCCACTGTGAACACCATCAACTTCCACCTTCGCTCGCCTCACAACTTGCTCCGCGCCCTATGAGCCAGTCAGAGCCCGCTGTGGCGTCTGCTGCAGCATCCCCCACCTCTCAGTGGACAACTGAATCCCACAGCTCCAACAACACCGGTTGGTGGGGTCCCACCATCTCGACCTTTTTTTGTCATGATTGTCATTGACACCTAAGCTGGTCTTTTTGTCGTTCAACATGTGAAACGTGAATGATGGATTTGAGCATAATGTCTCCGAGAGCGAGTCTATGCTCACGGCTTCAGGTCATCGGAGACCGGGAACAAGTCGATATGCCATCTTATCGCAGCCTCCAAATTCTAATGACTCATGATGACCAGGACTTGAGAAGGAGCAAGCTGAGCTACACCAGTGCCTTACACTACACCGGTAGACGCGTTCGCATTCTTTTTTTTCGCGACGAGTCGGTCTCGAACTGCAACCTCTTTCTTACACATATCATTCACCGCTCTCATCCTACCTATCACGGTATCACAGACTGGATCCAGATCCCGAATCCACGGGACCTCGTGACCCCTCGTGCTTTTTCATGGAGGACCCTTCAAACATTAGTCAGGAACCACAACCCCTACTTGTATTGAGCTAAAAACTTGGGATGGGAAAGACAAAGGTCATATGACACGATTTCATCCATCCCTTGAAAGATAAACGTATCATCAGAGTAACCGAGCTATGCTAACGCCCGTGATATATTGGTCGGGGAAAGTATAAGAGGGTTAGGGTTATCCACTACACCTCATCATATTCCTTTTCCTACAAGTACTCCCAACTGCACCACTCAACCCCTCCCAATAAACTGCTCCCCCCTAGTAACCGGCTCCGGCCTCGACGCAAAAACGATCTTATACCTCAATATCTCCATCACCTCCAGCTCCTCCTTCTCTTCTTCCTCCCTCCCCTCTCCCTTTCCCCCATCCCCCTCCCGCTGCCTCACCCGCCTCCTAACAACCCCCACCACTTTAGGAAGTACCTTAACCTCCCCATACAACCGCTGATGCTCCCCAATGTACATATACACCCTCTTCATCCACTTCTTGTCGTTGGGGTCGAAGGTGAGGGAGTTAGGCTGGTAGTCGGGGAAATCGATTCTTCCTACTGGGATTGGAGTGATTTGTTCTGTAGAAGATGGGTCGAAGTCGCGGATGTTGAGAGTTCCTTGGAGTTCGAGGAGGGCGAGGCCCGAGGGGGTTTGAATTAGGGTTGGTAGTGGGTTTGATGCCGATGGTGAGGTGGTTGTGGGTTGGAGAGGGCGGGGGTGGAGAGGGATTTGTGTTGACATATTTGTTGGCGGTGGTTGATTGGGTTATGTGAGGTTTTGTTGTTGATGATGGTGGTGATGTGTTGTTGATTGTTGCGACGAGATTCCCGCCTGTGTTGTGATCTCCCTTCAGCCGGTCGGTTTGATGGTGAGGGGCTCGTCAAAGCGAGGCGAGTGAAGATCTTAGATGGCTGGCCGTCGAATGCTTGAGCTCTTTATATGACAAGCGTTTGGGGTTAGGGGGAAATGATCACGATGATTTTTGCGATTTTGTTGAAAGGCGCTGTTGACATGTTGTTTGCATGAAATCGCCGTCCAGTTCAGAACTTAGTCCATTTACATTTTCCAGAGCAACAGTGGCCCGTGCGCGTATTAAGAGAGAGGGACATGCCCCCTTTCCACAACCATCAACATGTTACCGATTCAAGTGCTCTTGTTTACAAACTTCGATGCTTCCAAATCATGCCAAGCTGTAGGTATGCCTACTTCAATACGATCCTGATCGAGACATCTCTCTACCCAACCACTGCCCACATGCCATATCCCCGAATCATACAGTCATAACCCAGTCTGTTTTCCCTATCCAATCTTTCGTTATCCCTTCGTTAACCAAGCATGAGTTTCATATCCAGTCTCGCGTCAACCAATCAAGCCCTACAAACCCTCCTATCTCAGGTCGACGTGATTCACCGAGGAGCTGCTGCTTTGGACAAAAAGACCTTCAGCCTCCGTCCTGGCCTCCGTTCTAGCCGAGAAGTCGCGATACTAAAACCACAACAAGTCAGCAACTGTTCATAACCAACAACACCCAAAAGACTACTAGAAAACTTACCGCAAAGCTAAAGTTCAAAATCAGCGCCACCATCAGTGCAACACTAATCACCAACGGGCCAAAGAAGTTATCAAAGTCCTTGCCGCTCCGTTCAATGATCATCTTTCTCCTCGAGTGCAGCAAAAAATACCCCCAGCCACCAGCAAACGCCGCAGTGAGAATGAACCCAACCGCGATCCACTCCGCCACCGTGTCCCTGCCCGCGGCTGTGTACAAGCTGATGGCCAAGCCGCCGAGCAGCACGCAAATGTGCTGCCACTTGAGGAACGTCCGCTCGTTGGCCAGCCAGACCTTGGGCTCGATCTGCAAAGGACCCGAGTTCTTGAGCCATTCGGTGGGCTCCTCGACGCCGGGCGGGAGGGTCACGGAGCCACGGCGGCCGCCTTCGCGCTGGGCCCGCTTGAGACGCATGACTTTGGAGTACTTGGAGAGGGAGAAGCCGGGGAAGACGGAGGAGAGGGTCATGGTGCCGTAATCGCTACGGCCTCCATGTTGCTGGTCGCCATTCTGTTGCTGGCTGCTGCTGCTGCTTCCGTTGAGTTCGCCGGCGGGAGTAACACCGGTAGGGGTCCTGTCTGTTATCCCGGAGGCGGGGGTTTGCGCTTTGGCGCCGCTGCTCTCGGCCGCTAGGCGCTCGGCGAGGTATGACTTGGCCACTGGAGAGCTCCGGGAGGGCTTGAACGAGTTGCCTAGTTTGGTGCCGAGGAAACTGCCGACAACCTGCTCGTTTTGTGCGCGGTGGGCTCGCTTCGCTTCCTCCTCCTCGAAGGCCACCTGGGGATCCTTGCGGATATCGGTGTCCAGGTCGGGCAGCCAAAAGGGCAACCTGTTGACGTAGTCCTCGAAAAGAGAGGCGACGCCCTGCATGAACTTGGAAAAGCGAGGGCAAGGGTGGACCAAATGCGAGGCCATCAGGTCCGTGACCCAGACTGGTCGCTTGCGGTTCTGGTCTTCCTTCAGCTTGATTTCCAACACTGCATAGGGGAACCGCGACACCTCGCTCTGGTTGATGTTTTTGAAGGGATAGGTCATGTTGCTATCATCGATATCGGTGCGGTGCCAGTTGTTTGGATCACGGCACGGCCTATCGCGGTCGAGGGTATCCTCGCGAATGAAGGCAATGTCGGTGTCAATAGACAGGCGAATGCGATCATCTCCGGGATTCTGGAAGGCAGTTCGGACGTAGTTTGCGCGGACGACGGGCTCAAGTTTGTTGCTGCGAATGTAATCCTGAATAGCCTCGGCAGTGGAACGGAACTCTTCCACGTCTGCGGTACTCTGGCCCTGTCGTTCCATCTTCTGGATCGACTTCTCCATCTTGTACTCGCCATCCAAGAATGGCTTAATGTACTTCTCCTTGATGGGGAACTTGCGCTCCTCGCTAGTGCCGTTGTCGTGTATAATCTTTTGCTCAAAAACAATATCTGGCTTCTGGCTCAGTTGACCATGCCAACGCAACCGGAGCGATGACGCCTCGGCCTCACGTTCCACCTTCTGGTAGTACATCTGGAAGTTGGGATTGTCAAAGTACAACGATGTGATGGCCGGGTCCTCACCTCCATCCCATTCCTTGGCCGACTGTTGGCTGTAAACAAGAGTAGGGAGCCGGCGAAGGATATACGTCTTCACCTCGAGCAGGTTGTCAGGGTGTACCCAGAACTTGTAGGCCGTATACTTCTCGCCGTTGTGTGTCTCGGGTTGACTTATGGGATCGAGATGGTACGGCTCGGCGGGAGCATTCTCTTCGAGATGTTGGCGGATGGCGAAGTACATGAGCGACAGCTTGTTGAGCAGAGGCGAGTACCCTCGCTCCGAGTTGAAGGGCCGCTTGGACAAGCTGACCTGCATGATGGGACGAATCTTGTACCGATCACCACGCTTCCGATCATGTTTCTTGACGATCTTGAGGAAGCCCGTGTAGTTCAGATTGCTGTACTTCTGAAGTTCCTTGACTTCGTTCGTGATGCCATCCAGCTCGGCCTCGAGTTCTTTGAGTCGTTGGGCGAGGGCTTCGTCGGTCGGCTTGTCCTTGTTTTCGGAATCGGCCGGTGGCAGATCTCTGAGCTTGTCGAAGGCCGCATCTACTCGTTGGCGCAGCTCCTGCATCTTCTCCTCCTGGAACTGGGCCACCTTTTCGAGCTGGGTGTTGAAAATCTCGTCGCAGAAGCGGACCTCGTCCTCCTCGGTCCATGGCTCGTCATCATCGTCAGGTTTATCCTCTCGGAGGATGCTCTTGAGCTTGTCATATTCGATGTACTTGTCCCGCCATGGCTCGTAAATGGACTGCTTGAGCGTCTTGCCGAAACGCATGGTCGCAGTGGTGTTGTCGTGTTGCTGCTGGTGCTAGTTGAGGCTTGTCTGCAAGACGCTGTTAAGAAAATTTGATGCGATGATACTGTTGCGATAATCGATGGTGGGGAGTCGAGACTTCAAGCTCTCTGGAAGGCGGAAGAATTGGGCAAACAAAAACAAGATGCGATCACAAGATTGAGCAGAGGTCATTGCGCCAGCGATTGTTTGTTCGTGGTTCGTGGAGACGCCAGACTTCGTGGAAACCTCCCCACATCACTTCGTCACTGCCGCAGGGATTGCGTCGGGGCGTGTTCGAGGCCTGCTCCACTGAAGCCCACCAATGGCAACAGGGGTGTTCAGGCCTGCAATTGGCCAATCATTGCTACACGTGCCCCCATCGCCTTCCGCAGATTCTCAACAACCTACCTCCGCCAAGACAATGTCACGATACCTAACCTCACATTTCACATGCTGTACCATGGGCAGGTCAGTGGCATCTGATGTAGCGAGTCCAGGAACATTAGAAGAACTATGTATTCGCAAAATGGTAATGGTATATACACAACCCGACCATCCCCAAACCAAACGATCTAGATATGAATTGTAACAGGAAACTGGCGTGGACATCGCAATCCCAAAAGGGCCATATGTTGAGCATGCATGCTTTTAAAATGCAAGAAACAAAAACTAACCCATAATCCGCAACCAAGAAACGAACTCTTCCACACATGGTATGAACCTTGAATGAACCCGATGCAGAATAAACCATAGGAGATCCCATCGCCATTCTCATCCAACACAGTAATGATCCCAACCGTATCCTCTTCCTGATATCATACCAATCTCCACCACCGTTTAAGCTGCGGCGGCGGCGGCGAACACCTCCTCAGCGGTGCGCTTAACAATACCACCAGTAACAGGCAAGCATGTGCTCTTCTCGAGGTAGAGATCAACCTCGCGAGCAGCCTGGCGACCTTCGTTGATACCCCAGACGATGAGCGACTGTCCACGACGGCAATCACCGGCAGCAAACACGCCCTCGACGTTGGTGCTATACTTGCCGGGAGGAGTCTTCACGTTCTTGCGAGGATCCTTCTCGATCTCATCACCGAGTACACGAGCCTCAGGTCCCAGGAAGCCCATGGACAGTAGGACAAGGTCGGCAGGGAAGAACTGCTGCGAGCCCTCGATCTTCTTCATGTCCCAACCGCCGCTGGCAGACTTGGTCCACTCCACGCGGATCGTGTTGATGCCCTTCACCTTTCCGTTGCCGTCATCGACAAACTCCTCCGACATGATGCAGTACTCACGAGGATCCTTGCCCGTGTGCTGCTTGACCTCATCGTGGCCGTAGTCCACGCGGTAGATGCGGGGCCACTGAGGCCACGGGTTATCGCGGCCACGAGCCGGGGGAGGCTTGGGGAGAAGCTCAAAGTTGATGACCGACTTGGCACCGTGGCGGACCGAGGTACCAATGCAGTCGTTACCAGTATCACCACCACCAATGACGATGACATGCTTATCCTTGGCAGAAATGTAGGAGCCGTCGGCCAGCTCGGAGTCAAGAAGAGACTTAGTGTTCTTGTGCAGGAACTCCATAGCGAAATGAATACCCTCAAGGTTGCGGTTCTTAATGGGCAGGTCGCGGGCGACAGTGGCACCGGTAGCAATGATGACAGCATCATTCTGCTTCTTGAGGTCCATGAGCGTGATGTCCTCACCAACCGCGACGCCAGTCTTGAACTGGACACCCTCAGCAGCCATGAAATCGGTACGTCTCTTGACGATGCGCTTGTCCAGCTTCATGTTGGGAATACCGTACATGAGCAGACCACCAAGACGGTCGGCACGCTCATACACGGTAACGCTGTGACCAGCCTTGTTCAGCTGGTCGGCGGCAGCGAGACCAGCGGGACCAGATCCGATGATGACAACGTTCTTGCCTGTGCGGATCTTGGGGGGCTCCGGCACCATCCAGCCCATCTCAAAACCACGGTCAATGATGGCGCACTCGATCGACTTGATACCAACAGGCTGCTCATTGATGCCCAAGACGCAAGCACCCTCGCAAGGAGCAGGGCAAACGCGACCAGTGAACTCGGGGAAGTTGTTGGTCATGAGCAAGCGGTTCAACGCATCTCGCCACTGACCCTGGAAGACCAGCTCGTTCCATTTGGGGATAATGTTGGAAATCGGGCAGCCGCTATCAGACTGGCAGAAGGGAACACCGCAGTCCATGCAACGGGCAGACTGGTACTTGAGTTCGTCCTCATCAAGACGCTGAGACAGTTCGGCCCAGTCCTTGACACGAGTCGCGGGCTTCCGATACTTCTCAGCACGGCGCTGGTATTTCATGAAACCGCGCGTCTTGTCCAAAACAAGAGCCTTCTTCTTGCTGATAGCATTGTCGGCGATGCTCTCCTCAATATCCTGAAGCTTGGGCGTATGAGGATCCTTCTCCTTCTTTGCAGCCGCAGGGAGGTTGTACTCAGCCCGCTTGGTCTCAGCGGCGTGCTCAGCAGCCTTGGCCTTCTCCTCCTCCAGTACACGCTTGTAGTCCACGGGCAGTACCTTGATGAAGCGCTTGAGGGCACGGGAGAAGTCAACCAGAATACGAGCAGCAAGCTCGGAACCAGTGTAGTGGTGGTGATCCTCAACGAGACTGCGGATGAATGCGATCTCTTCAGGCTCGGCCTCCTCAAGAGTGCTGGCTTCAACCATCTCGGTGTTGAGCTTGGACAAGAAGTCGCCCTGAATATCCAAGATGTAGGCGATTCCACCAGACATACCAGCAGCGAAGTTACGGCCAGTGCTTCCCAGGATAACGACCCGACCACCGGTCATGTACTCGCAGCCGTGGTCACCGACACCCTCAACAACGGCGGTGGCACCAGAGTTGCGCACAGCGAAACGCTCAGCTGCAACACCGCGGAAGAAGCAGGTACCGCTGGTGGCTCCGTACAAGCAGACGTTACCAACGATAATGTTCTCCTCGGCCTTGAATACTGCAGAACGAGGGGGGTAGACAATGAGTCTACCACCGGACAAGCCCTTACCAACGTAATCATTGGCATCGCCCTCCAACTCGAGCGTGACACCCGGAGCAAGGAAAGCACCGAAGGACTGGCCCGCAGAGCCCTTGATGTTAACATGGACAGTGTCATCAGGCAGTCCCTTCTCGCCGTAGCGTTTGGAAATCTGGTAGGACAGCGAAGTGCCCATGGCGCGGTCAGTGTTAACGATATCACACTCAATACGCGAAGGCAGTCCCTTATCAAGGGTCAGCTCAGCCTCGGTGATAAGCTTGTTGTCCAAGCGAACGTAAAGCTTGTGATCCTGCTTGCGGACATTGAAGGTTGCCACTCCGGGACGGAGTTTGTGGGCGGGCGTCAGGATAAGAGACAGGTCAATGTTGGAAGTCTTCTTGGTCCTGAGATCCTCGCGGACCTTGAGCACCTCAACATGACCAACCATCTCGTTGATAGTGCGGAAACCAAGCCTGGCCATGATAGCACGGAGCTCGTTCGCTACGTAGTAGAAGAAGTTGATCACATGCTCAGGCGTACCAGTGAACTTCTTACGAAGCTCAGGGTCCTGAGTGGCAATACCAACCGGGCAGGTATTCAAGTGGCACTTGCGCATCATGATGCAGCCCATGGCAATGAGAGGAGTGGTCGCAAAACCCCACTCTTCAGCGCCCAGCAAGCAAGCAATGGCGACATCGCGGCCGGTACGAAGCTGACCATCAGTCTGAACGACCACGCGCCCACGGAGGTCATTGAGAACCAATGTCTGATGAGTCTCGGCAAGACCCAACTCCCAGGGGAGACCGGCGTACTTGATACCAGTCCAGCGAGAGGCACCAGTGCCACCGTCATGGCCGGAGATGAGAATGTGGTCTGCCTTAGCCTTGGCGACACCGGAGGCGACGATACCAACACCAGTCTCAGACACAAGCTTGACGGAAACGCGAGAACGAGGGCTCGAGCACTTGAGGTCATAAATGAGCTGCTTCAAGTCTTCAATCGAGTAGATATCGTGATGAGGAGGAGGCGAGATGAGTCCGACACCAGGGGTAGAGTGACGAGTGCGGGCAATCGACTTGGAAACCTTATGGCCGGGAAGCTCACCACCCTCACCAGGCTTGGCACCTTGTGCCATCTTGATCTGAAGTTCATCAGAGTCGGCCAGATAAGCGGATGTGACACCAAAGCGACCCGAGGCCACCTGTTTGATGGCTGAGCGCATGGTATCGCCGTTCGGCAGTCTCTGGGACCGTTCAGGATCCTCACCACCTTCACCAGTGTTGGACTTGCCACCAAGCCTGTTCATGGCAACGGCCAGGGTAGAGTGAGATTCGAGGGAGATAGAACCATATGACATAGCGCCAGTGCAGAATCGGCGAACAATCTCGGTCCAAGGCTCAACCTGATCAATAGGAATAGGAGAGCAGTCTTCGAACTTGAAGTCAAGCATACCACGAAGCGTGCAGGATTTGATCTGCTCGTATTCGGAGAGTGAGTAGGCCTCGTAAGACTTGTCGTTCTTGGTGCGGACGGCATCCTGGATGTTGGCAATGGAAGTAGGATCGTTGACATGTGCCTCACCATTGTCACGCCAGTGGTATTCACCAGACTCGGGAAGTCCAGGAACAGCAACGGTGTAACGCGATGGGAAACCGCGCTCGTGCAAACGGAAGGCATCCTCGGCGATAAGTTCAAAGGTTATACCCTTGATACGGGAGGCAGTACCTTTGAAGCAGCGCTCAACCACGCTGTCATCGACACCCAAGGCCTCAAAGATCTGGGCACCTTTATAACTGGCCAAGGTAGAGATACCCATCTTGCTCATGACCTTGAGGATACCGCCATCACAGGAGTGCTTGTAGTTGTAGATGAGCTCATCATCGGTCAGCTTCTTCTTGATGAGCTTCTCCTTGTTGAGCTTGATGATGCACTCCATGGCAAGGTAGGGGTTGATGGCGTCAACACCGTAGCCAAGGAGGACGCACATGTGGTGAACCTCACGAGCCTCGGCCGTCTCAGCGACAATGGCAGCCATTGCACGCCACTTGTTGCTGACAAGGTGGTGGTGAACCATGCCACCAGCGAGGAGAGCAGAAACAGCGACACGATCCTTGGAGGTCTTGCGGTCAGACAGCACAATGATACGATCACGAGCCTCAATAGCGGCAGTAGCCTCCTTGCAGATATATTCAAGGTGTCTGATATAGCCTTCAATGCCTTCCTTCTTGGGGAACGTCAAGTCAATGGTCTTGACAGTCCACTCAGGATGGATAGTAGACATGTTCTTGAGCGCATTGAACTCGGGAATAGAGAGGATGGGGCTAGGAAGCAAGAGTCTTCCGCATTGGGACGAGTCCATCTCAAGAAGGTTGCCCTGAGGACCAATATAGCATTCAAGGGACATGACAATCGACTCTCTGATGGGATCGATGGGCGGGTTGGTGACCTGAGCAAACAGCTGACGGAAATATTCGTACAGCAACTTGGGAGCATCGGACAGACAGGCAAGCGGAGCATCGTTACCCATGGAACCAAGAGCCTCCTTTTCATCCGAGGCCATGGGGCCAAGCAGCAAGCTCACCTGCTCAAAGGTGTATCCAAAAGCGTGCAACAGGGGATCCTCCTGGATCCTGGTGTCATCAGGCTTGGCAGCAAGCTCAATGCTCTGGCTCTGGGAAAGCGTCTCGAGAACTTGAGGCATGGTGATGAGCTCGTTGTCAAGCCATGACCTGAAGTCCTCCCGGCTAGAGACAGCAGCCTTCAACTCGGAGTCATCGATGATGCGACCGGCGAGAGTGTCAACGAGAAGCATGCGACCAGGTTGGAGACGGCCCTTCTGAATGATCTTCTCGGGCTCAACAGGGATAGTGCCGACCTCAGACGCGCAGATAATGCGGTCGTCATCCATCACATAATAACGGCAGGGTCTGAGACCATTACGATCCAAGTTGGCACCGCAGAAACGACCATCAGCGAATGTGAAGAGAGCAGGGCCATCCCAGGGCTCCATTTGGCAAGCTGCCCACTCATAAAAGGCCGCCTTCTTGGGATCCATGCTTTGGTTTCCTTGCCAAGCCTCGGGCACCATCAGCATCACGGCCTCGGGAAGAGAGAGCACCCCGTTGATGGTGAGGAGCTCCAACACGTTATCGAAGGCAGCAGAGTCGGAACCGCCAGCCTCAACAATAGGGTAGAGAAGTTCCAGCTCATCTCCAAAGACATCAGACTGCATGACACCTTCACGGGCACGCATCCAATTCTTGTTACCGCGAAGGGTATTAATCTCACCTGAGAAGATTCTGTTAGCGAGGGAGCACCAAGTTTTTTACAGGCAGGATCTATCGCATACCATTGTGAGCAGCCCATCGGAGAGGCTGGGCACGATCCCAAGAGGGGAAGGTGTTGGTAGAGAAACGCGAATGCACCAAGGCAAAGTGAGCCTCATAGTCATAGTTCACCAAATCATTGTAGTATTGGTAAACCTGAACCGGCGCCAGCTGACCCTTGTAGACAATATTCTTGTTGGAAAGGGAGCAGATGTAGAACCAGTTCTGCAGCCCAATCGTGTGTGTAGCTCTCTTCCGGAGGACATAGAGCTGCCGCTCAAACAGCCTCTCGTCAAACTTCTCGGGGTCGGTTGTTTCTGGTTCATTGCCGGACCCGTAAGCAGACGCTAGCACAACGAAAGGCTGCAGAATGGAAGGCTCTCGGGAAAGAGCAGCAGGACCAAGCAAAGTCGAATCCACGGGAGGCTCTCGCCATCCCAGAACTCTCAAGCCCAAGGACTCGGCAATCTCTTCCAACTGCCGCTTCGACTCCTGCAGTGTCTCTGGATCGGGCTTGAAGAACAAGTTTCCCACAGCATACTGGCCCAGTGGAGGAAGCGTAACTCCAACATCGCGCGCGAAGTTCTTAATGAAGAACTTGTGGGGGATCGATGTCATGACACCCGCACCATCACCATCGCGTGCGTCTGAGCCCACGGCACCACGATGGGTCATGTTGCAGAGGAGGTTTCGTGCATCGCTGACAATCTTGTGGCTGGGCTTGCCCTTGATATGGCTGTAGCATGGCAATTTAGCGTTTGTTAAAAGTATTTTTGAGTTTGTTTCTGGGATCTCACCAAGCAAAACCTACACCACAGGCATCCTTTTCGAGCTCGGGATCGTATAATCCCCTAAACAACATTTGATTAGCGACCTGGCCAAGTTATCACAAGGGGATCGGGTCAAACGCACTGCTTCACCGGCAAGGCGCCAGCCCACGAAGAGTTATTCTCTGTTTGGTATTCATAGGGATGATATTCCTCTTTCTCTGTCTCAAGATGCACTTGTCGGTCGTCGAAATCCTCGATAGCGCCCATGCTAGGCAAGCTGTCCTTGGCAAACGCTCGAGGTATGGGTATCGTTCAGAAAGAGTCAAAGACTCCGACTTGGCTGTTGGAGCTCAAGTTTGTACAAAAGGGGGAAGAGAAAGGAAGAAGGGATGGCTTGGATGAGAAAAGGGGATCTAGGGAAAGAAGAGTCAGTTAACTGTCATGGCACGGTTCAAGTGTTAACGGCCACAAATCCGATCTGCACAGCGAAGTGGGGGGGGGATTCCAGATATTGCAGTTATGCAGTTGGACGAAGGCGACACGGCTCTATGTACGTCGGGGATCTGATGGCGGAAAACAAAATGGACGACTGTTGCAGAGAAGACACCCGACAGTAAGGACACCGAGCCAAGCAGCAATGCCCGATCTTGGCACGTTGGCACCAGACTGGCGGGACTCTGGTCAAGCTCTCGCGACAAGAGAGCATGAGGGAGGGGCTCCGAAGCCAAGACACACCGGGTCCCTAATCCGAGTTGGAGGCATCATGATAGAAAACGCCCAAGCCACCGGTTAAGGTTGATGGAGTCTGTGTGGACGGACAAGTGGAACGGCAGATGCCTCGCTAACACACCGTCCGATGGCTTGCTACGGAAGATCTCGAGACAAGACATTGGGGTAGAAGTGAGTGGGTGTGTTGTCCATGTGCGAGTTGTTGGTGACGCCCTGCGGTGGTACTCGAGTGCTGTTCGGAGTCCACCCGCAGCTGCTGCTCGTGTGAGCCTGTGATGCAATTGAACGCACAGTCGTACCCAGCCAATTCCAGGGCTGCCCACTCACAACTCCAACACCAGCTGCGTGGGATGCGATATGACGAAAAAAGCCAATTGCAATCTTTCTTATCGCGCCCATGCGGCTGTCGTCCTGTCTTTTGATAGGCCAGCAGCATCCGATATCGACAAGACCCCAAGCCCAAGCGTGTTTTGCTGGGGAGATCAGCTGGAAGGCATGACCATCGGTATTGATGTGGTGGTGGTGACGGTGTTTGTCAGCGCAGCCAATCTCCACGCCATTGGAAGCAGCCAGCAGTGGAAGTGGGAGGTGAAGAAGCTCCATGCCGTTTTGGTGATAGTGAGGAAGATGAATGTGGGATGCACAGGCGGGGGAGTGGGCGGCCGGGGGCGACCGGGAGATTCCAGCACAAGTTCCCCCAAGGGCCAGGGCTCCTAGCGAGGCCGGGGTGGGGTCCAGCAAGTGCGCCAGGGGTATCACCACAAAGTTGGCTTTATCCTGCGTTTCCACTTGGTGACGACGGAGTCCCCATGTTGCCCATTCTTGTTGTCTTGTCATGACTGTGAAATGATGCCAAGTTGCTGACTTGTCCATCCAAATGGCCATGTTGTTAAAGTTCTGAGCTTCCGAGTTGCTACGGTCACATGTCTTTGCAGCGCTTTTTTTCTGAGGGGAATGGCTTGTAGCTCCGGTTTCGGAACATGCGTGGCGCTTCGTGTCTTGGGGGTGGTCTCGGCTGGAAGCTTGAGAAAGTACGTATCTTCTGGGCTGAGTGTCGTGCATGTGGGGTCGCTGATTACCGGCCGGTCGTAAACTTGGTATGTAGCTTGTGAAATCGCGGGGCCATGATGATCGAAGAGTGTTTTCTCGGGAAATTGAAGCCTTTTTGGTCCGCTAGACTCGCAGTGGAAGAGATCAAGACATGGCGGATTGAAGCCGACCCTGTGTCCGATGCCGTTCTTTCTGTGTGCCTGTAGCGGACGGCGGTTTCCAAGTCGGAGCTCAAGAAGTGTCGCCGAATGTGTCGTTTCGTCTTGTCCAAGCATCGGAATTGGCAAGAGGGAAGAGGGAATGGGAAGGGAAGAAGGGAGGGCCTGGATGTTAGCTGCTTACACGCAAAACTCGACTTGGAAGAGCACCTCCTAGTGGACAAGCTGAATACTGTAGGCGCCTGTTGTAGTGGCCGACGGAGTAACAAGGCAGTGCCAGGTGTTAGGAGGGTCGAAAGTGCACAAGAAAAAGAGAAAAGAAGAGGATGGAGGAGAGGAAGGGGTGACGATGACGGATTTTATGAACAGGACGGGCGCTCCGCGAGGAGAGAAATTTGGGGGGGGGGGGGATGTGGGGGAACAGTTCAGGTTCGGAGCCTGACACGCCAGCGCAGAACGGAGGACGGAAAAGGTGGTCAACTTGCTTGGTGGCCAAAGAAGCCGCTCGGGACAATTCAAACGACAGATCCGACTTTCTTGGTCGGCTGAAGAGAATGGCCGGTGCGGAGCACCTATGAGAAGTGGAAGCAGGCCAAGCCGGAGGGCTTGGAGATGCAAGGCGAGAAAGGGACTATGTCCCGACAGGTAGCGGGCGGTCCCTAGTGAACAATCCAGAGATGCAGATTAGTCGGTTCCACAGTCGCATGTGGCAGCTAACGCGGCAGACCAGCCCCAGCGCCAGAACAGGAATAATTGAGGGTATATTGGCGCAGGTGAGGGGCAGAAACATGCCCAAGTGGGGAGATTTCCATTGCTCCTTCTCCAACTTGTTTCCATCTCTATCGACCTATGAAATGTGATTGAATGCTATTCACTATTGGAATTCACGTCCCACGTCGACTTACAACATTCCTCCTTTTGGGCTGCACTGGCGATTCAAGGTCGACGCAACGACTCTCGACCATCCGTACACCGGCTGCAAGCAAGCGCCAGAGCGGTCTACTCCCATATGGCACGCAAACCTCCTATAGCTCTCTCGCTACATTTAATCAACTGGACTTACTGTGCTCCATCCCAAGGTCATCCCCCCCTTCGAGAAGCCAAGTTCCTCTCAACCATTTCCATCTTCAAAAACGGTACCACAGTGCCTTTTCTCCAAAAGGCCCCGCTTCTACCATTCCAGCACCAACGCTTGGAGTCAAAGGAGTCCAGCAAAGGGTAAGGGAAGTTACTGTAACCACATGAATGCGTGACGGTGACACTTCTCATCCCGCGTTTTATAGCAACATACATGTCCATAGTACAGGCGGCATCACGACCTCCGGGCTGGCCCGGCAAACCACCTCATGGACGTTTTTCTGGAGACTGATCAGACAAGTCAAAAAGGATATCATTTCCATCCCCAACATCCAGACTGATTTAGGTCAGTTGTTACAGTGGGCGTTAGCTGTGTCCGATGGAGGGGATTAGCTGTTGGTAGTTGACTGACCCAAAGAGGAACATTTTTCAACAAAGAGAACTGTGTAAAGAAAACAGCACTGCGTGAAAGCAGTCAATGACACCCCACACTCACTGCGTCCATCTTGCATCCAGTTGGAGTTAGCCCGAGATCCACCAGCGTCAAGTGCATGCAAGGAATCCATGTTAAACTTTTTAACCCCTGCTCGGATGGCTGGCAAGGAAGAGAAGAGGTTACAACATCGTGCGCTCAGCAGGCCAATCATCACGCTTGCTTTTCCAACCCTCATCTCACAAGGGCCGATGTCGCCGGCACGCACCTCATGGAGCACTCAGTCTGGTTCCAGGACTCCCTGGAGACTCTGCGCCGGCTCGGTCGAGAACGAAGCGCACGACATAGACACCAACGCCCATTTACCAATAACATGTGATAATCCTTACAGTCACTTCATGACAGAGGAGTTTGTACTGATTCAGAGTCGATACAGGATCGTTCTTCCATACGACACATGCGGTCTCCTTACCCTACTCAGCCCGTGAATCGCGCACCATTTGTTTAGACAAAATCCCGTCTGGGCAATATCCCACGCGCCGCGGTTTGTCGGTGGTCTTGTGGTACGACTGTTGAACCCCAGACCATTCGATTCATCGGCGATGCGACAACGGCTCCCACCCAGTCGCCCGGAGTCAGACGGCCGTCTCGGCAGAATCCTAATGAGATCTCTTCAAAAGGGTGCAACCGTTCAGAAAGCGGGAAAAAGAATGGTCTTAAAGGAGAGTTGGCCAATAGGTAAAACCAATGCGGTTGCAACAGCGCTGCAGAGTCACCCGAAAAGAAACCATGACCTGCCCTTGGCGGGAGATAGGGATGACACAATACATATGTTGATCAAATATGTAAAAAAATCATCAGCAGAAAACACCACGCCCCGCCAACCAACCCGAAAACCGCGGTTTGAGCACGCCTCAGTCCTTATCAAAAATCCACTCTCCCAAGAAGGGCGACACAAGTAATTCCTGAATCGTCGGAATCCTCACAGCCAGCATTTGCTCCACGGACAGGATATTCCCTACGAGAAGCATGGCATCACTGCGCGAAGGCTAGTGGGTCTGACCGACACAGATATGAACAAACCAAAAATTCGCTGAACCGCAACTATGAACAACAGCGCGCCGTTCTAAATCTCGAAGTCCACAGCCGTATGGTCGATGAGATCGTGGGTCCCGTCTACTTCTGTTTCACCCGTTCGGGTCGGGAGGGTCAATTGGTAGAAGGCCCACTACTCGTCTGGGCTAGAAACGCCCTCTGCGACCCCATCCGAAAGATGGGGTCTGGTGCATGGATTCGCAAAAGTGTATGGATTCGCAAAAATTTTGGTACTTACCCCCCATACAAATTAGCGCGGTTTCGATGTCACCCTGTTTCCATGAAAAATCCTGCTTTGGTGCATTAAATATCCTTGAACTCAGTAAGCATCCCTGTATTGAGCTAGTTATTTAACAAAACAGGGTGGATATTCTCATCTGGAATATCGACAATTTCAACATCACCACTTTTTGGCATGGTGTTTACACCCCCATTCGAATCATTATACATAAAATCCCAAAATGCCCTCACATCAACCGCTTCAGAAGGCAGAGTTTGTCGGTTTTGGCGGTTGATGATGGATTCAATGCGGTCGTGCAAGTCAGATTCCTTATGGTGGATATGCAAAAAAACAGTAGTACATTGATTTGCTAACAATTTGGCAGGGTAGCAATGTACCAGATTTTTTTTGCGAATCCATACACTTTGCGAATCCATGCACCAGACCCCATCTTTCGGATGGGGTCGCAGAGGGCGTTTCTAGCCCAGACGAGTACGCGACTATGTCACCCACTTTAAAAGGCCAGAGTACCTTGCGGGATACCGAGGACAAGCAGCATTAGACAGCGCTCTCTATACTCAGAGCGGGGCATATGCTGCAGCAAGAAATAATTTCTTCGCTTCGCTTCAACCGCACTTTTATTCCCAGCCCTCCCTCTCACACATTCACAGGGGGCCAAGAGAAGGAAAAGTCCGTATGGTGATGTCTATGCATCGCTCCCTCCCGTGGTGTGAATGGGTAGTGTATATCTAAAGGCGGGGTAGCAGCTGGGAGGTGTGGAAATGGGGCACCCTTCACCCAGCAAAAAAAGACAAGGGAGCGTGGTCTCGAATGGAAGATAAACATCGTGATGGTGTCCATCCGAAACGAGGGAAGTGGGGTTGCCTATGCTCTTTCGCGAAGTTCACGGGAGTTGTCGTCGTGAACGCGGAAAGAAAGAAACCAGAGATGCATTAAACCAAACACAACCGCCCGCGCCGGCAGAAGCTAGTAACCCTTTTAAGTGGAGGTATCGTATCTGTTGTAAGTCCGAGGAATTCAGTTCTGGCTCTTTCAAACATCTGATTCCGGAAACTTCCTGCCTTCTGTTTGGGAACGTTAGCAGAGGAGTGATTTAAGCTATGCAGCCTTGGCATCTTCTCGACTTCACACCACCTTCACCACATTGCCTTTTCAGCATTGGCGTTACTTTATACAAAGACCGACATCGGCGGTCTGCTGCGTAACCCCCCTAGACTTTGGAGATTGAACAGCCGGAAGCGAGCCAATCTAACATCGATGAACTTGTCTTCCATGAAGCCTGATAGGCTCGACGCCCATTCGCAACACAGAGCAATGTCTTTTCCCCTCGTTTACAGCACTACAAAGACAAAATACCGTGGCAAACAGGCGCGGGCATCCTTAATGCATTTCTACTCTGTAGCATCGCAGACAATAACCACTCTGCCCTTCGACAGTGTACACTCGCGAAGCAGGCCAGAACAGAAGCATCAGTGGGAATAACATTCACAAGGTGCTTCCGAAAACTCCCGATAATCCAAGCGCCTAAGCAATGAAGTGGGGTGTGCTAGCCATATCCTCCTCCCGTTTGTGAGGAGACAGAATGCGTGGGAGGTTTCAAAAAAGGAAAGGCGCTAACATCTCGTACTACCGCATGCAAGCATGCAGAAACCACGGTAGGGACAAGGGGTTAATAGACCAGTCGCCAAGGGGAATTGAAGTCTTCAAGTCCTTGTGCCGTCCAGAGTCGTAGGGGAGGCTCCCTGATTACCTCATGGAAACTACGTGAACCTGTCCCTTGGAAACGACCCGGAGTTGTCCTCTTTTGTGTCGTTTGCTGTTTTTGACTTTGTGGCTGGCTTTGTCTGACAGCATAAGGACCGGACGAGACCAGTAAGATTGGCAGGATAGCTTCTGACTTCTGAGAGCTCCGCAGCTTTGGGGTTGACCGGGCCTGTTTATTCGATAAAGTGCTGTGTAAGTGACTGGAGTCGGGGATCGCCAGCAACTTGCCGAGCATGTCTGGTGGTGTAAAGGTTCCAGTGATGGACAGCCATGGGAAAATGAGCGACCTTTTGAAGCTGAGACGTTTGGACATTTACAGCGACGGGGGAGGCTCCTGCATGAGCTGGTCATTCCCAGTGGTTGCGCGCAAGAGCCTACCTAGTCTAGAGGCACGTGATGAGTATAGAAGTCGAGCTTGGTTGTTATGGTAACCACACTCTGGTCACGCAGATGATACTAAATTGCAATCCTACTTAAGTGAAAACAAAAGTTCCTAGAAATATCAGTTGAAATGTTAACAAGATCATCCATCAGGGTCCTCAAATGTTCAAGTGCACGGACCCTATAAAGGGCAGCAGGTGTAGCCGCATTGTGGGGTAAAGCTCAGGTACGTACATACCTGCCTGTACATAGTAGCTTCGCTACGTACTGGGTACCTGTACCGTTACTGTAGTGACATAAGGGTTTGCTTTAGGGATCTCATCCAAACCACCATGGTCTGGAGAAGCTGAATTCACGACAATGCACTTCACCACCGCTTTGGTTAGACGTCAGATCGCAGTTTTCCATACTAACCAATAGGCCCATTTACCCTAATAATTTCCCTTCCCATTCTACAATACCTTTGCGGTTTATCGACCAACATTAATGTTAGCAACCACGACATCATCCCCAGAGAACTTCACCATCAACCCGCCCTGGCTAGTCCCAAAACCTTCAGTGGAATCTTTCCGCCTATATATGCACAGCCAAAATCGGGCAAGCCGTCGCGCTCCTAGTCGCAGGTCAAATTCTGCATGCGGTGCATCTAACGATCAACTGACCAATAACTCGACCGGTCCTGCAACGGAAGTCTCGTCAGCAACAAAGCAACCATGTTTTCCGTTCTCCCTGACCTGGCACCGCGCGACGTAAGTATTGACCCCTTATCTCTGTTCCCTCAGCCCTACCCCTTCCCACATCACCCCAGACCCCTCCAATCCTACCTAACACTCAACTTGCTTATCATTTTGCTAACCCAAACGAACAGTCCCATTCCCTCTGGTACACCTCCTCCCGCAACCCTCTCGCCTCCTCAACCTCGGGCCTCCTCTCGCCCTTCGACCCATCCTTTTCCCTCTCCTCGTCCACTTCCCCAGACGGTCTGATTACTACCAACTCACAAACCACCAACCACAACACTACCACAACGTCCACCGGTAATCACGCCCAACACAACAGCCGAAATGCCTCCCGCAACATCCAAGCTGCCATCATCGAGCGCTCCCTGCTCGGCCGCCTCCGCGCCGACGAGTCGTACATGGAGCGCCGCAAGGCCAACGTGAGCAACCTGGGTAGTACCTGGCTGAAGCCACCGGGCGTGAGCAAGACGCTGTTCCAGATGCGCGAGGAGGAGCGCGAGAGGCAGGAGCACGAGGAGGCGATGCGGCGCGAGGAGATGCTGGCTAGGGAGCTGGCGGAGGCGGAAGCGGCTGCTGCTGCTGTTGCCGCTGGCGCTGGTGTTGGTAATGTGACTACTACGGTGCTGGAGGAGGTTGCTGGCGGGGAGGGGATGGAGGTGGGGGATACGAACACAATCCCTGGTGGTACTGGTGGTGGTGGTGACATGGAGATGATGGAGGGTGATGATGACATGGATGAAATGGGAGGGAGGGATTTGGATGAGGACATTCCGGATGCGGATGAGGGTGGGTTTGGATATGATGGGGCTAGTGACGACGAGGATGATGAAGAGGAGCAAGAGGACGAAGACGAAGATGAAGGTGGAGAAGAAGCCACCACCGAACGAAACACCACCACCGGCGATCATGGCAACGACGACGAAGACACAGTGGAAGCCCCACAAGCAGCGCCAACAGCAACAAGCACCGGCTCCTCCATCCTCCACCCCCGCGGACGTAACGACAACAGCAACAATCACCAACAGCAACAGCAACAGCGCGAGTTAGCCAACGTGCGTGCCAACGAAGAACGCATGCGCGAGATGATGGCCCGTGGCGGTCTCCGGCCCACGCACATCAACCTAGCCGACGGCGCCGCGGACGAAGATGACGACATCGGCGAGGAAGATCAAGCCCATATGCTAGAGGAGGACGACATCATCGGCACTCACAACAGCGGCGAATATGCTGACGAAGACGAAGGCATGATGGACGACAGTCTAGGTATGAACGCCAACCTAGACGACGACATCCCCGAGGCGGATGAGGAGCATGCGCTAAGCGGTTTCTATGAGCATACCGATTCCGAGGCGGAGCTCCTTGACAGTAGCGATAATGAGGGGGTCGGCGGACAAGAGCAAGTCAACACAGGTGGCATAGGCAGCAGTGGTAACGGCGGTAACATGAGCGGCAGCCATAGACGCGATCACCGTGTTAGCTACGGGCCCGGCTCGGGTTCGGGATCAGCGCAGGGCCAGCATCGCCGCGTATCGCTGCCGAGACAGCAGCAGCAGCAGCAGCGGTTGTTGAGGACTAGTCTTGTGGGAAGTGCTAGGCGGAGTACGGTTGGAGCGCCGAGGAGCAGTCTGGATATCAGTGGGCTGTTGTCTGTTGATGAGAGCAGTCCCATGATGAGAAGCAGTCCAAGGGTGAGGAGGATGCACTAGAATGACGGACCACGAGGGTTCGGAAAGGGAAACAAGGGAGGGTCAGAATTGAGGAGTTTTGGTAGGAACGGTTAGCAAGCATCATTTGATACCAGGTCGTTTGGGTCTGGCGCAGGGAGTCTTAGGATCATATGAGTATGGGTAGGTTATTCATTGGTTAGGGATCGGGGTTGAATAGATAGCCACAAAAGACAAGTTTGGTCTTCGTTGCAGCATCGGTCTGGTCTATTCAGTGGTAGTAAACGCAGTTCTGATTAGTATCTGTTATACCCTCACTGGCTAATCACCTTAAGTCTACGTCAACCCATTCTTGGCTTCATGATGGATCAGTATATTAAAATAATAATCAAACCTAACCCGTAGTAACAGAAAAGAAGAGAAACCGAGGAACCCTGATTCCTGAATCCACCCCTACAACTCAACAAACGCGAACTCCCCAGCGCCAGTATGCAAAACCAAGCCCCCCCAGATCTACCAAGGACAGCTCCATATCCATGCTTTTTCTATCCCACAAGGCAGCCACCCGCATTAACGTAGTATATATCCGCTTCCTCATCGTCCACTCGTGTCACCCATCATCGAAACCATTTATACCGTCCCATCCCGTCTTTCCCTCGCAACACATAACGTGCTTTTTTTCTTCCGTTTTCATCTCCATCAATCATGCTCATGTCACTTAGCCCTGCGCAGCAACAGAACCATCCGGAACCGCCGGCCAAAACTCTTTCTCTCCCTCTCTCTCTTCCAAGTTCAGAACCTTCCCTCAAAAGAGGTACTAGAGATACCTCACGTAGAAAAAGAGGAACACCACGGCAGCGAAGAAGGCAAGCCACACCCTCCACCCGACGTTGGTCTTTTGTGCCATGATAAGCATCCGATTCATGGTGCCACGGAGCCGGAGGCGGGTTTGGTCAAAGGATTCGTTCATTTTTTCGGCGAGGGCGGAGGAGTCTCGGATTTCGTCGCCGATTGCTATTGTCATCTGTTTGTGAGGGGGAGGGATGGGTTAGTTGATGGCTGACTGGCAAGAAAAGGGAGTGGCGGTGGTGGTGGAGGAGGAGGAGGAGGAGGAGGAGGAGGAGGGAGGGAAGAAAGAGAGAACACAAACGGACATCTTTCAGAATCTTGACTTTACCCATTATCCCCTCCACCTGCTCATCATTCTGGCTCTCAAGCTCGTTGAGGACTGCGTCGCTGTACTGGCCCTTCGAATTCGGAGTCGCAGGCCTAAACCCTCCCCTCTCCACCCCCAGCGTCGAGGAACTACCGTTATAACTCCCACTTCCCACGCCACCGCCTCCGTACCCATATCCGCCGCCGCCACCATAGCGGGCTGGGCTGGCGTTGGCTGAGCGGCGCTCGGCGGCGCTGGAGCCGGAGTAGCCCTTGAAGAGGTCGCTGCGCGGGTCGCGCTGGTGTAGAGAGGAATGCGCAAATCTGAACTCAGAAAAAAGAGGGATAATTGTTAGAATGATGTTTCCGTTTGTTCGAGGAAGGGTTTAAGTAGTTGATGGGATGGGCGTTGTGGTGGCTGGTCAAAGTTGAATTGAGGGAGGGACGTGAACGGTCGACCGGGCGGCATGGGGGATGGATCGAGTTGACACTTTCGGTTTCGCTGTCGTTCTCGCTCTCGTCGCCAGTGCTGCTGTGGTCGCGCCGCTGTCGTGATTGCATCGCATCATGGTATTGTATTGGTATCGTATCCTATCACGGCATGATAGAAGGCGTATTGGCGAAACTCTGAAACCAGAGCGATGACGTAGTTGAGGCCGTCGCGCCGTGACCAGGGGGCATGTCGAGAGATCGTGACTTGCCTAACCACCATGATATCGATGCTGCTGCCTTTTCTCTGCAAATATCCTCCGATGGCGATATCGTACACCAGTTCACCGGAACCGGACAGCTCGGTCGGTCGTTTCGTATGTGTCGGTCGTGGGGTCGGTTGACAGGCCAAGTCGCATTCGAAATGGGAAAGGTGGCATCTGCGTTTGGTGTGGTGCAATGCAAGACGAACGTAAAAGAGAATCACACTCACCTGGAAGCCATATCGAGAGTTAAATTCGGGTCGATCAGTCGTAAAAGTTTTTGGCAGATAACTAGGAAGCGTCTTCGTAGATATCAAGAAGATGAAATGGCAAGTTCCGTAGCGTCGGGCGGTGGGTGAGCGGGTGGTGAAGAAAGAAAATAAAGCCGAATGGACCCTTGGCCCCCAGCGCCGGCAGATCCCCCTTTTTTAGGCCTGTTCGGGCCAGATGTTAGTGTGCCGTTGACGGGACGTACATAACGTCTGTCCGCGTCTGGGGTGATGATGGCTAAAAGGTACAATATCGTTCGTGCCGCATGATGTCAACAACGACGGCTTGAATGAACAGCTGGCCTGGTTTCACGTTTTCGGGAGGTCTCGACAGTATTCCCCCAGTTCATCTGGTCTTAATCATTCGCTTTCGTTTGATGTTGGGGGTATATGTTCGGCGTTACGCAAAGTTCCTTTCAGAGAGGTGCCCGTGTAACCTGACATTGGCCATTGGGTATTCAGCGTTGTCTCCAGTCTTCCTATACTTTTTTTTTTTAAACATGTCACGTCAGCGATGAATTGATTCACGTTGGATTGTGCGAGACGTGTGGATTTGAGTAGGAGCTTCTTGAAGCGAAACTAAGTCAAAGTTCGAAACTTTCAGAAACGTTGAAGCTTTCCAAGTTGAAATCATGCATTCGCGCAAATGTTGGCGTCTAGAGGGAAGCTAAAATACGCGGAGGATCAGGCCAAGATCGCGAACCTTGTTGGTGCGATCGCACCAGTTCCTGACGTCTGCTGTGTACTCCAGGAACAGGACCGATATCTCGATGGTGATGGCAACTCCAAAATTCGCTGGAATATTCCATTCTCATAGGTAAGCCGCAAACATAACATCTTGTCTGCCTTGCCTTTAGTTTACTGGCACTCCATCTCGTCAGGACAACTGCCCCTCAACAGGGAACTATCCAGTGTCTCCACTCATGGGCGTTAAGTTAGTCAAGACAAGAGACCAGGCATATCTTGATACAGCAACGTAGTAGGTTGATACTTTTGAATTGGCTGACAGAAGAATCGGCCTACCTGATAAACGAGCGACCATTTACTCCCTATCTATGGATTGCCAAATTCTGATTGTGTGAACTCCCAAAAGCATTGAAACGAAAAAATTCCATAAGCCGCACATAAAAAAGTATCCCAACCAACCAAGCTTAGCAACCAGCCAAAAGGCCCCTTACATCCCATACTTGTGATCATTATAAGCAAACCCAACCACTGGCAGCGAGCAAAGCGCAGAGCCAACGGGGAAAACCAGGAAAAAAGCAAACAAGGATTTGTTGTTGTTGTCAACCATCAAAGGATATCAGAAGGTAGACTCGGACTACTCCTCCATCTCCTCATCCTCGGGCACAAACTCCTCGTCATCCTCCTCATCGTCCTCCTCGGCAGGCAGGTCCTGAGCAGCCTTGGCGTAGTCGATCTCCTTCTGGCGGGTGCGGGGACCACTGATCACGTTGCTGGGGTCGATCTCCTCGAGGTTGTCCTCCTCTGTTTTTTTTGTGTTAGTTACTGTAAGCTGCTGCTGCGCGATCATCACCCGTGATTGAGCGTTGGCTGATGGATTCAAAGGCAATTAACATACCAGCTTCGGGCTCCTGCAAACAGAATGGTTAGCACGGACAATGCGGAAGAAGGTGTTTTGAGAAGCGCGTGTAATGCCCTCAGGGTTTAACTCACCTCAGTCTCATCCTCGTCTTCATCATCCTCATCGTCCTCAGCCTCACCCATGGGGTGATCCTCGGACTCAGCGGGGACCTTGCCCTTACCCTTGCTTTCAAAGGTGGTGTTGGCCTCGGCGGTGCCCGCGAGGGTGGTGTCGGTGGTACCGTTCTTGGTGGACATTTTCGAGATGGGTTAAGTAGCAATAAGGGTGATTATTGTCTTTGCTTGCTTGCGCGTTGGCGATAGTAGATGGATCCGATCAACGGATTCAAAAAATGGTGATTGGTTCTTGTTAATGAGGTTGAACGCGACGGGAAGTTGGGTTTGTCAAGAGGGAGTTTTGGCTTGTGATGTGAAGTCAGTTGGGGTGAGAAAAGTTCCAAGGTGTGATGTTTGGGAGTTGGTGGTGACTTCCAAGGTGAAGTTGAGCTGATGGTCCGTTGGGAGAGCAACGAGACAGGCGCGCAGAGCAATGACATGGGAGCAGCGAACAGCTTCTAAGTGCCCACTTTCCAATTATGAGGCGGGAACCTAGATAGGACCCATTTGCCATCTGGTGGTGGAGCAGTCTGCAAACCGTGCTAAACCGTATCGGCAAGCATCACCACTGGCGGGCAGCTGTCAATCACGACGCAAGGGTAGGGGCCGTGCAGCTGAAGCGGGGACCCCTGCTTCGGCACGCAGCGTCCCCGTTCACCTGCTAAACACTGACGCAAGGGGCAGTGAAGTCGCCAGCTGGAAGCTCAGTGATGAGGAACGCGATTGAATTGGAAGTCTCCCCGTACTACAAACGGGTTATTGCTAAGATACCTATGAGATGAGTAAGGTAAGAGGTTCAGTCGAGACAGGACGGAGCACTGCGAGGAAATGGCAATCAATACAACCAAAACGCGCGAAACGGGCATCCTCACCGAGAGATGAAATGTGTAGCAAAGCTCTATACAAGAAGACTTGTTTGACCAGGGAAGGAAAACAATGTGAACAATCTATTACTTCCCATCGCCTCCACCTCCCAGGGAGAGGACCATAACAATGGCAATAACCCACCAGTACCTATAGTGCAGCAAACCGCCTCGTCAGCAATCATAGTCCTCATCTCAGTGGTACCAGAACTCGGGGAGGAAGGGGGTTCAATATACTTTTGTAAAAGTGTCTTCTCCTGCGGCACCACCTGCTTGCCCTCCGGCGACAGCACGACCGGCTTGTTCAGCTCCGGCTGCTTGCCCTGCGTTGTGCGCACCAGCACCGCCTGCGGCCCAAAGTCCCTTGTCTGTCCGGCATCGATCCTGATGCCCTTAAACGCGATGCCCAAGACGTACTGGTTGTCATAGCTGCCCTTCTGATTGCTCTCGTCCACCGACAGCACAAAGTGTGGCGCGTACCCCTTGCCGAAGTTTTCTGCCGATATGACCGATGTAGAGGACGCCCACTTCTTTTCCGCCTTATTGTACACGCCGATGCGTAGGAGCTCGTGGCCTTCCAAGTCGTCGAGGATCTCGGGCGCTTCGTAGGCAGACACCACCGGTGCTACCGCGCTGCTTGGGTCTTGTGCGGTGTCGTAGCTGACTTCGGCGAGGAAGGATGGCGCAGAGGAGGAGTTGACGGGCTGGATATAGATCGGGACGGTGACGACCTGAGCCTTTGCGGCCGTTGCGGCGACTAAGAGCGCCGACGCAAGCGACGCGAGGAGCTTCATGGCAGATCGAAGATTATGGCGAGGCTGTCGACTGTGTGGCTGCTATAGTCTTCGGAGATATTTCTTGCTGCTTGAAGGAGACGCAGATAGTCACCAAGTATGAATAGTGAAAAGATGCTGCTGTCGCGCGAAGAGAAGCGGACAAGTCATGAACAATGACGAAAATGGAGCCAGAGCTGGAGATACCCGGGCCTGAGCTTGTGCTGTGGGTGTCTAGTAAAAGGTGGGTCCCGACGTTAAGCCTTGGCATTCCCGTGTTTCCCGATTGGAAGCCTGGTGGGGTCTCCATCCGGTCCAGGGCCGATCACCGGCGCCGGTTGAGAGGGCCCGACGTCCGGTCTACAGTGTAGGTCTGGACTTTCGGTACGTCCTGAACCGACACCGCTATCATTACTGCCCGAACCAATGTTATAAAACGGATCGGTTACATTAGGAGAGAAAGACATCTGGGTAGAAAAAGGAAATCTGTTTCTCTTTAGTGGTATCTACGAAAAGTGCTATCCCTACATGAGTGCCAGGTAAGGAACAGCCCGTTCATCTCCAGAAACATCGCTGTTTCGCCGCGGTGCTTCATAGGACACACCAATCATCGCAAATTTGTTATGCCGTCATGTTCCCCCTCCCATCCCATTCATTGTGACTGGGACGTGGTGTTTGTCTGGGACGGGAGCAGTACTCTTCCAGCTTGGGTCCTTTGCTGTCTTCGATAACCAAGATCATATTTCTTCCATTGTGTCCACTCCCCCCATATCTCCCGTTCATCTCCATTCGATACCCCGTCACTTCCTTCCCGCAGGCAGAGTGCCCTTAGAGAAGCTCCGGCGATCCCACAAGCGCCTCACGGTCTTTTGCTTTTCCGGCAGATGCTTCCTTGTCACTTTTGTCCGAATGATCTCCCCTGTTGGTTTTCTTCTTTGCGCCCCTCATTGTTTTGATTCCCCATGCACTCTATTCTTTCATCTCCCGGCACGTCCCGTTGATATACACCAGCTCAGGATCGGACATGACCGGTCGATTCAAACTAAAGAACTCCTTGGTTACGTGGCATATCTATCCCTTTTTCTTCAACTCATCTCCTCTTCTTCTTCTCCTTCTTCGCCGTCTATATCGTCGTCGTCGTCGCCTATCGCATCGCTTTCATCTAGTTCTTCGTCTTCTTCTTCGTCGTCTGCTTCTTCTGGTCCTGGAGATTCCAGCATGTATCCTGGGCATCTAGCCACGAGTCCACCATAATATGCCACAAGGACGTCGGGGTCGGGTACAATCTTCCAGTCAACGCGGTGAAGGAATTCCAACTCAAGCATATTGAGTTCCGCGACTCTGACACCCCCGACTCTCGCATATAGTGTATTGGTTAAGAATGAGTCAGAGAGCCCCTTGGCGGCAACGGTAGCGGCTGTTATCAGAAATCGATGAACGGTAAGTGTGTTGATGGTGAAGTCCGAGTATAGTGCGCAAAGCCGGTCGATATAATAAACCATAGAAAGAAGTATTGGTGGTGATAGGTAGGCATGTTTTGCGAGTCGGTGAAGATAATCCAAAACCGATATTCCAGGGGCCGTTCTGTAAAATTCCATGTCAGCAACTTGTCCTTTCGTACGCATCATGATCGGATTCAGGCCATTTGGGTACTGAAGGCTGCCTACCGAGAGTGAAACCTCGTAAGGTTATGACGCTGCCCAGCTTTCTGAGCCTGCTCGTCGTTAAGTTCGATAAGCTCGCCCAGCATATGCGCAATGAGCACAACCAGGTCTTCGACTGGACAGTGCTCATATCGCCGGGGCACGATTTTGGGCGCTAACCTCGCACGCTTAGGAGAGTGCGGACCGCTTTGCCCGGCGCTCGCCGCTTCAACTTGGCTATGGGTGACGTCGCCTTGCGAGTTCCTCCTCTTCACGGGGGTACCTGTCTGAGGAGTTTGCGACACCGGATGCGGTTGGGGCGCCGCTGAGGAGACCGGAGGAGTCGGGGGTATCGCCACGGCCACCGTCGGGCCATGCGGAATGGGAGCAGCGGCAGCTTCTGATGTGGAGGCCGAGGCCGAGGCCTGCTCCTCGTGGGAAGCCATGGGCTCGACAGAGGTAGGTATATGTGGGGGCTGGGACTCGACTGGGCCTCGAGCGACGACTTGGTTGTTCGAGGAAGCAGGGGCTCGACTAGAAAGCAGAGCACTGGTCGTGTAATCCATCGGCTCCATGGGCGAGTACTGGGTCGCTACATCGACGCCTGCCCAGCGCCGAGGCCGGGACGAGGGAGGGGAGCCGGGGCTGGGGCTGGAGGCTGCGGGGGAGGAGGCTACCGGTACGGGGGCGTGTCGTGACTGGATTGGAACGGAAAGAGAGGTAGACGAAGTGGCGGGGGCGGTTGTGGATTGCCGGCGAGAGGATGGGGCCGGGATCCGGGAAGCTGCTTCTCGTGGTGAAGGGGTAGGAGCATAGTGGAAGCGACCATGGGGAGCACCGCGACTCGGTCTCGGAGAGGTTGCGGCTGCGGTCACGGTCACGGTTGTTGAGGGGGAGGTTGCGGTTGCGGAAACGGGAGACCGAGTTAGTATCATCCCGGCCTCGTCCGCCTCGCAGGGCGAAGCAGCAAGGCAGCGGAAGCGGGAGCGCAAGAACTGTGGGAGGTCGTGGAGTCCCGGTGTGGGCCCGAGCCGATGGCACGGTCGCTAACAGTGGGGCATTGAACAGGGTTGTGTTGTCGATGAGCTTTTTCTCCGTCCACACAATCCCACACGAGGGCTGGTTCTGGACCGTCTTTTGTCCAGAAGGTGACAAGTATGAGGGTGAGGTTTAAGCACAATTGTTTACCCGCGTTGTCGGAACTCAGTGTTATTCCAGGAGCAAAAGGGGTCGATCTGACTTTAGAAGGCAAGAAATGTGGCCGAGGATCGGTCGATAGTTGGAAGATGGCCAGATGGTGTTTGGGGAGACAATGAGAGTTTGGAAATGTGTGTCGAAGAGAGAAAAGGCCGGTGGAGACCGTGTGGCAGTATTATTGGTTAGCACTAACAAGAAGACTCTTGACTTGAGAGAGTTCGAAACACAGAACACAACGAGAGAGGCCAAATCACGTCCACTTGAGGTTCATATACTCCTGTTTTCTAGCTAGAGAACGGCACGAAGTTACATGAAAGATTTTTATGCCATCGGACCAGACCTACGTATGCTTGGCGACGCAAAATATCCGATATGTCTGGGTACGGGCAGTGGTTAGTTAGTCCTCATGCGTCTAGGAGGATATTGAGACATCTCACACCATATAAAAACCTAGAGCCAAAACTAAAACCGGAAATGAGTACAGCTGGCGATATCAACAACAGAACATGTACCAACCGAGGACATCAAAATTGTATACAATCGAGTAAAGATATTATGTAGCGCCACAGACCACTCTTGGAGGATGGGTGAGGATAGTACCTCAGTGGTACCAAGAGTTAGTGGCACAACTATTATCAAAGTTTAGGTACGACCTACCAACTAGATGACAGCATCAGGATCGCTTCTGAGCTGTACACATATTGGATCTACTGAGAAAAAAAAAAAAAAAAAAAAAAAAAAAAAAAAAAAAAAAAAAAAAAAAAAAAAAAAAAAAAAAAAAGGTCAAAGAGCTGGAAGCAATTCCAGGTTTGTAGAGGTATATACACTATAGACATCGCATGTGGTTATAACAGATGTCATGTTAGCGCACGCAAGCGCTAGAGCTACCCGGTGAGTCCCTGTGCATTTGAGAGCACGTCAACCCGAGAAATGGAAGGAACCGCCCCGCAGGCCGCAGCAGCCCCGGGCCATTCCATCCGTAGTCGTCGTTCCCCGCCACCGTCATTGGCCGTTCACACAGCGTTGGACATTCCGTCTCGTCATTGGACATTCAACGTTGGACTACCTCCAACAATAATTCATCGCCGTCCATTCTGTCGCCAACAGATGCCAACACCAAAACCAACGCCAACACGCTGTCACGCCCATTCCATTCATTCCTTTCTTCCTTCCAGTATCGACGCACGAGCTAGTATGATAAGATAGAGAGCGGCGACCACCCAAGCAACCTTTCTTCTTCCGCGGAGTCTGACACATCTCTCATCGAACGTATCCACCTTTCCATCACGTCAATCAGCCGTCCGTGCAACTCCCCCGGCGCAACTCAGGTTGAGCCATAGCAATATCGGCGACTTTTACCAAATCGCTTCACGTACCTATCTTTACCAATACAGAAGCCAAAATTCGGCCTGGTTCGCGGCACAATCGGCTCTGATACGCCTCACTTGAAGTCAACCACTCCGAGGTCGTTAAACCGCGGTCTGCAGTTTCCGACCCAGTTCCCTCTGTGGACAAGAACGAATCCACAGCTTCGCTGGCAACACATGGCCGAACAGGGAGCGCGTTGATGACCGACACGCCCGATCGAACCACAAGTTATTACCAGCACCCACACAACATTGATATAGTGCCCAACGATGGCGTATAGTCAGAGTCCCCCGGCTTTGTTGTGGCAGATTCAGAATGCTAGGAACCATGCCGAGCAGATTGAACTCCTCCGCCAGCTCAAGGATGAGGTCATCGGCGATGTCCGGGGCAAGGAGAAGTGGGTGAACCACGGAATACTACAGTCGCTCGTCCATCTGCTTCACCAAAAACCCACAGCGCAGTCGCCCTCTGGTATGGGAAGTAAGGAAGCTTATGCGCCCATCAGCCCGACTACGGACTTGCCAGATGATGATCGTGTGCGGCTATTGGCTTTGCAGCTCATCGCTAGTTTTGCCAAAGGTACGCTATGTCTCCTTGAGCCCACTGGATATTGCAAAGAGTCGGAATCTAACCGAGATAATTGTTGCAGGTGGTCCTTCGTTTCTTGCACCTTTGAATGCCGTTGCAGTCGTTCCTGTTATCTTGACATATATCTGCCCGCGCAAGAACCCCGCACAGCTTGTCATGACGTCTCTGCGTGCCCTGAGGGACATGACAGAGGCTGCCAACCTCTCGTCGAGAACAAGTACAGAGGATACGGCTGCACTGGCAAAAGCTCTGTTTGTACCTCGCTACATCGAATCCTTGTGCGCCATCCTGGATGCAGAGTCTACCTCTAGCATAGTACAAGAGCAAAAATGCTTGGTTGCGAGTCTGATAAGTCGGTTGTGCAAGGAACCGCGGTACCAAGATATGCTTGCCGACGCCGGGGTCCTGGATGCCCTGGCCACCCTGCTTGCCAGCTTCGTGGTCGCGCGAGGAGAGGTCCTGCCGTTTACCCTGGACACGCTGGAGAGGGAGGGCTTGGCTGCTGTAATACCACAACCTGCTCCTCGAGGACTGAGTCTGGCCCTTATTTTGGAAGCGATATCTGTTATAATAGCAGACTCTCGTTTCCGAACGGGTCTGCTGCTTTGTTCACCGGCCATCATGGCAGTACTAATCAGTAGTGAGATCGGCGAAAGAAAGTCTCAAATTTATCGTACATGGGAACTGCTTAAGAAAAGCGGCCTTACTCACGGTCGGCTAGTCGATCGCTCTGCCATCGACTACCTACTTCCAGCTGTTCCAGTTACGACGCCGCGATTCCTCTTGTCCCAACATCACCCATCATTCCCATCTACGGGGGGATCATTGGAGACGCCTGCAAAATACGGTCGGAGTTCAACGAGGTTTATGACAGAGGATTGGGAATGGCTTGTTGGTAGTGGCGATACCGATGAACCAGAGAGCCCGCTAATACCGTGGTTGATCCATTTTATGCGATCTAGTACTAGCGATCATGAGAAGGTCATGGCTGCATCCGTACTTGCATCGCTATTCAAGGGTGGCTTCACGAGCCCAGACCGAGAATTTTCCCTCAGCGTCCTTGTCGTTCCAGTTCTTTGCCATATACTGAAGGACTACGAAAAAGAGAGTGCCAAGAGCCTAGATGCCACCTTTGTCGATTCGGACACCGCTACGGCATGGGCTATCTTGGAGCGGACACCAGCCGTCTTAGCCCGGCTTATTGCAGACAGCGTGTTCCTGCAGCAAGTTACTCGGGATAGCGGAGCCCTGAAGCTGGCGTGCAAGTTGTTGAAGGATTCATATGAGCCCACGGCAACCCAATCGCCCCCTAGACCTTGGACGCCGAACCCTGAAGAGAGACAGGACTTTGGAGAGGATAGATTTTCGACATGCCAGCTTGGGCCACCGGGTCAAATTCCAGCGTGTGCGCACAAGATCAGGATGAGAGAGAGCTCACTTAAACTCGTAACATCCCTGGCCACATTCAGGGAAGAGTTCAGAAAAGAAATAGTTGAGCAAGACATACTACCAAGTGTCGTAGAGTCACTCTCCGAAACGCCACAGAAACCGACACCGCCCAAGGAGAAGCCAAAAATGGAGGAGGATGGTGCCGTTCCGATACATCCCGCGGGTCATTCTCCCTACGGGCATAACCCAACGTCGGTACTAATCGCGGCATGCCACGCTGTAAGGACACTAGCACGATCGGTCAGCAATCTTCGAACAGCCCTGGACGACAACTGCGTGGCTATGCCCATTTTCAAGCTCTTGAAACACGTGGATATCGATGTCAAGATTGCAGCCTGCAGCGTAATCTGTAATCTGCTGACCGAGAGCAGCCCTATGCGTGATGTAAGTGGATATACTTTTTTTGCCCGTCTCGACAGTCTACTGACAACAAGTTAGCCTCTGATCAAAGCTGGAGTCATCGGCGTGCTCTGTCTATACGCCAGATCTGATAATGCGGGACTGAGGCTCAATGCCCTGTGGGCACTCAAGCATCTCGTTCACATGACGGACAGGGATACCAAGAAACAGTGCCTGGAAGAACTCGGGCCGGGGTGGCTTATTCAGTTAATATGTGACGATACGGAAGACGAAGCACTACATGCCCGGGTTATGGGTGAACGTCGACTCAAAACAGGCGCGGATGAAGATGAAGTAATGGATACAGATGACGGTTACGCCGAAGCAACTGACGACATATGGCAGTGGCAAGCCATACACCGGAAGGGACCTGGCTTGGATTCGACGCGCATGCGGGTTGCCGACGGCATGCTCAGGGCATTACGCGAAAAGGAATTTGATCAAGTTCGAAAGGCGCGTGAAGCCGATCTCGCGATCCAGGAACAAGGTCTCGATTTTATTCGCAATCTGATCTCCATCCCTCAGCAACCGGCCCAAGCGGAAATGGTTGACTACGTCTTCAGCGAGCTAGGCCAAGACCGCCTCTTCGATATATTGGCGTCCAAGCTTCGCGTCAAGGTTCTCCGTCCGTTTGCCAGGCGCCAGTCTTCCAGCTCGGGGACGCCTGGTGGCGGAGCAGGGTCGGGGGCCTCAGGCCGCAATGTCAGCATCGACTCGCGTGTACTGTACCCGCAATCCAAGATCATCGTGGCGGTCATCTACTTTTTGGCACACATTGCGGCGGGAGTTCCTCGACACAGACAACTTGTAATCGCCCAAGAGGAGTTGCTTAAGCTGTTGGCGGGCCATTTCAACAACAAGGATGTGGACGTGCGGCGGTCGTTGTGTCATCTGCTCAAAAATCTGGTATGGTGCGATGGTTCGGAGGACAGACTGGGCAGGGATCTCCGGGTGTTCGAACTTGAGAAGCTAGGGTTCCTGCAAAAGCTCGAAGGCCTGGAACGGAATGATGCTGAGCTGGATGTCAGGGAGCGTGCCAAGGAGGCGGCTTCTAGCATCAAGGGGGAAGCGGGTGATGGACCCTAAGTCCCACACGGCCGGGTAGACTACTAGTGACATGGCACCCAACGGTTGCAAAATTCATGGCGCGAACTACCACAGGCAACGAATCCGAACTTCAGGTGATTGAGCAACCTGGTCAACCAGTTTGGGTTGTATGTAGTAGTCCTGATAGTACGTGTATGAGCGGCTCGTGGGCATTTGGCCTTGAGGAAAGTGGATGAACGCCCGGGGAAGCTGAGTGAGACGAGACAGTAGGATGGTTCATGCATAGCGAAGTGCAAGTATCACTTAATAGCGTCTATCAAAGTCAACTTTGACAGTGGGAATGGATCGGCTTGGTTAATACCACAAACCAGGCTCAGAATTCCCTGATTTTTTCTGCTCTCCTGACTTGTGAATGCCAGGGTGAAATTCGGAGTCTCGCCGGTTTGCCTTGCAACCCTGTTTCGTCACCTAGGTGAATAGGCACACTTCGAACATATGTAGTTTTTTGAAATATCTGATAACGCTAGCACCGAGATCTAACAATTACTACGTCCCTATGACTCTACCATGATAAATGGTCTAGACCAGATCAACAATATACCTTCCTTCCCCTTAAGCCCTCGTACAAACTTTTGCTCCGGATGGATTATCGCATGCGTCAAGCTACGTCAACGACTCAAGACTCGAAAACCAGGCTCACCAATCACGTACCGCATCGTCTCCGATATGGGTACACGAACGATGAAAAGGTGAGTGTTGAAACGCGGTTGGCGGGCGGCCTCTTCCTTTTCCTACTGGCACTGATGATGGCCCAAGGGGTCCAGGGGGGGCGATGGAGATCGTTCTTGGTGTTGTGGGAAGTTACATTATAGTTGCGTGTCGTTGATATTAAGATGTGAAAGTCATGATTCATCAACTGCTGAAATGACATGGGGTTGGATCAGGGTACATCCATGGAATATGGGGAGCTAGCGCAGATCCGTTGGTTGCATGACCCGAGCAATCGAGTCTGCGGTGTCTCAGAGTTAGTGCGGCACTGGGAATGATAACGTGGAGACGTTTTGGGGCTGATGTTCGCAATGGATCACCAGACATGAAGAGAAAGATATAATACCAAGACAGACCGACCCTCGCACGCTGTCATTGTCCGTCCGCTCTCGAGATCTTGATCATCCAAAATCCACATGCGTGACCTAAGACTCGGTCGGAGGTTGGTATAGAACGTCGAGTTACCCAGTACCTATTCAACACTTGACAAGAGGCACCGTGGTCGAGCCATGTGGTCCGCTGAGCTCAAAACCTACTGCACAGCGGGCTACGCAAATACTGTGAAGAAGAACCACAGTAGGGCTCTTCTACTCCCTTCACTTTACGTGACGTCATCCGTTGGATTACGCCTCTTGTCCTTTTTTTTTTTTTTTTTTTTGGACTTTTTGGTTTTTTCCACACCTGGACGGGAATGGGATGAATAACTTCTTTCCTATCTTTCAAATGCCTCCGTCGAGAGGTGCGAACATGGCGAGGACGCGAAATGCCATACCAGACAGAGCGCCCTGAGAAAGAGTGTTCAACGAAGACCAGAAGGTGCTGGAAGTGTGGATTCTAGTGTACGACGCCCGTAAAAAGTGGACACCTCATGGAATGACGGCACTTCGGTGGGGTGATGACAAGAGGACCGGGGCCGTTCGGGTCGAATGGAGTACTGTACCTGCGGCTCGGCGCGCAGGGCTGAAAATCTCACCTCGGCAAGGGTTCGCCTTCAAACTCTGCAACTCCGGAGTCCACTGCCTGTGGAAATTTCTTTCCATTCCATCCGCCAGGGGAATGCTGGGGCATGCTGTCATTGCCCTATCGATGGAGTATGGAAAGCCGTTGAGTTAGGGTTCATCCTTTCCTTCTTGCACTTTTAGATCTTTTCCATGATGACGGGATGGAATTTCTCAAAAACCGTTGCCAGATTTACCAGATTAGAGGAGCCGGAGGTCTCGTGGTTTCGCGACAATTTGGACATGAGTGCCGTGGGTGCCTGGATGTCTTCATGGAATGGAACTTTCGGTTCCTACCAGCTGGATTAGAAATCACGATCGCGTTGTTGCGTGATGTTGCAAGATCCGTTCAACTTGCCAGTTCGTCTCGTCCCTTAACATTTTCGTCCTGCAGGTATTGGATGTTTTGACCCTCATCATGGGTTGATGGGGAGCTGCCAGTCCCGACCTTTCCGATGCAATACCCGACCGAGTCGACAGACACACTTCCTGTGCGGGAGATGCCCTGGACGCAGGACGTCACTGTCGTCTGGTTCGAAAGTTTTTGGACATAACGGCGACATCGACACAAACAATGTCACAATAGCAAGCTTCAGTTACGGTAATGTAGCAGGTAGAGGTACTTACCGGTTGATCACGTAACCGCTAAGTGCATCTGCCGGCATTAGTGTAACTTGCGGCAGCCACCCGCCGACCGGTCGACGACACCACTTTCCCTCAGACACTTTGAACGTCGCATCCATCATCGTGATCCAACACCGCAGGCGTCCGACAGGCAAGGCCGCCAGGGCAGGTTGAGTGCGGAACGACACGGAAGCCGCGGGAGCTTGGGTGGTCAGGTGCCCGTGGCTGCCCACCTTGGAAGCTTGGTTTGAGGCTCGCTTGATCAACAACAACCGACGTCTCCGGCCCAAGTTGAGTCCTCAGGACAAGGTACGTAAGGCTGGCTCGAGGAGGCTGTCACGATCTCTGTCAGAGTTTTACCATGACGACCTACAATCATGAGCTCCTCCTGCCCCGATCGCGCTCCGAATAGGCCGATGTCACTAACGCTAACAGGCAAGGGCCAGGGCAGCGGATTTTGAAGGGCTGGCGATCAGTCACTTACACCAGAGATGTTGTATGCCAAGACAAGCCTTGGGACCATCCTTCCCTTTCATCATGCAAGGAAACGCGATAATCGTTTCAGTCCGTCATCGTTAACAACACACAACAGAACAATGTTGGGAAGGGAAAGCTGTTGGTGGGTCCCGGGCAGGCATTTGGGCGGCTAGAGTAATATACTCTGTACCGTACCTACCGTGCCTTACCCAGACCGCACCACTTTCTAGCCTTCGAGACTCGCCAGTCTCTCCTCTTCTCCATAGCATATACATTCATACTCAATCAACCGTATACACGCTTGCTCTCGTTGTTCGTGATCTCAAAAGCTCTACTACCTATGCAAAGCCAAAGCGTAAGCAAGGGCACGCACGGACAAGTCTGGTCATCCAATGCAAAGTGCAGGCAGTGCCATGGGAGCACCAAAGCGGGTGAGCAGGGTGAGCTCCAGTGAGCCGCCCTGTAGCTATCTCCAGCCAAACATACGACCACCATGTGGATAGCTATAACCTGATTGCTGGAGCTTTGTCTGCAGCCCAGAACAACGGCGGAGATGCCAAAACAAAGCCACAGCCTACCAAGGCTTGGTGGGATCGGAGGTTGGTGTGGTTGGGTTTGTTGGTTGCCAGTGGGTGAGTGGTCCAAGTGGTTGCAAACCCTGGAGCTCATTAAGAGGAACAAGAAGAGAAGATGTGTGTGTTGCGGAGCAGGTAGTCCGGCTCCGCTGTAATCATCTCGTCACGACTCTCGTCTCTTTCAATATGCAGACGTGCCAGACCACGTTATTGCTAGGCAAAGCTACCGGGGTAGATCGACAAGGTCTATCAACAAGCCAATCGGCGGGACAAGCGAACTAGTGTCGCGAGCAGCGTGTGTTGGACGGATCATGGAGTGGATTTGCTGCTGGGAGGTTAAGGAGCTATTGATGCGTTGATCTGGTCCCTCATTGTCCGGACTCGGTCATGGATCGGCTGTTGTCTTCCCTCTTTTGCACCTTGGGGAGGGGCTTTCGCCCAATACTGAACTCACCACCCTTGCTTGGTTGCAGGTACCGGTACGTCTTTTGCAGTCACATACCTGACTACCGCTCAGGAGTTTCTACCGTCAAGCTCAGTGCGCCGGTACGACTGCTGTCGTCCCTCCTTCGTCCCTTCGCGTTGACGGGACAATGACGCCGGACAAGGCGGGTTTCGAGAACTTTCCCACCAAGCCTTCCCAAGTGATATGACCAATGCTATCTCCGGGCCCTGCAAGCAGATGTCATCCAAACATTCAAGGCAGGCCAGACCGGAAAGCACACATCTCCCCAGCCTGCATCTCCTATAAAAGTCCCCAGTCTTGCCTACATCTGACCCAATCTTTCGCAGTCCATCATCACAGCATATCAGCCACAACAACAGAGTTCGTGCAACACTTCAACGAAGCATACACTTGGCTATCCTTACCGGGCAACGAGGAAACTACGAGTTATCTCGCTCCCGTTTAGTGTACGATTAGCATCAGCAACCGTTATACCTCGCGACCCGAATCATCGGAACTACCATGGCGATTCTACTCCCACGCAACGACGTCTTGAACGTCCATCCCGCTCCTCAGGGCCAGCACCTGAGTGAGCACGGTTCGGATTGGCTCTGGGCTGCTACTGCCCTCTTTGCATTCAACACAGTAGGCTCCATGCCATAGGGTTCTCCTGGACCATGTTCCTGTGCTAACCCATTGTGTTCAACAGCTCGTCCTATTTGCTCTCAAGTTCAAGGCCAGTCGCGGTGAACGCCTCTGGCATTACATCTGGATTGTCACCAATTTCGTGGCTACCCTCGCCTACTTTGCTATGGCGGCTAACCTCGCCTGGGATGTGGTCAGCCAAAGGAACCAAGTCCGTCACCATGGTCCTACCCGCCAGATCTTCTGGGCCAAGTATGTTCTCTGGGTCGTCTCTTTCCCCGCGGCTATCCTCGCCATGGGCATCCTCTCTGGCGTCTCTTGGGCCACCATCGTTTTCAACATTTTCCTCTCCTGGATCTGGGTCATCGGCTACCTCGTCGCCGCCTATGTTCCTTCCAACTACAAGTGGGGCTTCTTTGCCTTTGCCGCCCTTGCCCACATCTTCCTCGCTTTTGAGACCCTGTTCCGTGCCCGCCACTCGGCCAACCGCGTCGGTATCAACCGCGACTACATGATGCTCTCTGGCTGGACCAACCTCCTCTGGCTCCTCTACCCCATTGCCTGGGGTGTCTCTGATGGCGGCAACGTCATTGGTGTCACCAAGAGCATGATCTTCTTCGGCATTCTTGACGTCCTCTTCATCACCACTCTCAGCTACGCCTTTGTCTTCCTCAGCCGCCGCTGGGACTACAGCCGCCTCAACATTGCCTTCACTCAGTACGGCCGCGTCCCCATCGCCGGTACATATCCTGAGAAGCATGCCACCACCGACCACCACTCCGGCGTGACTGCCCCTCACACTGCTGCTCCTGCCGTCTAAGCAATGCACTATTTCGACGGGTCTTGCTATTACCCATTTAGGTGTACGGCATGACCGCACAACCTGTGATGAGCCTCTTCCAGTTTGCTTGCCCTTAGATGGTTGAGCGCCTGGGAAGGGCAAACACATCTACACGACTTGTTACGACGAAACGACGACGCGCTCCTTTTCATGTCCGGTTACGGTTTTCGATTGGTTTTAATGCACAACGATACCCTACATTCGCTCGCTTTTGTGTTTATGCTTGGCGATTTGAGGAAGGATGATAGAGGTCAAGATTCGGGACGGATATACCACGAAAAGGCCGTCAGTTGGCTATTGTGGAGGAAGGATGAGGGTGAAGGATGTTGGTCGATATCACTACGGAGTTGGAACACATGATGGGATGGCTGTTAATGTATAATGGAGTAGATGGGGGAGGCATCCCATGCTATAAGACAACACGGGTAAATATTTAATAACATGATTCGTATGAAAACTCATTTGTGTTTCTTGGTTGTAATTTTGTCATTCCTAGCACGATGTGAATCTCGAATCTTAATAGGACTTATGCCTTTGAATTTCTATTTGTTGGACATGCTTCATGTCCCCATCATACCCTGATATCTGTCCTCTCCGCTTGGTGATGGACCACACTTGCTGAACATAGTGGAACAATGGGAAGAACCTAACAGACATCTGTATCCAGGTATTCGCCTTACTGTCCTTCAACCAGGTGTGAACTGGTCGAACCTCGGTGAAGATTTCAGATATGGAGCTTTGTCACTGTCCATCGGTATAGAGGTAGAAGAGCACGTTGTTGTCATATTCCCTATGCAGCCCGTTCGGACTGGACAAAATTGGGGCCAGCGGGGAGACAGAAAACTCTAGAGACCCGCTGGAAGCCTGGGAGACGTGGTGCCATCTCATTTAGACGCATTCGCTTACGTCTACACTTGCACTGCAGATCTTCTGGGTCCAGGATGTGGATGTCGTAGGTATGAGAGAGATGAGGAGGTGCAAAGGTATGGAATGAGTAGGAAGGGAAGTGGAAGGGAGCAAGCAGGCTAGTCAGATAAGGAGGTTGGCGCCTTCTTAGATCCATGATGGGCAGAGTAGGGTCGGGTGATGTCACTCTTAGATTTCTTTTTTCCGTTCATGATAGTACCTGCATTTACCTTCCGGTCACTAATGCTATCTTTTTTTTTTTTTTTTTTTTTTTTGCACAGAGGAAAGACCGATGTTATCCCGCTTCCCTTGATACAGATAGGACCTAGTAGCAACACCCACGTCACACATAATTTGAAAGTGAAAGGATTCAGTTAGTTGGCCCGGGGGTACCGGCCTGTTTTTTGCTAGCTGACAGCTAATATCTCTCCACCCGACCTACCTAGGAGAGACGAGACTCACAGAGCTCTGAACAACTTCCTCCCCAGTGTGCCCACCTCCACCAACCCACAATCGTCGCACAACATGCATGTCCACGGGTGTAATGCTACGTTATCTGCCGCTTAGGTAACAGGAATAGACAACGTACCATACTCCATTACCACTACCGGCCGGAATACCGCCATACCATCAGAGCGGGAGTGGCTTGATGAGTAAATGAAGAGTTATATACCGGTTTTTGGGTACGAGTTATATGATGGGTGATCGGAGGGTAGAAGCTGATGTTGCTTTCCGATAAAGTTATATGGAGGGTTGTGGTATATGTGGGTGCTGGATACCACGCGTTGGTCTTGTCAACATTTGATATGACTGCATCACGAAGATTTCCTTGGGGTTGCCCATGCCGGAAGCCATGGTGAGTAAAATTTCGTCTCTGCTTGTGAAATGTGGGAAAGAGCGACTGGTGGTGTGATTGTTATGTCTGGAGTAAAGATGAGGAAAGAGCGAAGGTACCTCTAGGCAAGGAAGGGACCAAAGTGTGAGTCCTCCGATTTCAAATGGAAGTCATCAACGGCTACAGATAGGTATGTGCCTACCTAACCACCCAGCCTCCGTCACCAACTCTCTCTCTCTCTCTCTCTCTCTCTCTCCCCTCTCTCTGCTCTCTCCCCTCTCTGCTCTCTCCTCTCTCTGCACTCTTCTCACTTCCCTTCTCTTTCTTGCCTTATACACAATCTCAAGATGACCCACCGGTATTACCGACAAGCCCTGCATATCTACCCACGCACCACCTACGTCTACTACGTTTTCTATAAATTGCCTAAGGATCAAGGTCAACAAGCAAGCTCAAAGTTCGAAAGCAAACAACCTCATCTACAAGCATGTATGTATGTATCTTCCCGCACAGTGTCAGCATACGTATTGRCACATCTACATTGACAAACTTCTAGATGGTGGCAGCCGCCGGCGGGAAGAGTGAAGTGAACTGGATACAATTGTGTTACATGACATTGGACGGAAGGCTTAGGTAGGGGTATGTATTGCATGTATCGTCTTTTGAGGTGGTTACCCGTACCCGAGAGCCCGCGGTAAGTGAGTATGTAAGCGAGGAGGGACCTCTTTCAGTAGTAGGTAGAGATGGTGGGTATTTTCGTGTTGGACTGGACTGCATCAGGTAAGTCGTTATAGTATCCAGAGCCTTTGGCTGCGGTTAAACGGTTAAACGGTTGTGGCTTTGTGTATTGTTTCCTTTGCTTCTGCTTGTATATTCAAACATGTCGAGGTAACGGCCGAAACAGAACCTATATAACGTGTATAATAGTCAGAAAGTGGCTGAGTGACTACTCAGTCAGTACCTACTATTTTAGCTTTCAGTTTGCCTGGTTGAGAGAAAGCAGCAGTGGTAGATTCAAACAAGACGGTTTATTCCTATCCGGACTTATCTGAACGGAACAACCCATCATTCTCTTATGTGCCTAAGAGAAAATTAAAGAATACCCGATACATACCCTCATACTATAAACCAAGCTAGCATTCCGTCCCTTGCTTGAGCAAGCTTCCTCTCTTTCGGGCCCGAGGAACGACGATGCTGTGGTCGAATGCAAGCCACAACTTCAGGCTGAAATTGGAATGAGTTGGACCGTCCCGGTTCTTGACTGTAAAGTAGAATCCCATGAAACTGCATGTAATTCAGACACTATGGGGGACAGCCCAAAGTTATGCCCTAACTGGCATATATGCAGAATAGGGAGCTGACTTTTGGTGGGAGACAGGGATTTGTGACCACGCCAAGGTATGCAGTTAAGAGGACATATTTTGGTGGATATGCAGTTTCTGGAGGATGCAGTTGCAGGGGTTTCTACTGTAGTTCTACCCCTACGAATAACAAGAGGCCACAACAATGTAGTGTAGTACCAGTTGACGTTTCTGAACGAACGTGGTGCGGTCAATGAGGGGTGTTTAGGTAGAAAACAGGTAATGCGTGGATAGCGGAGAAGGGTTTGAAGAGACATGTTCTATGGACCTTGGTAGAGTCAGAGACTGTATAGCTTGGTCTTGGTGAAGGAGAAAGGTACAATTACGGTTTGGATCATCGAGATCAATCAAATGGGACAACCGCCACGCCACAGTAACGCCCTAATGGCGGTTTATGGTTGAGCAAACTGAGAGGGTGTTGTCCTCGACGGAGTTTTCCGTGCGTTTGTCTTGTCTCTCACAGTACCTTGGTTTGTGATGGCGGTGGTTGACTGTTGTTGCTGCGTCTATTGATGCTTGTAGACAACCTTGGTTACTTGCCTTGTAAGCCATTGTTCTGGAGCAGGGCAAATTTCAACGGTTTCGAAGTGTTATCTGACATTCGTCACAGCCATTGACTATACCTCTAGGGATGACATTTCTTGTCTGCTTTTTTCTCCAAGCGAGTTAGTAGTCATGGAGGAAAAGTCGGGTCAAGAATGCAGAGTCCTCGTGCAAGGCAAAAAAGGCACCGTAAACACCACCACTCTTCGGGGTTCCTTGCTTGATTGATTGCCCACCCTCCACGTTCTGCATTGAAGATCGTAGGTCTCATGTTCTTTAAGCAATGGGCTTGGAGGCTTGCAGTATGTACAGTAGAAACGACTTGTATGTGGGGGAACGGGCACCCATTCTATCCATCTGTTAGATGAACCAATATGGCTTCAGACCTTCGTGAGGGTAAAGAGTATCAAGTTAGAGGTGTATTGTTGGGAGTCATGGCTTGAGTTCTTGCTGCAGATATTGAACTTGTGGCAATGTTCCGTCCCTCGACTAACTGACCACGCCCATTAGCTAGACGCGGTGGAGTAGAGAAGCGGAGGAACAGATGACAAGCGAGCAGTATCAACGAGTTCCTCCAAACTTCATGTATCAAGGACCTTCCCGTGCCAAATTTGTCCTGAATAACCTGACGTTTCTTTGCCGCGTGTACCCCTCGAGCCCCGATGCGCCTCTTCCGGTGCATGCCATGACAGTGCCTCGCCTTGCTTCTACATATCTCGGGCATCTGACCCATATACATCCTAGAAATACCGACGTTGGAGATTCGGTGAGCGGGGTTTAGGCATACCAATTGAATGTACATAGGTAGCCAGGTGCCTTGCGATTGATGTTCTTGTGATGCTGGAGGTACGGTGTCTGTAGTAAGGTTCCCATGCCCAAGCTCAGCACAGTGCGTAGTAGCACACTGGTCCGACAGAGGGGATAGTCATGTCGACGTGACGATCCAACTCCGGTTTTCCAGGTGTATCGGTGCTTTAACGCACCGTTGTATGCCTGGGTGACGAGGTTGACAGGAGCCCGGCACCGAAAGGTATAGCAGAGAGAGATCCGGATAGCACCGACCCAGCGACCAAGTGAGTGGTGCTTAATATTCCGATGTTTCGGGTCACGAACCGGGATGACTATGATGAACATGGATTACCAAAGTATTGCTCCATACATGTCCAGGTGTTCTCTCGAGGTTGCCAGTGGCATGTCCAAGGACACAAAGACACACTGGTATGAAGTTAGGTTTTAAGATCATCTTCCATCATTCCTGCCCTCCAACCTTAAAACAGAAGCGCGCGGCCGGTTGGTGCAGCGGGCGACCACTCGTAATCTAGGTGGCAACTCAGCTACAGTGATCTGCATTGTGGAGCGTCGACCACCGTGCTGGTGAACGAAGCTCATGGGAGCATCATCAACCATCTACAAATTGTACCTTCGCTATGTATAGACTCTGAAGAAACAAGATAAGGACCATTTTCATCATGTTTGGTCATTGTCGCTGCTGCACACGTTTCCGTCCAAGGCAGATCCCAGCCGACCGAACTGAATGTGTCATCGCGGAGTTGTTCCAAGCACCTGGGTCTTCTGAGAGAAACTTGTATCAAAACACCAACTGCTCGGATTTCGAGCTGTCCCCTTTTACCTGGTTGGAGCAAGCGCCTACAATCAAAGGTAGACGCCCGGGGTTGACACTCAGAACAAGCTCCATATGATGCTGACACCGGCACATCTAGATGTTGACGCTCTGAATAGTTCATAGCAGTGGCACAGACAGTCGCGCCCCGGAGCGCTGGGACGGCACTTACAGTATCCTCCGGTAAATCTCAGTTACCACCTTGACGTAGCATCGTGAATGCTTGCGTCCATCGTCTCCAGCTCAGCTCCAGGCCCCCTTTCTTTTTCTGCCCGATCGCTTCCAGAAATGTAAAATAAAGCTCGAGTAGAATGGGGGTCGTCGTTGGCTTGTGTGTTGAAGACACCCTCGTTTTAAGGCTTCTTCATCGCTTCCACAACACTTCTCCTGAATTTCTTCTTTGACAGCTAGCTTCGCTTGGCACATGGCCGTGTGACATGAGCACTGGCGAGGAAGACACGACGGAACATGCCAGGCGACGGACGGGAAATCGGTTGCAGTGGGCAACAGTCGAACAAGAACAAAAAAACGGCCGAAGTTGTCGAACCACAACAGGCACAGAAGCAGCGAGCCAGGGCCACTGGGCCAGTGTTCCCCCCTCCTGTCCCCTGGCACACGTCCCCTGGCGAAAGAAAAGCGCAAAATCCGGCAAAACTCTGGGACGATGCTCCGTCGAGCCCAGATTCCAAGATTGCCCTGAATGAGTGCTTGAGACTCCTGCGGTGGTGTCGATTTTCACTTGTCGGTTGGAGTCCATCCGCAAAACTCGCTTGGAGTTGGGAAAGGATGGCATGGCATGGCCCCATGAATCAATCCATCCATGGATGGGCGTCTTTTAGTGCAACTGGATCTCAGATGGATCTTGAATCTTGATATGGACCAGTCGAGGGTCTGCGTTATCGAGATGTTTTGCGGCAATAATCATGCTGTTATGGCCGTTCCTCTTAGCTTCGTCTGCGAGATCCATCAGTCTCGTTCCTTGTCCTGAGAATTAATTGATTGCATCGATGGAGAAACAAATGTTGAGGCGATGGGGTCTTCGGGTGGCGGAAGTAGCTTCCTGCACAGCAAATGGAGACCACAGACAAGCAATGGTTCGCGGAGGATCAACAGAGTCGTCCAGGGGACCAGGAGTGACCAGGACAGATCCACGCGAAGCCGGCAAAGGTCCACACCTCGACGAGAAAAGCACCAATGGACGGCAGAACCTGAACCCCGGATCAAGAGCGGAGGGCCAAATGTCCAATGGGAGGCCACCACAGCCATCCGAGCGCCCTCCGGCCCCGAGGATGTGAGGATTTGTTAAGGTTGTCGAGATGGTGGCGGAGAAACAGCACTAAGCCCAGATAGGACAGACTTTGACTTATCACCACTGGCATCATCTGGACACAGTGTATCGTATCCCTTCAACTCACCTTGAGAGGGTTACACTCGAGTGCAAACCGTTAACAAACCGCCCGTCAAGGTGTCAGCTGTGTCCGGCCAGTCGGGAGCGCGCTGGCGGCCACTCGTCCGACTTTACACTTCAGTGTCGAGAGAGAGGGTGAGAGCAATGCGGCACCGGACAAGGGACAGATGACGGGACCAGGCCCAGAGAGGGCAAGATGGGGAGCCATAACGCTCCACTGCTGATGCAACCTCCCATGCATGGTCTAACCGTCAGTCACATTTTCCGTCCGCGCTCATTTCGCAGAGGCCCCCCTCTGGAGTCTCTCAGTGCCTTGGACCCTTGTCGGACGAGGGCCCCCCCCCCCCCCCCCCTCCCCCGAAATCGTTTCTGTTCCTGGGTTTGCCCGTTTTTTTTCCCTGTTCTATCCTCCCTTTTGCTCTCAAAAAGAGTTGCTGTCTGGCCGGCTGTTTTGTGATCTCTGTTGAAAGCGTTCGTTACCTGACACACGAGGAGTCACGACACACGGACGGGAGCTCAGGTCCAGCCCTCCAAGCGCCCAGACACCTCCCACCCGCATACCGTACCTACCCAGGCCGTACGAGTTGGACGGTGACAGTGCTACGGTCCTGGCTGCAGTCGAGTGGTCGCCCCAAAGGCTTGGAACAATACGTGGACGTCCGTTCCAGAGGTTCGCCGAGTTTGCGGGCAAGCGACCAATAGCAGCAGTCGCAAGGCGGTCGCAGGCCCGTCTTCTTCACACAGCTCATACCCGTCGCTCTGGTTTCTGGGAACTTTGGGTCCGTAGTCCCATAGCGATAGCCCACCACGGTCACCACCCCCATTCCATCCGCCATCCACCCATCCATCCATTCGCCTGCTCCACCTCCAGCCAATCCCTCAGCTCCCTCCAGGCCCATCCGCCCACCACAATCCACTCCCGGCCGTCCCTGTTTTGTCCTGTCGGTAGCGCTTCCACTCCTCTCGCTTCCCGTCGTTCAATCCTCGTCGCCCCGTCGTCTTTTCGTCGTCTTTACTTCCTTCCATCTTTTTCCCAACACATTCGCTCGACCGCCTCTGCCCGACCCAGAAGCGACGACGGTCTGCTTCAAAATCATCGACGTTTCCATCAACAAATTGATTCCTACGTCAATCTGCCAGCAATTTGCTTTGCTTGGTTTCCTGCCGCAAGGTCACAGGGTGAGTGGCAACTGCACGTCTTGCACGCCGAGTGCATCGCATCAATCCAAGCGCTGTTGTCATGGGACTCACTTGCTGCGGCCCGTCTCATCATTCCTTTGTGCAGCGCTTCAATAAGTGCAGTCCCGTCTCTGCGTGGGGAAGATTCTGGTCACATCAAATTCGCGAATGATGACGCTGATTATGGCAATTTCTAGTTCAAGACCAAAGCCCCTCCCCGACGAGCTGGGCAGTAGTCTCCCATCATCAGCATTGTGGATTCGCGAAAAGTAGAACCATAAAAACGGAAATCGCTCAGGACCTCGGTGCTGCAAATTGGTTGTGAGGTGGACAGTATGGGTGCTCAGGTTATCGCCGCTGCCTCCAACGGCCTCTCTCATGACGATGAGCCTGTAGCCTCTGTCAGAAGTCGCATAACTAGAAGCGGCCGAAAGCTATGGTATTCTTTGAGGGTTGTCCAAGAACCCCTGCGCGCGAGAGCGTGCGGTTCGGGTCCTAAATGTAAGTGCCAGAGTCAAGACCCGGATCGTTCGCGGATCGTTAATACTTGTTTCAGCATCCGCCGACCGTCGCCCCGTGGACCCGCCTCTGGTCGTGGAGCTGCGCATTTTTGAGGGTGAATCTTTTGAGATGGCCCAGGAGAGGGATGTCACCTTCCAGTATAACGCCAACTTTTTCCTCTATGCCACGCTCGAGCACGCTCGTGTCATGGCCCAGGGTCGCCTGCAGACCCCTTCGGCCAACACACCGCCTGTGCTGACTGGCATGCCTGTCTCCGGCATGGCTTATCTTGACCGACCCAAGTTGGCTGGCTACTTCTTGTTCCCCGATTTGTCGGTTCGCCACGAGGGTCGCTATAAACTGACATTCAACCTGTACGAAGAGACCAAGGAGGACAAGGACAAAGACCCCGAAGACGCCAATGCCCCCCAGGACGGCTCGCCAGGATCCTTCGACTTCCGAATGGATATCAAGTCCCATGATTTCGTCGTCTACAGCGCCAAAAAGTTCCCCGGATTGACCGAGAGCACGCCCCTCAGCCGTACCGTCGCCGAACAGGGATGTCGCGTTCGTATCAGGCGTGATGTGAGGATGAGACGTCGCGATGGAAAAGGAAACGGTGGTGGTAACGACTATGAGAATGGCGAGGAGGAATATCGGAGGGCCAGGAGAACCGCCACACCCGATACTGCAAAGCAGGAAGCTTACCGACAAAGATCGATGAGCGGAAGCACCGAGAGGACGCCCTACTCCGCCATCAGTGATCCTCAACGCCGGCCTTCGATGGCTGACTACCCGCCTCAATACGCTGCTCAGACACCGACATCCGGAGGCCATCTGGGATTCTTGGGAGGGAACACACATCACCAGTATCCCGCTCAACCACCACCACAAAGTTTCGCCCAACCGCACTCGGTTCCCCCTTCACCCGTCTATCCCACGAGCCAACGGGCGCCTTTTCAACACCAACCGTCTTCCTACCCTCCGCCACCACCACCCCATCAGCCGCTATACCAGTCCGAGCATCAACCACCGCGGACCTATGCGCCCATCAACCCCGCCCCTCGTCACGACAGCATCCACCAAAGTACGAAGGATTACAGACTGCCGCCCCTGAGCGAGGCCGTCCCTCCTCCTCCTACTCAGCCGCCTCACCAGCACCCTTCCATCGCTCCCCACAGGCTGCCTGTGCCTGCTCTACCTCCTCTGCAAGTCGACCGCCATTCCTCAGCCAGCCACAACCATCACCCAATGCTCAGCCCCAGCAACATGCCTGCTCCGCCTTACCCTCGTGCCTATTCTGTTAGCAACAGCGGCGGTCCCACAAGTTCTGGCGGCTACAACCACCTTCCGCCGCCTCCTCTTCCGCCTCCGCAGGTTGCTGGCTCGAAGCGTGCACACGATCAGACGTTCAGGGCCGATCCTGAGATGAGGCGGTACCAGGACGGGGCGCGCGAGCGGGAGCCTTTGGACGACAGGGAGCCGATTTGCATGTTCAAGTATAGGCGTGCTGACGGCAGCTTTGAGTGCAAGCAGGCAGATATTGGCGGGTATTGAGGCTGATCATCACTGCCGGGGTTATGTTCTTTGTGGGGTTTCTTGTTGAGGATCGATGTTCTTTGTGGGGCTTCTTGTTGAGGATCGATCAAGTGGCTTTCCGGAGCACTGAAACTGAGCGAGTTCTACGCACACAGTAACAAGTTTCTCTGAATGGCTTGTTGGGGTTGTTACTGCTGAGCTAGGTGTTGAGGCGTTTAATCGGCTGCGGCGCCAGGGCTTTGAGTGCTTTTATCCCAAAGTTGGCTTCGTTTTCGGTTTCTAAATAATGGTTTCTTCATTCGGTTCGGGTTCGCTCGCGTAAAGTCTGTCTTGATCTTTTTCTGTTATCTGTCTAGTCTGTCAGTTTGTGGTGTCCTTTTCTTGTCTCTTCTTGACTACCGACCATCGCACAAAAATTCTCTGCTTGTTGGGATTAGGGTTTGAATGTCGAATGCTATATGAGTTTGGCTATACACGTGCTCAGGGCATAGCCCACAGAGACGCATTGAGGCATGCACGCATATACTTGGTACATGCAGAAGTTGGATGCTGAGGATCTTGGCTGCACATATATCAGCGGACCAAGCTGTTGACGTTGAAGAAAAGGCCAGAAACATCACTGCTACATACGTTCCTTCTTGACATTTCTCTCTTCTTCTCTCTTATGTTATCTTCACCTTTTCTTCACATTTTTTTCTGTCTATATACTTGTTCAGGTTATAAATCGGGTTTTCACAAGGTGCGCGGGATCCAATCGGAATAGTTACCAGTCAAGTCGTATGGAACGACAAGAAGATAGGAATCCAATGTTATTAGTTCAAGATGAAAGTGCCGAACTTACTGTAGAAACTCGGGAAACTCAGAATGGCACTGCAGGGTTGAAGGTGTCCGGTAATCATGTCTCTGCTTATTGACAACTGCAATACGACTGGCATAACCCCCGCCAAGCGTCCTATAACCCAGCGTCAGAGCCCTTCGGAGTTTCCCGAGCATCCACGGCATAGTGATCGGCCTGGCATAATCCAGGTTGACGGTAGATTGATGCCAGTCCATCGCTTCAAATACAACCATGTGATGGGAAGCATAGCAAATAGTCCGTGAACAATGCATGTTTCTTCGACACGGTCGATGTTCCTGGTGCATTTGCGGCTACCACCTGGGTCCGACTGGTTCACGTGTGAATTTCGAGATTGTGATGGCATATGCAAAGAGCATCAATTATCGCAACGACGTAGATGTACCGCTTTGAGGAACCGACTTGCCAGCTTTGGTTACTTGCATCCTTTCGCAGGAACATGGACCGGATAGTGAAGTGGTCTGCCGGTGCCGTGACAGAGATCAGTCAGTTGGGTGACAGTTAACTGAAAGAAGCTCCAACCTTAGCATGAATGGGACAACAAAGGAAGAAAAGCCACAAAACCATAGAAGAGACGAAAGGTGGAATATAAATACGAGAAAGAGAGCCACGAGGGAAAAAAAGGAAAAAAGATTGGACAGAAGAGAGAAACCAAGATGAAAAGCTCGGCCGAGGTTGGGGCGAAAGAAAAAGGAAAGGAAAAAAGGAAGAAAAAAAAAGCCTTGGCTATAGAGTGGTATCGGGTCCGGCTAGGCTTGTTTAGTTTCCCCAAGTTAGCAAATGGTTCAAACGTTCACCTGGGCTACCTGATCCATGATCCGTGGAGTTAGGTTTCGCTCGGACAATAAAAGACGACTAGTTAGCACGGCAGCCAGAACCGCCATGGGATAATCCACCGATGGCCGAGATGAAAAGGGGACATTAGTAGGAAATTAGGTGTGTCAGCGCATTGCGGCCTTTTTTTGCGAGAATCAAGATCATCGAGATCCGAGCGGCAAGCGGATATTGAACGGGAAGGTTTCATATCGCCGCTTTGTTTTGTTTATTTTTTTCTCGAAGCTCGGCGATAGCCAGTCCACAAGCTTCCTCGTTCGGCTCAGTAAGATACTTGGTTATGATCTTCTCAAGCTCGGATGTGGGAAAATTAAGGTGTAGCTATGTCGTGCAGGAAATTTCATCTGGGTCCGACCTTGCAGGAATGTATCGAAACTGAATGATCTCCTTGGGTAATACCGTTGTAGGTAGTCATTCCCCAGAAATGTTAAACCCGCGCACATACATTCACGCACGGGTTCCCTCGCGCGCTTTTTTGAGCGTGGTGGCTGCATTGAACTGGAACGGGCCTCGGACGGGCTGCAGGGCCGTTGACCGTGAGCCAGTTGATCGGTGATCGTTTAGCCGGGCGGGTATAAGGTATGTACCTTGGGGTACTTGGGTATGTGTATGCTGATCGTGGTGGCCGCGTCGGACGGTCACAACGGACGGTGAACGCCAACCAACAAAGCCTCCGAGTCTCTTCCTCTCGGGACACTTGGTGTTTGGGAACAACAGTTGCCTTCGGTTGCTGTGAAAGCGCACCATTGTACGAGGATGGGTGTCACGGACGAAACGCCCCTGGACTGGCTCCTGAAGATAGGCGCCTCCAGAAATCCAGACACCCAACCCATTCATTCGAGGGGACGGAAACAACAACAGCTCGTCCCAAGAACAGGAACTGTGGCACTTGTGCAGTCAGCAGCGTGGAAGCCAGATTGCCATTGCAGCAGGTCACCGGCGCAAATTGCTACCGCTACCCGCAACGGCACGCGAGGCCAATGCAAAGCATATCACCTCTCCGCCGGGCTCCCGGGGGCCATGCGCTCTCTCTGCCATCCATCTCCTAGCCCCCCTGGGCCCCGGCCGCTTGATGGGGACTGATGAACGTTCGTGATGGACAGTGGCCCGCTACTGATCCGCTACCAGACGGGGCCGCCGGGGGGTACAATGGGGTGCAATGGGTGATCCTCCTGCTCCGAGTCCACCGCAAAAATGACCAGACCCAAGCCCCGAAACTCTGAATATTTGTCTCATTTTCCAAAACATGGGAACCAGATTGAGTGAAAAGGTGATCAGAGACGCTGGCAACTCGCCTTCCCCTCTTTTTCCATTTCAGAAGCCGCACAAGCAGGGAAAACAAAATGAGGCATCCCCACCTTTTCATTGGCCTTTGTTCGCTTTTTCCCCAGGTTTTCCATGGAACAAGGGGGCAGCCAGGTCTGCCAGGTCTGCGCAGGCCAAGAGCGGGACTCAGCGGCGGGGGCACCACTGCAGGTGGCCTGCCGCTGGGCGCCCTAATTTGATTTGTTTAGGTGATTCGGCCTTGGCTTTTCCGCCCGGCTGCGAGCTTCCTGGAAACGCAGGAACAGGACCACGGGCGGACACCCTAGCGGACACCACACACCCACCGAGTGCTGCTGCGCTTGCTGGGGGGGACGATAGTTCGGACGGTCTTTTCTCCTTTTTGGCGCCAAAAGTAAACAAAACCCACTCAATCGCCTGGCACCACCCACGTCCGCGGTTCCCCCAACCTCCCATAACGCCCACCACCGCCTTTTCGATATCCACTCGCTCACCGAATAAACCACTCATTCGTCCGTCGGGACCCCTTTAAACGCACACAAAACCTCGCCGAAGCCGCGTGAGCGAGTGCGCTTCGCCCGACGAGGAGCGTTGCGATTTCTGCTGGTAGGTGTCTGTCGCCTGTTGCATGACACGCCGCAACCAGAATGCCGCATCGCCTCTCCCCCTGCACGCTGACATGTTCACTGATCGACTCTCCTCACGATAGCGAACAGCAGACGACCCTAGCCAGCCTGGACCCAAGCAAGCCCTCCGCCGACCGATTTGGTCGCCTGCTACGGTCCGCAAAGGCGCGATTCCGTTCGCACCTGCGACCCAAGAAGAACGACAAGACGAAGGCCGCCCCACAAAAGAAGGAATTTGTCAACTTCTCGAGACCGAATGCCATGGCGTCGTCCCGTCCACCACAGTCACCTGCCATCGGCCCCGGCGGCCACAAGTTGAACCACACCTCCTCGGCCGCTAGCTTCAGTCGATTTGTTGAGGGTTCAATGAACGACCGTGTTTCCGCTGCCCCGCCGCCATCATACCTGGAGGATATGGACGTGGAGGAATACGAGCGACAGTTTGTTGGCACGCCGGCCGCCGAACACCCTCCAACCATGGAGCGACACCACACCCGTCAGACTACATATACTACTTATGAGCCTTCCGCACCTCCACACGAAAACGAGCAGGAAGAACAGCAGCCGCCGGTGCAGCCGCCGATGGGTCACAGTCGCAGCAAGAGCAAGTTCCTTCTCACGCCGCTATGGGATGGCGTCCGCGAAAGGTTCAGCTTGAGTCGTAGCAAGTCTTGGGGAGCCATGGTGAGCGGTAAAGACGCTATGGGACGGCCCTCTCTGAACACCCAAGCAGACAGCCGATCATCGATACACCGTGGTCGAGGCTCAACCATGACGGCGCCTTGCACCCCAGCTGTCGAGACACCACCTCCCGTACCGCCTGTGCCTGTCTTTAGAGGAGCAGCCGCAGCGCTGGCGACGCGCGATCAAGAGGCGGCGAAGGAAGCAGCCAAAAAGTTCTCGGCCGCCGATTACCCCACTAAGGAAGAGGTGATGGAGAGTTACAAGAATTTGGTGGCATCAGGATTCTTTGAGCAGCACGCTATTCACGGCACCAGACATCCCCTCCGAGCCGCCCAAAGCGCGGGCACCGTATTGAGTAACAGTCCAAACCGACATGATAGTGTTAGTGGTAGGGCTCGCGCCGCTACGGCTGCTTTCCCATCCAGTTCCAGTCGTCCCTCGCCAGTACCCAGCCGACCAGAGTCGCCAGCTGGGGATCTGAAGCCCTTTGCCGAACACCTGGCCCAGAAACACCAGAACAATGATGAAAAGAAGTTGCATGCTATCTTCACCAGCTTCCATCGCAAGACAGCGTCAGTACCCGTTAACAACTCGATGGCCCCACCTCCTCTTCCCTCGCCTTATAGGGAAGAGCCAACACGTACAATTGGTTCTGCCTTTGTAAACGACTATTTTCCTCCACAAACTGATCCGGTGACTGCCCCAGACTCGCCATCCCGCGGAACGAAGCGCGGTACTGATCCCAATGGTAACAACATTGAGACCAACGTCGACTACGGCTCAGTCCGCAAGCTGGCCAAGAAGTTGAGGAAATCACAGTCGAAGATCGAGTTTGATGAGCGACCTTCCTCGCCAACCAAGCCCCGCACGTCCATGTCAAGCTTTCGATCCGCCGCCGCGTCCGTCATGTCGGCTCCAGTCGCCATGAAGAACAAGTCTTTCATGTTCGGCTCCAAGAATAAAGGGAATACCAGGGAGAGCATGGAGAGTAGGCCAGCCACGAGCGCTGGGTTGAAGGGTAACTTTTTGTCAGACGGAGGTGCTGCCTCTTTCTTCTCTCCTCCTCGCCAGGCCAACGGCTTGGACGAGGCGATGTCCGTTGCCACTCCGGTCCGCCCTGGCCAGGCAAGGATAACTAAGATGCCCAAAAGCCCGGCTTCCTCATCTTCGGGAAAAGGGTTTCTCGGCTTTGTTCGCAGGCGTAATAGTGTCAGCCACAAGTCCCAACGAGACGTAGAAGAGCAGTCGACGAGGAGCCATCGTCCGAGCGCGAGTGAAGCAATGCCAATGACGACAAATACCTACGTACATGTCAATGGTTATCAGAGAGAGGAGGACAGCATGGATCTTACAAGGGACGGGGACGAGGATGATGCTATGATCATTGACTCTCCTGAGCCCGAGTACCAGCTGGCACCATCATCGGAGCGCCCGGAAAGTCCCCAACGACCATCAACCGGTACCTTGACAACAACACCCGTCAGCATACCCAGATTTCACTACCCGAAGCCGACACAGCAACCCCAGGGCACATCACCACTAAAAACCAGGCCACAGCCTAACCGTGCGCCACCACCAGTACCTGGATATGGCCTCGGTGACGAACTGGTGACCAAGGAGAGAAACTCGGGCGACAACGGAAGTGTAAGTGGGATTGTCGGCCACCGCGATTCCGGCCTGGGCGAAGCAGGAGAGGATGTTGAGAATATTCACAGGGTATGGTGATTGAGGATGGTGCGAGACAGATAACCGACGATAACGACTCCATCGGGCCATGAGCAAAGCGCAACACGATGTTGGATAATCAACGATCGAAAGACTTCGGTGTGATGTGGCAAGTGAGTGTAGTTGTGAAAGTGGGCGGGACAGGAAGAGAATTCAGATTCGGATTTGGAGAGAAATGGAATACTTTCTCTTTCCTTCCGAGCTGAAGGATTCGTGTCCCGTCCCTGATCTACTACACACCGCACTGCCCGCACCCATCGCATCGCTCCTTCCAACATTTGGGATGGCTCGCGTCCTCGCAACGCGATCCTTCCTCCCCTCCTTGCTTCCTTCCTTCACGACGAAACATCTTGCCAACCGCCGATCATCGGACCATACCATAATAACGTCCATCGTCTTCATCATCGATTACGATACGGTTTTCTTCGATTTTATTGCAGCGTCTTTTTGTTCGACTTTCCGTACTAGTACATTAGGCAGTACTACTCGAATCTTCTTACCGATTGACCGGCGGCGCGGCAATGATGTTTTGTCTTCCGAAACGAATCTTCTTCTCCCTGGCGGGTCTCCTTGTCTGGGAAAAGAGAAAAAGGAAGCAGAGTGGGTTCTCAGTGGTAGTTATTGTTGGTGTCAGTATTGGTGGTGACGGGGGGCTATGGCTTCCCTTGTCACGGATTTCTGTTGTTTCTCTTTTCTTTTCTACTCTTTCTTGATGAGATATGACGATGTTATGACCATAGTTTCTTTTGTTTTTCGTTTGTCGTTTTCGATAGTTTGCGTTTCCTAGCCTAGCGCTTACCCAAAAGGAGCGATGGGCGAAGGAAGATGGGAGGATGAATAGGAGACGCGTGGGTTGGTGGTATATACAGTTTGAGATTGGACATGGAAGTGGGTATAATTTGTGTACGACGGATGTTTACTACTGTTCAAACCTGAAAAGGGTGGATGAAGGAATGTCCTCACTAGTCACAGTTATATCATATCATCATGTCTCTGCTCCCAATATCATTCTTTCTGAACGTACACATGGCGTTTTGCAGATGTTCTCGTTTGCTGTATAGTACATACCCTCTTTGTGACATCGCAGCGGTAATGTTCAAACTCATTCTCATCCTCGACTTTCCACCCAACAAGCGAAGGAATTAAGCCAGCCACCGCAAGGTCCAGTACACCATTCGGCACCTTCCGTAGACCTACAGGATGTTGCTTACTTTTCATCCGTCAGCATCATACCCCCAAGTCCAATTCACACCCACCGCTCCGACCCAACGGTACTGACCACCTCTACACCCGGGACCCTGGAAAGCGAAGCGGGTCCCGGTCCCAAGGGATCTGAGGGCGCGATCCACTCCAGTGAGGTCATTCCCAAGGGTGTAGTCTCGCCAGTCTCGTCTGTTCAACCACCAAGGTGCGTAGAGGCAGATCCGATGCAGCGGTGAGTTCGGGTCGCTCCGGGCTTCTCGAACAGACAATGACAAAAACGCTACACTAAAGATAGGAGCGATTACGTATGTATGGGAGAGGGTACCTTGAGAGGTTGTGAATGCCAAAGCAGTGTATCCCAACAGCTGAATGCAATGGAGTGCTGAACATGGACCCAGCTAAGCTCTTTCGCTCCCTGAACCTAACTCATACCCCTACACCGTCAAATGCCAATGGAGATGCCCTGTAAACTTTAACTCAGCTCAGCTGAACCATCAGCCATCAGAGTCCAGGGAGTCCGGGACATCCATCCCCTTTTCCTCCCTTTTCCTTCTTTTCCTCCCTTTTCCTTCTTTTCCTCCACCGCTACGGGGCTAAAAGATTGGAGCTGAAAATAGCTACTTGACGAGCTAAGTAAGTGCCGCCGGACTTTCCCAACTTGGCGGTCCAGTGGTTGAATACTCTAGGTTGCACAACCTGAGCCGCTGAGCCGAACTGAATCCCAGTAATGGTATGTCCGTCATAGGTATGGTCTGCTTGGTTAGCTTGTCCTGGCAGCGCTGGTTAGCTGTTGAGGCTGGAGGCTGGTAAGCTCTGTCCGTACACGCAGTACGGGATCTACGCTGTGTCATCCATCGGTGAAATTCCCCTGACCTCCTTGTCCTCCAATCCCTATGTGCACAGCTTAGTCAACAAAGCATGTACCCATGGCCCAAGGAGGAGCCCTATTTAGAAGTTAATGCTTCTTGTTTTGTACATGTAGTGATCTTTTTTGATCAATTTATTCAGTCCGTCACTTGAAAGGACATGGACGACGTCGGACCACCGTCAAACCAAAGGAAACAGTAGTTTAGTGTAGTGAGTTCACCCTTCCACTACCTTCTTGGATGAGGCCTTGTTAGCGTAGTGTTGTAGTGTAGATCTGCGCTAAATGGTGGAGTTACAGAAGGTGAAGATCCCGGGGTACATACGTACACTAGTGTGAGTGGCGGCGCTGTGGTGGAGGACATTGAAGTAATGGATGTGGAGCCGATGATGTTGTTGTCTGGGTCACGAGGGGATAGGTAGAAGGGAGAAGGTAGAAAAGAGAAAAGTTTGTGAAGGCTGTCGTCTAGGATGACTGGTATCTCGTGGAGTGGGGCATTCGAGAAGATATAGAGCTGTGTTTTCCCTTTTACCACTACCTTCATGTATATGATCTCCAGTACCACAACATATGCAGGTGTGAACAAGATGTAACATCGACTTTTCTAAAAGCAGCAACGTAGAGTTGAGATACGTATCGTACAGTATAGTGTAAATTATTTTGGATTGCGCACGACAGAAGTGGGCGGGAGCAGCACGAGTCCTATAATAGCACTGGCTGCTGCTAACATTCTTCGCTTGAAAATAGAAGCAGAGGAACAAGGGTAGGAAAGTTCAGTAAGTCAGAAAAATAAGAATGAGTAAAACATGGATGATTTCATCGATCCATAAATTCAAAGCCATGATGCTATCTTGTCCGTCCTCGACGATAAGAAAAAAAAAAAAAAAAAAAAAAAAAAAAAAAAAAAAGGGAAGATGATAAAAGATACTCGACCTGAGAAATGATTTCAAATCTCTTCAGCCTCTTTTCTTTGATTGACATTTCTCGAATGTGTTCGCGCTGTTCCAAAAATGCCACAAAAGCCCAGTTGTCCATCCATGATTCCATCAAGGTCATCAACTTCGCATCGCCCACGCCCTGTCCTAAGATATACCGTTTTGCGCCAGCTGTGTGACCACAGAAAAAGACAAGAAAAGGACCAAGCCCTTGTACGCCCAACATGTATAAAAATGAATCGCAACATAAAACATGCCAACTGCCTCTGGACTTCCTCAGTTGTTCCTGTCGGTGGTCCTTTGAGGCCTGTAGTTGGGCATTTCCTTAAACCATCCCTGTGCCTCGTCGTACTTGTAGGCATGGAACTCGATTCCGTACGGCTTCGGCTCGATAGCGTAGAGCATGCCCAACGGGACATCAAGATCGGCGATGGATTCCCTCGTCAAGTCCATGAAATATGCCATCAGGACACGGCAAACGGAACGGTGTCCAACGATGAGGACGTGGTCGGTGATGCGTTCGATTTCGCGTACCATATCACGCAACCTACTTATGACTTGTAGGTACCCTTCACCGCCAACACCAGGATAGATATAGTGAAGCTTGTCCTTAGACCGCTTCTGGTACTCCTCGGGATACTGCTGCGCAATTTCCTCGTAGGTCATACCCTCGAATGTGCCGGCATTCAGCTCGTTTAGCATTTCCCATTGCTTGACGTCGTAGTCGTCATCGGCGTCAAAATACTCGGCAGACTCGATGCTGCGTTTGAGCATCGAAGTCCAGACACAGAAATTCTTGTCGTCCAACTCCTGATACAGTTCGGGGTATGGAGGCGTGTGGTCGCCGGGTGCTGGCGGGAATGTCGACGACGCTATCTTGTTCTTCTGCTCGATAAGCCATTCCTTACGCTTAAAGGTGATGAAGTTGTAGAGAGCCTGGGCGTAGTAGTGACCACGTTCAGTCAGACCCGAATCGCCGCCCAACTTATGCAGTTGGTTGTCCTGGCTCTGGCCATGTCGAGTAATCCATATCTGCCGGGGTGCGAGGTTGAATGTGGTAAGATATGAAGCGATGCCGGCCGTCAAGAAGCCTCGGAGTCTATGGTGGATAACTTTCCGGCCCACGTCGATCATCTTGGGTATGTTAGTACAGGATCTGAAACGGCATGTCTAGATCAAGAGTAACCATACCTGAATGTACTGCAAATCATTATCTTCCTCCCACTTGCCGAGCGGCTCGTAAGCACTTTCATATGCTTTAACACGCTCTCGGAAATCCGCAAGTGATTTATGGGGATCCTTATCCTTGTAGTCAGGGCCGGCAAGCTTCAGGCGCATATTCGCCTCCAAGAGCTGTTAAATTGGTTAGTCGAGGACTTCATCAAAACAGCAAAAAGCGCAAATAAGCTCACATTTTGATCGTGACATATGCTCTCGATGAAGAGGATGCCCAGTTTGGGCTCCCTTTGTTGAATATGTTCAACAATAAGCTTTCTCCGATGGACATTGCTGTTGGTGGCATCAAGAATGCCCACAGATCCGCCCTGGTGCAGGAGGTAGTTCAGAAGCTCATCAAGGGTGTCAATAGCGACCTGCTCACGGAGCTTCGCTGCAGTCTCGTTCTTCGGGTCGAAGAATTTTGCTGACTGATCGATTAGATCCTTGGGGACCGAATCATCTCGGTGCTCGTTCAAGTCCAAGGTTGTCGGTTCATCCTCTTCTAGCGTAATCTTAGGGGCATCCTTGCCTTTTAGGAGGATGGTGGCTGCTCTCTTGGGCGCGTCGTGGGGATCGTGGTCATCATGGCCATCCGCCGAAGTCGGAGCAGGCTGATCACCCTTGTGAGTGACGCCAGCGGCGATACGTCGGCGGTTCCCCACATTGAAGATCTTCGTATTATGTTGCTGCCATGAGAGGTAGCGCTGAATTTTCTTGGTAATGTAGGATTTTCCTCTTGCTGGCAGGCCGACCATGATGACTACCAACTTGGCGGCAACATCTCGTTCGGGAATTCTGCCATCAGGAGAAACCCTCGATCGGGTCATACCCGGAATGTTAAGCGTCGTGGCATGTGGTCGTATCCTGGGTGTTACGCAACCGGAGTTCTGTCGTATGGGCGGGCTACAGCAGACTACAGTTAGCTTTTGTGAGTCAAGCGCGACCCCACATCATCACCAACTCTGATCGTTGGCATGTATCACCAGAGTACGCGCATGGAAAGTGTATGAAAATCAAAAAGAAGACAAGTCCAGCCTTATTTGGGGTGGGTTACACATACATTCGCGGCGATCCAGGAGCTGTCGAGGGGATGCTCTGGCTGTAAGGGGAATTGTAAGCTATTGGGTTATGCTGACCAGTGAAACCAATACCACCGACACCACCGTCCAAGTCATTGAGCGATCTTAACGCATGCGAAAAGGCAACGGCGGGGGCGGGTAGAAGTGTGTCATGGTGTTCTTTTTCATGATCTTTTTGCTGCTGGATGTCTTGTTGTCGATTCGTAGGAGCATTGACAGATATCGTCGGCGACGAGGGAGTGGTTGCGGCGGAAGCCATGAGTTGACCCTTCATGGCCAGTTTTCGCAGCGACTCCGGGGGCGACGAGGTCCTGCCAAAGTCTTTGTGAGAGGGAAGGTCAGCCGAGTTTCCGGATGCGGGTGTGCAAGAGGGTGCGGAGATAGAAGCGCTGAGAAGATGAGAAGTAGCCGGGGTCTGCAAGAGAGCCCAGAGTAAATAGCTAGAAGGGTGGTGGTGTTGGACCGGATAATAACCTTTGCTTGGAAGAGTGCCGGTGGAAGCTGGTCTGTCGGGAAGATGTGTGAATTCGGGGGAGGACAATCGGGACTCGGATTGCGGTGTCATCGACGTTGGGGTATCTGGCGGCGTCGGCGTGGACCACTTGCGGGTGCCCGTGGCTCGTGGAGAAGGCACGGTTGGAGAGTCCATCCAGATTTTTGGAGACGGTGGTGAGGTGGTGAGCTGCGGATTGACGTATTTGGCTTAAGCTGCTGCGACCGAGAGGGTCAAACTGGTTCAGTTGCGTAGGCTGGTGTGCGAGGGCTGCCACTACAGGGCGAAGGAACGCTTGTGTTTGGTGTGGTTCAATCGAACCTTTGGGGGTTGCTGCTGGCGGGGGGGTCGATGACTGGAACTGGAGCAGGCACTCTCGAGACACTGGAGTCGATGTTGGGGGCGCAATCGTCTTTTTATTCCAGGCCAATCAACTTTGTTAGAGCGTCAGAAAGGCCGGGGTGGCTGGACCTGGGTATTGTGGTAGATCTGGGTCAATGAGCGAGAAATCTCTTTTTTAGCACTCAGCAGACCTTAAGTCAAGGCCGAGCGGCGGCGATGGGTGTTGTGCTGTGGTTGTAGTAGTGTTTCCTTGGAGGGACCTCGAATTTTGGAGAAAGAAGAGGTCTTGATCTGAGCACCGGCAGATAAAAAAATGCTTATATGAAAGTTGCCACTATGTCGGGCATAAAAAGCCCGATGAGCGACTAGACGCGACTGGATGATGATAAATGCGGCACTGAGTGAGTACAATTTTGAGTTTTTGAGCATGGACAGAGGACCGGACCTGCTCCCGCGTGGAGAAAGAATTCAAAGGTGGATGAAGTCGTCAAGGGCTCCACTATGTCAGACGGGGTGTTGTCGACGTCTGCGGTGCTGCAGGTGGACGTCGTGTGTGGTATGCACTTCCTGTTAGGGCCAGAGGGCCTCGGGTGCGGCGCTCGCGCTGGTGCTGTCAGTGTCAGGAATGCGCTAGCAATGGGGTGATGACTGGACCCTCCGTCCCATCTCATCAAAGAAAAACCTGAACTTGTTGAATCATCTCACCACATCTAACCACCAATGACGACTGCTGTTCGTCCTCGCCAGCAAGCCAGCGCAGCAGCTCTGCCGGGGGGGGGGGGGGGCTGCGCAACGCCAAGCACACCTTGAAATTAACGCTGTTCCACGCAACGACAAATGACGGCGAGAGAGTCGCGGTATAAGTCGATCCAGCTCGGATTGAACCAAGGCTGACTGCTTTCGACACGGAACTGCAATCAGGTCGAGTATGACTGCGGTCTTGTCTGCGACACTGTCAAAGGCTTGGCTGCTTGGCTATGGTGTGGTGACGGATCGGCTGCCTAGGGGCCTTTCTACACTACGTACTCGGTGGTGGTAAAGGTTCTGGGTACCGATGATGATGCTGATCTTGAATGATACCTCGAGATATTGCCAAGACGACACTGGGAGTGCAAGGGCGTCTTTTTATCCCCTGGCCAGAGACAGCCGATACCCTCCTCCAGTCCTCCTCCAGTCTTTATCAGCTAGGATATGGTCAGTCCTGATTCGATTATGCGGGCATCAAAGCCCATGGGTGACACTTGTGTGCAAAGAACAAAGCTGTCATTGCGAAGAGGCGCCATCCGTCACCACAGGATGGAGGTGCTATTGGCCAGGGAGCCAGGCAAGCAGGAGCTTCACTACACACATCCATGGAAGGACGCAGTCATTACCAGACGCCTTGTCGGGATCCGAATGGCGGTTAGGACGGACATGAACACGAATATAAAAGGGTGCGGATTGGTCCTGGCCGCTTTCTGACCGTGGGCGGTGGCTTCATTCTTCTCGGAATATCACCACGCTTTGTCCAGGGTTTGGTCTACGGGGGGTACGCAGCCCTCGGCCGTGATGGATGTCATCCAATATTGACCACGGCCACCCAAGAACAGGAATATTCCCTACGGTGCTTTCCATTTTGGTCTCTTTCCGTCGGTGAGTAACTCCGCGGTTCTCCAGATGCTGGCGCTCCGGCTCTTGGTATAGACGTCGAACGCCAGCAACTCGATGATGGGATCCGGCTGGGCGGTGCCACAAACGGGGAGATTTGGCGGCTCAGCAGTGATGCTCCCCATCTTCGTCCGGTGTCTCCTCAAGATCACCAGGAGGATTGTATGGTGTGAGCAACATGTGCAAATGCCTCCTCCGTCTTCGGAGTTCCGATCTGTAGAGTCCGTACAGAAGACGTGCGTGCGCACTACTATGTACGTGCGAGCGTCAAGAGATTTGTAGGTTGACGATGATGGGACGACTAAAGTGCCGTTGTACAAGCGCCGCAATCCAAGGCGTGAATGATGCGAAGTGATACAGATTACCATGTTGCCCGTCATGGGAAATGCGCCAAAGTGGAAATCAAACCTGTTATGGTCGCGAATGCCGCCCGCTGGCTGGCCGAGTGCCCGGGAAATTCTACATCAATCTGCATCTTGCAGCTGGATTTTACTTGTAGCTTGTCCGCTGCTGCCGGCGTTCGTTGTGCTCTGGGACTTGGCCTGTCGTTTTGGGTGTCAGACAGTTTTGGAGGCAGGTGAGGATCAAGGACAGGTCCAAGATTGTGGACGGGAATTGTGTATAACGACTTGTAGCGGAGTGCCAGGCGGCCACGGTCGGTGGCATCCAAGTAAGATGGACCCCCACAGACCGGCGCCATCGTGCTGCACGACAGCGGAGTGTTCGGTTTAAACATTGGATGACAAGGCGCCACCAAGTCTAGTGCCGGTTGTGGGGGTGGTGATGCTACCGCATCCGTACAGGGTAAGAAGCTTGGCTAGCTTAGCTTCATCTCAGTTCATCTTAAGCATTCGCTATGCTTGAGAATGCTCGACATGAAGGACAACGGGCGGCACCGCCTGTGTAATTGCCGGAGACGAGATCTTAGATCGAGGCCGCTTGGCAGCGCCCGAAGTTGCCAAAATGAGGATTATTTGACTCGCCAAGACGGCTTCCTTTAATGGTAAGATGAAGAGATCTATTGGGGACCTGAAGAGTTAGTCACGGATGCGCGAGTGGGTGTAAATGGACGGGGCGAGGAATCGATCGGAGTGATGCCAGGTTCAAATGTTTTGACACCCAAGGGAAAGAGAAGATGAAGTGTGTGTCGGGTTGGTCGATACCTCTCTGATAATGAGATATCGTAATATCATGTCGATAAAGCGGCAGTAACCATAAAAGTTTCTCAAATTTCTCTGTTTATGAGGCAACCATCTCAATCCCGCCAAAAGTCGCACGGGCTTAATCGCCGACTTTGAACATTTCAGTTTGTCCAGACTAAGACTGGGTCTCTTTGTAGGATATTCACCATGTGCATTACGACGTCGTTTACCATGAATGGAGCTCTTTCTGCTTCTGCATGCGTTTCTGACGTCTTCACACTCTGTCGCATGATGAATGCTTTAAAGAAGGATATATGTAGCGGCTCTGTTATTCGGGCTTATTACTACTAATTACTAGGCTATAATAAAGGGACCCGGCAGCATGCAGATTGACGACCCCAAGATAGCGGGGCCGGCTTCAAAGGTCAGTTCAAACCCTCAATTTTGACCAATGACAGCAGTGAACAAAAGACCCTCTCGGTGCCTGCCGAAGAAGCAATCGCTTTCTGCCGTGGCGGGAACCCTGGTCCCGGTCTGCGCCAGTGCAGGTTGAATGCGAACGAAAATCAATCAATGCCCGTTTGCGCACCTCCCGTGACGCAGGGTGGCCCTGACCCTGACCTTCAATGTTCGGGGAGTCGCTGTGGTGGGCTGTCCGCTGCCCGCTTAAGTGGGGCATTATTTTTTTGTCAATGGATGAGTCCGGTCCCGACCCAGACGGCGACACGACCTACCCGACCACGGGCAACGCGCACGCAAACGGGCAATAAGCGACGGCAAGCTGGAAGCGCATCTCTGTGCTTTACAATATTGCACTGGCAGTTTGCTTTCCTCAGCTGCTTGGTTGACGACGGGAAAACACTGTCTGTTCTTTCCCGTCTCCGGACCCTCCTTTCGTCTTGCTGGACAGGTACTAGCCACTCTCACCACTATGGTTCCCTCCCTTCTTCCTCAATCGGTCTAGTCTCGCTCATTTACCCTCGATCAAGTTCTCTTCAAGTCTCTACCTTGCCAGTTTTGCTCGACTCTCTCTTCAGTCTGATCCCGAGAACCAGGCTGTCTTGCGACCCCGCTACCACCATACCTTTACGCTCCGACCCCGAAGGATCTCTACACCTCCAGTACGGCGGTTACCGACTTCGAACTTTGTACGCTCTCTATTCCCTTTCCAGCCGACATTATCCGGGTATCAGAGCTCGACGATCGAAGAGCTCTACACACTGTTGCAAAGATGCCTCACGAGGACAAGTCCATGGGAGCAGTCCTTGCTGCACAGGATCCCATTGTCCAGAGCCTCGTACGCGAGGAAGTCGACCATGGAGTCCTTATTCCCCTCAAGACAACTCTTGAACTAAGAGACGATCATGTTACGGGCCGGGTACTGATCACCCGAACTCCCGTCAAGTCGGCGAACCCTACTATCAGGTATGTCCTCTGCTGCAGTCTCCCAAGCCCCTAATACCGCCGCGGGTCACACAAGCTGACGTTTATTGCAAGCCTCTTGCGCGACATGCTACCTGAGGAAATCGTTAAGGGCGTTCCACATCTACGCAGATGCGCCAAGCCAGGCGACCTACCCGCCCATCTCAAGACCCAATTCATGAACGAAACACCCCAGAGCCGACAGATCCACACGGGAAAGTCGAACTGGATCTACATCATCCTCGGTCCTGAGTCCCAGCTGTCGCGCGATGAGCTGGTCCAGGCCCTCAAGACGATCGAGGGACTGGAAGAAGACATCTTCATCCGCAGTGTCCCTGTTCCCATGGTCGCTCCCACCTCGCAGATTCAAGCCGCCATGTGGTCCCAACACTTCTGGCCCACTCTTTACCGCAAGAATAACCCTCTTGGACCGCACCCCGCCATGGTATCCCGAAGTACAGAAGAAATTACAGACGATGCTGCGATATGGATGACACTGGCCCACCAGGTGGCCGAGCAGACCCAGACCGCTGGTCACGGAGAGCCCATGGGAGCTTGTATCGTCCAGCGCGAGGAAGGCAACAAAGTCACCCTTGTGGCTCTTGCTGCTGATGCCCGCTGGCGCTGCCAGGGAAAGACGGGATGTACTGGGAACCCTATGGCGCATTCTGTACTTCGTGCCATCAGTATGGTTGCCCAGAAGCTAGTGCGTGCGGAGAACAAGAGGACCGACACGTTCCAAACTCCCATCCTCGAGTTTGAAGCCTTCCAAGACAAACCTCTTCTCGACGACGAGCAAAGGGTGTTTGAGATTGACCATCCATCTCCTGATGGGTACCTCTGCCACGGGCTCGAGATGTACCTTACGCATGAGCCTTGCGTAATGTGTTCCATGGCCATCCTTCACTCGCGCATGGGCAAAGTCGTCTTTCGTCATCGTATGCCGTTGACGGGCGGGCTCTGCGCTGAGAACCGTGGCAGCGATCACCCATCGCTTAATGGGGCAGATGGTGGTCGTGGCCTTGGGCTGTTTTGGCGCCGAGAACTCAATTGGAGCTTGGTGGCCTGGGAATGGGAGTCCAATGGTTGTCTAAAGCCGCTGCCGGTGGACCAGATGATCCATGCCTGATGGTGTTGTGAAGGAAGGAGTTGAGGTGGGTGGCAAGCATTATAGGAAACTGTTATAATCTCAGGGGTACGCTTTGGTATGCACATTTTTGGGGTTTGCGGAAACAGAAGGCAGAGGAATTAGGTAGTCCTCTCTGTCCTCTCTGTCGGGTTTGACATCATTGAACAAGCATTTTGAGCAAAGAAAAGGGTCGGAAAACGGGGGGCAAAGGGTTACGGCGTTTAGCAAAGGTTTTCATCCCCCCTGGTCCTTTCAAAGTGAGCATCGGTTGCATGGTAGCGAGAGCCCGCAAGCAGGCATTGCGAAAGAACAAAATTACTGGACTGGCCGTTCTGGTCTGATCAAGTAGAGATATTTGCTGCCGGAATATTGCATGGATGGTTTTATGTCAGACAATTGAAAGAGTCAGCTCGGCGTTATTGCTTATAATGAGGGGAGAGTCAACTCATATTCTTCCTCAAGGTTTGCTGAGCTGATGCGTTTCCCGCCTTTGAATGCTTCCTCAGGATAAACATATATCTGGTTTGCATTTGCAGACAGCATGGCTATTCTTATATCCGAATGTCTCCGCATTCCCCTGGCCCCGACTCGGAGTGCATTTCCCCAAACATGTGGTCCTTGTCACCATGTTGCGATTGGGCCGAAGCGTCATCAGCGTCGAGGAACCAGCGTGCCGGAATCACAAAACTTTGGAAATCCAGGGACCTCGAGTTGTGACCTCATTGTCTCTTTTGGGACCGGGTCGCGTACCTACGCTATCCCAGTGCTTTCGACCAACTGCGAGACGAGGCTCTGCCGATCATCCCACTGAGACTGACGGCCGAATCAGATTTGATACGAACCGGATTGCAGGTTTCGCCGCAGGTATGTGATTTTTGTTCAATGGGACAAAAAGCAGACCCCGTCCCGCTCCGGGCTAGCACCAGCGACTCGGTGCCGCGAGTGACCTAGCCTCACGGGTCTCACCGGATCTTCCTCAACTTCCACCTCCTCCGTTTCTTCCCCTCATCATAGGAAAGGCCACAGCTGACAGTTCGAAGCGATTGTCTGCAAAGGGATCTCAGAAAAATATTACCCGTTACTTCAGTCCATCAATCTTCATATCTCTTTTTCGCTGAGTGCATCTTCTCCTGGAGTCTTCTTCATCCGTATCACGGACCTCACCGCCGACGACACCGCCAATCTCGTACTGCGAAGAAGCCGAAAACACCTCCATCTGAAATAGCTGGATAGTCGGCTTCGCGGAGTGTCACTTTTGTTCACAAACTGGCAAACAAGGCCCGTTCCCATGATCTACTTGGTCGAGACTGCCTTCCTCACTCAACTCGTCTTCCTCTCAATGGCTCAATAACATATGCTTCACACTGCCGTGCGAATATCCAGCCCGGTTGACACCTAATGTCTAGACGTACAAACACTCTTTACACATCGTTATAGAACTTACTCGACAAGAATATCTAGTCCACAAAGGACGCCATCTAGATATCAAAACAAGCTATACGATTTACGAATCATCATCTTGGCTTGAACTTGGCTTTGGTGAGACAAAAGTCTTGGAACTCTTAGCAGTCTTGGAGGGCCGATTTCAAGATGCCAACCTTAGCCATCACCAACTTCAACATTGTGTTGAGCGTCCTAGGAGGATGGATCTCGCTCTTCGGGCTGGTCTCATACCTCTGCAAGGAAAGCTACTACATGTCCGAAGCTTGTAAGTACATTCACAGACTTGGACGTTCATACGCCCGACCACTTATACTAACCTTCGTTCTCAAATTGTAGTCATCTCCTTATTGGTAGGCGTTGCTTTCTCCCCTCGCGCCGCCAACTTCATACGTCCTCTCGCCTACGCCGACTATGACCCCCTCACCTTGCAGGAAATCACCCTCGCTTTCTCCCGTCTTGTCCTAGGCGTACAGCTTGTCCTCGCCGGCGTCCAACTTCCTAGCCGATACCTGCAGCAACAATGGCGCCCACTCTCCATGCTACTTGGTCCTATCATGTTCATGATGTGGATCGCAACCAGCCTACTCGTCTGGGCTCTCGTTCCCAGTTTCGGCTTCAACGGCATGGGCTTCCTGAAGGCACTAGTTATCGGCTCGTGCGTGACGCCCACGGATCCGGTTCTCTCCAACGTCATCGTCAAGGGCCGGTTCGCCGACCACAACGTACCTAAGGAGCTGCAGCGGATCATCGTCGCCGAGTCGGGCGCCAACGACGGACTCGGCTATCCCTTCCTCTTCTTTGCCCTGTACCTGGTCAAGTACCTGGGGCACGACTACCCCGGCGACGGCGCTGGCGCCGGCAGGGCCATGGCCCTTTGGTTCTACGAGACGTGGGTGTACACCATCATCCTGTCCATCGTCTACGGCGCGGCTGTCGGCTGGATCGCGAAAGAACTGCTTCACTGGGCTGAGGAGCGCAAGTTCGTCGACCGCGAGAGCTTCCTCGTCTTCGCCATCTCGCTGGCGCTCTTCATCACGGGCACGTGCGGCATGATCGGCAGCGACGACGTGCTCGCCTGCTTCATCGCGGGGAACGTGTTCACCTGGGACGACTGGTTCAGACTCGAAACGCTCGACGACTCGCTGCAGCCGACCATCGACATGCTGCTCAACGTCACCATCTTCATGTGGTACGGCGCAGTGTGCCCCTGGGAGATGTTTCTGCGCAACGGCGTGGGCGTGCAGATCTACCGGCTCATCGTGCTCGGGATCCTGGTCCTCCTGCTGAGGCGCTTGCCGTGGGTGTTCATCGCGCACAAGATCCCCTGGGGCCGCAAGGTGATCCCCCAGATCGAGGGCGCTAAGCAGGCCATCTTCGTGGGCTTCTTCGGGCCCGTGGGCGTCTCGGCCATCTTTTACCTGTACATCACGCTCGAGTTCTTGAGGGGCATGGACGGCCCCGACGGGAAGCCGCGCGAGGACGTCAAAGACTTGGCGGAGACGGTCACGGTGGTGGTTTGGTTCATCGCTATCTGCAGCATCGTCGTTCACGGCCTCAGTATCCCCGTGGGAAAACTCGGGTTCCATCTCCCTCGCACGCTCTCCAAGGGTCTCAAGAGCGGTGCCGCGTCGCCATCGCGCTCGGTTCTCCCAGACTCCAGGCGCTCTAGCGGCGGGCCCTTGCCTTCGTTTAACATTGGCGGCAGGGTTAACTCCCTCATCACCGGCATGAGACCGGGTTGGGCAAGGCCTGCTGAGAGGCGATTCCATAACGAGCACGATGCGGAGAGACATGGTGAAGCCGAAGACAGTCAGCAAGGGATCCCACTGACACGTCCCGTCTACAGAATCGGTGGAACCGTTATTCGCAATCCTCCTACCTCTGGCGCCGGTGCTGAGTCAGGAGAGGCGCAGGGTGTTGCGACTGCGATTGAGGGTGAAAGTCAGTCTCGGCTTGATATTACTTCTGCCAACTCGAGCAATACGACTCTCGATGACGGCAGGCGGGGAAGAGGTTTTTCGGCCACACCGGCGGCTCGCGAGGCAGCGGCTTCCCAGTCTCATAGCCGCGCGCCGGGGCGGTCTATTCGGTTCCCTGATGATAACAGCCGGGGTGTCGGGAGCGCACCGACGCTTGTTGGTGAGAGCACTGCTGGTGTCAAGCAATAGGCGTGCTTGGCTGGTCGGATCATGTCGCCGGTATGTCGGAAGATATGGTGTTAACTAAGGGGGGGTTGAAGAGGAGACTGGAGGTTGAAGGGGAGATGTTGAAGGGGAGAGGTTGAAGGGCAGAGGTTGATAGAATATCTTGTTTTGAGGGATGTAAAAGGAAGTAGATGGGGTGGATTATATGTTGAGATGGGGAGAATTTCGGTGACCAGCGGGTGTAGTCGGTGATCAATACCATGAGAATAGAAAAGAACTTTAGCAGACAAAGATAGAAATAAACGCAGATGCCAGAGTACTCTTTCGACCCCAGTAGCTCATCGATCCGAACTCGTGCCTAGTAACTTCACTGTCAAGCTTTCCTATCAACTGTGTTGTAACTTTCATCAAACGACCGCCGGTCACAAACTCACAACTTCCGCTCGGTCCCCGCGGCTGTCTTTACCTGTCCAAACCCCGCGGCCTCCGTCAACCGATCGGCATCCGCACAGCATCCGCACAGCACCCGACCCGCTCCACTGACCGGGCCGGTTCCGATGAGCCGGGCCATCTTCGCTCAATGCCGACTCCGCAGACGCTCCGGATTGTGTCTTACGTACAGTAGCCGATCATTCGGCTGTGTAGTCCTAGTGTCTAGTGTGGTGGTGTCACTTTTGTAGTTAGCGTCCGGTGCCGCGGAGGAAACTAGCGGCATTAGATTGGGGGGTTGTTGGTCCCTAGATTTTCCCCTCTCTCTGGTGACGATGTTGCACCCTGATGTGCAATTTTTACACCATGGACGTATCACTTCCATCATCCCCCTGTCTCTGGAGCCTGGAGATTGTGATGATGTTGCACCCTGATTTTGCAATTATTTGTTTTTACCTGGACGTACCACTTCCCTCGTTCCCCGCTCTATCGTTATACATAATAGGTAGGATATGAAGGTGCTGGTGATGAGGGATATCACGCCTGCTTCTTCCTGCTGAATGGTTCTGGGCTTTCCGGAACGGTGGCTCAGTGGTTCTAGATGCGAGAAGATCTTAGATAGGAAATGCAAGATTATCGAGAGTAGGCAGAAATGGGTATAACGGCATCTTTGTCTACTGAATGTCATACTGCTCAAATCCTCGACGGCGTGGGAGGAGAAGTGAAAATGTGACGGATCAGCGTGGTTAGGTACTGCTGCAGTTGTCGTTGGACGCAGGCTCGCAGGTGAGGAGACGGCGCCATAGAAAGGCAACCTCAGCAACCCCATCCACGCTGTGACTCAAGACGTTGAGAATCTGGTTAGCTCCGAGATTTTCGTGAGATCTATTGTTCCCTCCTCTTTCTCTTTTCACTCTCTTGCAGCTTGGCGGACCAGTCGAGCTGGAGAAGATTTCCGGCCGGCGCAGAATCATCCTTCAGAATCCGACAGGATGGTGATGAGATGCTTGATCTGTTCTGTAACTCGCTGCCCAACAGCCAATATTGTCTCCACTGTGAAAGGAGACCACGACTTTTTATCGACCTGTGAGGTCTGGAGGTGTGAGGAGAGGTAAGATGCAGAGCACGGACCACATCTGCAGAGTTATCCATCGAGACTGCTCCAGCCAGAGGGAGAGATTTGAACTGTTTCACTCGGCTTTTCTGCTGTGTGCGCAACTATATACACTTTGAGAATTGACTGATTCCTCAGAGCAGCCTTTGAGGAGTTGGGGCCTACTATTAAACTATCTGCTGTAGTTGATATTCTTGTCGTCGTCATTCTCCAACATGTCTTTGTCGAGATGCACGCTGCTTGGCTTGTCCCTCGGTGGGGAAACCGATGGACCCAAATCGCTTCCACTTGCGCTGACATGGCTCTAAGCCTATTTGGTTCGTGCACCGAGCAGGGACAAGAGTTCTAGTTGTGTTGCACCGGCTTACGACTTCACAGCTTGGATTGCGTTTTGTCATCTCCTCCAGATAGAAAGACTTTGGGGAGAAAAGGAGAAGATAAAGTGCCGTGCAATATGGACGCAGTACGACCCAGTACCACCTGTACATAGATGCGAAAGATAAGGCAGAGTATGCAAACTGATGTGATGGACTCCTATGTAAGGGAATATGTGCACAATTGGCCTGAGCGTTAACAATTACGGGATAGATGGTGATATCCAGTTAGTGCCGCATTGCCCACAAGTTTATTATCCACTGCTCAACAGCTCAGTCGTCAGCCCTTTCACTTTTTGCTGGAACTCCACTCTTTTCCGCTTCAGTTCGTTGTGCAGTTCATCGCTCCAGTCTCCAGCCCACCATTTTGGCACTTCCACTTTCGACGGGAGTTCGTCCCCTCTTCTTTGCAGGCCAGTCACGGTCCATGCCCTTCTCCAAATCCATTCGCAACCAGACTCTACCTTAGTCAGAGGTAGAATCCCCCCAACAGCATTTGCCTCTCTCCCGCTCCCACCAGAAACCGGAAACACCAAAAACTGCCTCTACCACTCGACACCCACCTCTTCGTGTCCATCTAAACAGCGTAGCCGGCAATTGCGCGCCCCTTGCATCTCGCGTTACCTCAAATATCTCTCGTCGCAACAACGAGTCCCGATTACCGAATAATCCGTCGTCCCTTTTTCGTCGCTCGTCCCGTCGCCGATTGCGCTCCTTTGCCGTCCACATCTTCCAGCTTGCTCTTCCCGCTTCGCTCGCTGCTTGCACCGTCAATTGGCCGCCCGCTTCTCATTTTCGCTTACCGCCTTTCGACCTCGATTTGTTGTCCGCGAAACACATCGCCACTTGCGCCAGCCCATCATTTCTCGACTGCATCATCTCCACAAGCCCGGAAACTCGGACGCCCGTACAAGTCGTCGGCTTCTCCTTTATATACTCGCCGCGATCGCCATCTTGTCGGGGGACACATTGACTTGTTGCACTCCCGCGACCCACGACCGCGATTCTGCCCTGCGCCGCACGAAAGCAGATGGCAACGGGCTGCCACGAGACCCGCCACGACTAAGAAAACGAGCGCCAGCAACATCACCACCACGTGTTAACGAGTCATCCCATCTTCGACCGACGCGGTGGAATTTCATCTGGTTCAAGGCCGAATTACGACGGGTGTCGGGAACAGCCACGCCGGTTAGCTTCCGCAAGCTGTTCCAGTATAGCACATCATCGACAACCTTTGCTCATCACCGCAATCAGAGCCATGCCAAGCTTTAATAACAACAGGTCGGGGGAAAGCGACTTTACAGAATTCCTAAACTGCGATGGATATCAGCCCTGGTCGAACCAAGAAGCTCCCGATGGCGCCCTTGCTGGTGCCGATTTCAACATGAACCAGACATGCATATTCGATTCTGACGACATGAGTCCCGCTGCCAGTCTTTACGGCACATCACAGTTCACGGAAGCCTCACACTTTACGGCCGAGAACACCCCGTTCGATCTCGACCAGCAACCAGACGAGAATTATCAAGACGGCTACCGATCACCGCAGATGCAGTTTGCTTCGCCAGATGTTCAGACGAGCCCAGAGTCCGCACCCGCCACATCAAGAAATTCGCTATCCTCGTCATCGACATCGATGGACAGTCTCACTATTGACCCTTCCGATATTAAGCCGACCGAGGTCACACCAGCACACACCAATGAATTCATGGCCAGTCCGTACGACAACAGTCCCAGCCCAGTTGCTTCAATGCGAGATGCATTATCACCACAAAACCCACGCAATCCACAACCTTTGATGCCATACGTAGCGTCTGAACAAGCTCAGAGCGTGAGTAACTCTGTGCTTTGACTTGTTGTCCAGAAATTTCTAATTGCGTTTGCAGCATTTCTCCATGATACAGCCCGATGCTATGGTAACAGATGGACCACAAGAACAAGCCTCGGGGATAAACATGGTGACTGCCCAACACATGTCGCAGGTGATCCCGGGGCCGGTTGCCAACCTACAGATGCATGGCTTGCCGACGCAGTTCATTGTACCGCCCTCGCACTGGCCGGCGGCATTTACCTATAGTATGCCACATCTGCAGCCTGATGGCCGTGGCATTTCCTTTATGCCTCACGGGATGCCCCTGAATATTCCTCAGATGCCTAGCGGCTTTGGCGGTCCTCCGTATCACCTGGACGTTTTACTGATGGACAGGATGCGGAAGAAAGACGGGTCTGGAAACGCCAACGGAGAGGTTGAGATTCCTAAAATGAGAGTTGAGACACAAGCCAAGTACAGACTCGCTCTCTTTCCTCTTCCTCACGGCGTCAAGAAGCTTCATCTTCCAACGCAGTACATCAGTAAGGTCAAGCAGATGGCTCGACCTCTTCCACCGCCATCGCCAGAGAGACTGGAGTTGCATGCCGTTGTTGTTTGCACGAGCGCAATGGAGAACCCCGATCTGAAGAAGAAGGCTCTAATGCGAGCCCGCTTGGGTGCGCAACGTCAAGTCAAGGGGGAACCGAAGCCGGATACCGACGATGAGCTGCCGGGCCACGATGGTGGCGAGATTCGAATCTGTCAAAAGTGTATCAGGCGTGAGTCGAAGCGAGCTGGGCGGAAGAAGGTAAAAAATGTGGAGGAAGATGAATATTGGCGATCCTTCGAATCGGACAGGATCATTGTGTTCAACGCTGCCGAGATTCAGGAGTGGCATGAGCCAAAGCCCGAAGAAGTGAACGCCTACCACGTGGAATTCTACATCAGAATAGCGTGTTATGGCCGGCACCACAACGATAAGAAGAAGGGTTTCCAGGTGATTTTCACTATCGTCGACCACGAGGGCAACTACATTGCCCAACAGCTTTCGTCCCCGATTGTCATTACCGATGATCACAAGACACGAGACTCTCCGCAAGTTGACGACGAGTTTATTCCGGACCAGTCGCAGAACGGCACTGTTAACCCTCCTGCATCAAACGGACGGCCCACTCCTCCTCCTTCTCACGAAATTCAACCACTCAAGCGCAAACAGCCCACTGCTGTACCTCCGGTTGCTGTTACTACGCCTAACCAAGAGATCTCTCAGCCCCCATCACCGATCAGGTCTATCACAACCTCGAGCAAAAAGAGAAGAGTGGGCAATCTTACCATGACACCGGTAGAAGCGATAGCCCCAATGCTCCCACAGCAAGTTTCCAACGCGGCGGCGGTGGCTAAACCAGCCCCATCAGCCTCGTCGGCCTTTGTCCCGCCAGTTCAGAGGCACTTTTCTCGGCCTTCAGACGCGAGCCAACAGCAGTTCAACCCACCGCCCCTCGCTACTGGCACAGCAACGATGTCGTATACTGGCGGCTCGCCGCCTTCAACCGATAATAACGATCAAGCAATGTTTACCTTGCCCGGCAACCAAGGTCTAAACTTCTTCGCCAATCCCACATCAGGAAACCCAAGTCGCGCTCAGAGCCCAAGTCATTGGCAAAACACCAATGGCGGTAATTTGCTGAGCCCACTTATGCGGTCAGCAGTGGGCAGCCCATTCGCGACGGCGCCGGCGCCAGCTCCCGCACCGGTTGCTAATCCAATGCCTTCTGCGGAGGCTCCCGTTCCGGTCAAACTATTCAAGGTAATTCCGCATCAAGGATCGGTGGATGGCGGATTTGAAGTTACAGTGCTAGGCGGTGGCTTTTCCCAGGGTATTGTAGTTATGTTTGGCGGGCGGCAGGCCACGACGACGACGTACTGGGGAGCAGAATCCTTGGTGTGCCTGGTACCTCCGAGCGACACACCTGGCAAGGTCCAGGTTACCTTCAAGAATCACCAGGTGCGCGGCCAACCAGTGTACTTCGAATATATCGATACAAGATCCGACGAACTGGCCAAGTCTGCGCTTGCCTGCTTGGCCCAGAAGATGGGCAAAGATGTTAACTCTTTCGCCAACGACCTCATTCAAAACTTCAACAACGAGAGTTCGGGTTCTTCTGCCTCTGGTGCTCCTGCCTATAACCACGGACACTTCGAGAGCTACCTTCTCAACATTATTGAGGCGATTGATCTGGACGATACTCCGAACAGCAAACCGAAATGGAATCTTGCTAGCAGTGCCACTGGAAAGACTATGTTGCATATGGCTTGCTCTCTTGGTCTTCGCCGATTCACTGCAGGCCTCTTGGCTAGGGGCGCGAGCCCTGATAGCCGGGACAATGGCGGTTATACTCCCCTCCATATGGCTTCTCTCAATGGCCATGCTGAGATCGTACGGCTTTTGGTTGCTCATGGCGCCGATCACACGCTCCGGACCTTATCCGGTTTTACGGCTGCGGACGTAGCCAAGACGGCAGAGGTTGCCCAACGTCTTGCCACCAGCCGACTACACAGCAGGTCCCGCAGTCTCGGATCACTGCCTAGTCGGGCTACTAGTACCAGCAGCTTCACGTCATTCCAGCAGACGACGGCAGCCATGGCGTCTTTGGCCCTCGAGAGGCCGGTCAGCGAGTCTACAGAGCCGGAAGATTCTTCGGAGTTAACCTCAGATGTCGAGGATTCATCGGAGGACAGCGATTCGACCGATGGTGACGATGAACCCGTTCTTGAAATGCGCCGTAGCAGTATCGCGTCGCCACCGGCAGCCGATGAGAATGTCTCTGGGCGGCAGCGACCCCCTGTCGATGGTCTTGGTCCTGCTGCTGCTGTTAACGCTATCATGGCTCAAATTCAGCAGTTGCAACAGACAGCAATGCTTCACTTCCAGAACTTCCCCCAGCTACCGTTCATGCTGCCTCCAGTAGTACACTACATGCCAGCGTTGCCTGGTTATCAGACAGCCCAACGTCTTGCGGCCACCGTTGTTCCAGGAATTACCGGACCAAGGCCAGAACCAAACGCCACGCAAACAACGCCCCCGCCGCCTGCCTCGAAGGAATCTGCAGGCTGGTTCAACAGTCTGAAGAGCAATAACAATAACTCTGTTCCTCCGCCCTCTTATGATGAGAGCTGTGGCAAGGGTCAGAGCGGGTTCCCAGATGAGAAGCAGGCGTCGATCGCGATGGCTGCGGCCGAAGCTGCAGCAGACGAGAAATGTGCGGATTTGTTTGATCAAGCCGGTAGCAGCAGCATGACGATAGAGGCAACGACAAGCACGACACTCGAGGTGCAAATCGACGAGGAAATGGAGATTAATGAGGAGGTTGAAGTAGGGACGTCGCCCGAGCTACCCGTCATGCTTGAAATCGGTCGCAAGAATGCCATTACCAAGGAGCAGCAGGAGAACCTACGGAGGGCGCATTCCGTAAAGAAGAAGGAGTTGAGTAGGGATAGGAACCTCTATCTCATCTGGATCCCTCTTCTTCTCATCACGCTTTTCGCGACAGTCTTCAACGAGCACCACTCTATCTGGAACTTCTTGCAGATGGCTCTGGAGTATGTGTTTGGTGGTACACAGCCGCTGGAGAGCCAGACATCCCAGACAGTACTAAGCGGACAACCACAGCCACTTCAGCTGTTGCAGGAGCCAGTGGAGGTATGAAGGAGGGTTTAGTGACACTTTGTTGGAGGGCTGTTGTCGGCCTTTTGTTTCTATTTCTGTTCAAGTCGCCGGGGACCTTTTCCGTCTTTAAGGTTGATAGATTTTTGTACAGCATCCGTTATGGCAATACCCTTCTCCCCTGCATGGACTGGTATCATGCTCCCGACTTGCTCACTCACATTTGCACTTGCTCTATACATGTAAATCACATATATACTTCAGATGGAGTCTGGGATAAACAGTGGTGGACTGGAAAGAAGGGTTGGCTGGAGGAGGAGAGGAAGGAAGGAAAGTAAAGACGGAAGCATGATATGATAAGCTTCAAGGGACTAATGACTTGTTTGAAGATCTTTTGTTTCAAAATGTTGCTATTTCCGATTTAGCAGAGAAGATATGAAGACAAGATAAAGGCGATCTAAACATTATTTTGCTTGTAATTGTCTTAGAAACCAGTGCAGAATGGATTGGGGTGGTATGGTGAACTGGTGTTGGTGGTGACAGGAACTCGTTGCTTATCAAGAGAAAATCATAACTAGATCTGACAAGGCTCTTGACAGTGTACTAGTGCAACCTTCGGATATCGGCTTTAACTAGACAATATGGTGATGGAAGGAAATAGGAGTGTCGTCGTTACCTCTAGTAACATGAACGAGACCAAGATACAATGAATAGAGCGTAATACTACGCAGTCCCGTTTCCACTTACTTTTAAGTATCTGCTCACTGGTCTACCAAGGCAAGGAGTGGATGCTATGCCACTGAGTGTCTCCAATTTCCTACCAGTTGAAAGCAAAGGGGGAAAGCTGTCTGCCTAGTTCATCGTGTCACCTCAAATGTGCGATGGCCAAGAGCTATATAAGAATAGCTCAGGAAGTCGTTAGACCTCCAATTCAACTTTGTCTGACACGGTTTACCTACTTAGCTTTCCGTCCGTTTGCGTGAAATAACATTGAGAAGCACTCATTCCAACCAGCATCAGTCCATTTCACTTCGCTTCAAGTGTTTTCTCGTCTAAAATTGCACGACGTAATGTTTGTTTTCTTATCCCCTTCCCCCCTGCCTCAACAATCCATTCACTCAACGACATTGCCGGGGGCATCTAATACATGCCTTTTAGGTATTGTTGAAATTGAAGTTGAGAAACGGGAAGCTGCACGCACAGCACACCCTGATCCTGATCTTGATTCCTCCTCAATATATGTACCCACCGTTCCTCAAACATGGTGTAACTTCCATTGCGTAATTGCTTTGTGGTACTCGTCGTCCACTCATTGTGGGCCGCAGATTTGCTTCTCGCCCGCACGTAACGGTTGAATAGGGACTGGGGAGAAGAGAGATGTGGTAGTTCTGGGTAGAAGGAGAGGAAGACGAAGAAGAAGAAGACGACAATGGCGACGACGAAGACAAAAAGGAAAGAACACGAAGGTATGGCCAAGCCCCCCTTTCAATACTCAAGAAAATGGTCCGATCTCGAGGGCCTACTCTTCAACAAACAAACCATTTCCCATTCATGGGTGCATTCCAAGGGCAGTTTGAAGAAACCAACAACCAACACCCAACCCCGCCTTTTGGAAGGTTTGACAAACACCCAACCTAATTTACCAATTTTCATTTTCGGCCCGTTGCCCATCAGGAACACAAGCAGGGGAAACATTTTTGTGGTTGCTGTCCTATATTACAGTTGGTTGGTGCAATATATAGAGTGATGGGTAATGTGTGTGCAAGGACAAGTTAAGACGGGACATGGTGCAGGAATCTGGAACACTGGAAGATTACAACTCGTGACCTTGGCCGATGGCTGAGTTGGTTGTGAGGTTGTGTGAGAAGGGGAGAGTGAATAAATGTTGAACGCAAACGTGGAGTAGTGAGATGTGAGCTTGTCGTTTCATCATTGTGCACAGTGATCTCCCTCTGCCGGCTACCGATGCCCCTCTTCAGATCCAAATCAGCGTGGCCTGTTACTGATCTATCTCTGTATGGCCTCTTTTGGCACTGAATCAGTTAGCAGAATACCATAATTACATATTGATGGTTTTGGCCAGTTCATCCCATTTGAAAAGATCTGACGCTGATAGTCGGTGGCTCGTTCACGCGGACGGTTCGTCCGGTCTTGCGAGCCTACCTTTCTGAGGCCGGAAACGATAACTAAAGATCCAGATCTGACCTCCACCTCCGGGGAGAGAAGGGAGAAGAAAACAAGGATGCCCATTGCATCCTGATATTTGGGAAAGAACAAGCGCCCTGCGGGGTTGATAATCTGATTTTTTTTCTTTGGTGTTTCAAATGCAGGCGGCTGCCCGAAGCCATGCATGCTTATCGATTGGCAACCGAGAAAGAATGGGCAAGCGCCGACGGGGTCTGAACTTTTCTCGCTGGGGCTTCCTTCCATGGCCTCACAACCACCAGACCTGAGGTCCAGAGCAGAGAGAGCACTGCGATACATCGTGAGGGTTTTGATCAGAAGTTCGACACCCAGTTGTTTTCTTTCTGCCTTGGAAGGAAAAAAGAAGACAAGGGGTGGAGAAAACAAGCATTTTCTCACTCCGAGACTCCATTGCCGAGCTTTTTGCACAAGGGTTCTTTGCTGTTCCTCGATGTTTCCATGGCAGCGGATCGCAATTTCGCTTACAGCCTGGCTGGGGCTCCGACAAGTTCAGTGAAGTTCAGGTCCACCGATGTCCAGAACTTGCCGGAGGTATGCCGAGATAGGGAAGGCGCCGGGAGTTGATACACGTGGGAGACTGTCGCGAAAAGCCAGGGCAAAGTCAAGTTGCAACGAAAGAGGGGAATGACGAATCGATGAACGGAAATGTCTCTTGATGACAAGCCCAGATTCAATATTGTTGCCGATCCCAAGCAGGAAGAAAACCAAGGCAAAAGCTGTGCATGGCTTGGACGGGAGTGAGGACAGGGCATTCTTTTGGTTGGATTCTCAGCCTCTGTTCAAGTGTGCCGCACTCCGGGTTGGGATCCGACGACGGGAGGCACAGGCCTTTTCGTAAAATGTCGCAGGGGTCTGGAGTCTCTCCAGACAAGTTGTTACAAATGAGTGCGGGGAGCAGTCGTTCGAGTTGTTTTGCGGAAGCGAAGCTGTCAAAAGTCAAAAGACGGGATGATCGCCGTCAGGCCTTGTCCTTTTCACGGCGTCTGAAGTGTGCTGTCATGCCCACTATAAGTGGGAGATTAGCAAGGCACAACGGCAAACAATTTATACATATGAGGTCGGGTGAATAATGCGCATTCCTTTGCCTGGCTGTTTGTGTGTTGTTGGACTATTGGTGATTGTGAACTCGGCACCACTTGCCCGCCCAAGCCGCCCGATACCCGACTCCCCGCCGTACCACCCAGACCCAAAATTTGTTCCTGCAGAGACGTGGATTTCTGCCCTGATTTAATGGCTGACCAACATCAGCGCTGATTCCGTACCTGCATAACCGGGCTGAGTGTCATTGGTGCGTGCCTCGTGATGGTGGGATACGCCGGCAGCTGAGAGGTCGATCCGTCTTTTTCTGGCCCCGCTTGGCCATGGTTGGCTCCGAGTGCCACAACCACAACACCACAGCAACCTCGTCGTTTTTTGTCTGCTGAAAAAAGAATCGAGGGCGGCGCGCCTTGATGGGTCCCCCCTCTTCTTGCCTCTTCGACTTTGCTTCCCCTGCCGCGCGTCCATCGGACTAATGTTTCCAGCCAGTTGAAGCGACTTAGTAGTCGACTCATGATGGGACACACGCTTCGTTTCTTTGTCGTCCGATGTTGAACCCAACACATGCGAGTGTACCTTACTGTGTATTGAAGCATCAGCTCGTGCCGCCCTGCGGGTCTGCGGCCTGCATGCCTGACGTCCCGCCCTTTGTTTGAAAGACGACGCCAACGGAAGGTGATCAAAGGCATATTTGACTTTAAAGATTTGGCCCAGAGATTCGAGAGACAAACGCGCCTTGGGGCAGTGTGAACAAATTTCACGAAGCCAGAGAATACCGAAGGATCATGTCCAAGTATCTGGCGTTGGTCCTTCCAGGTCACCGCGACCGACGATTCCGGATCTCGACCCTCGCTTGGTATCTGACTGCTTGCAAATTTGTTTCGAGATATGTGTCTCTGTGGTCTGGGAGAGATCCCATTCGTGGGCGGGCGGCTGTTTGCTTCTACCGAGTGGGACCCTACTTAGGTGTACCTCTCTGCCGTGCTGCGTGCCTGCCTTTGTGTGCTTGACGGAAAGCATGGGGAGGTTGCAACTCTGGTCCCCTGCCCTTGCCGCCAAGGTACGGTCCCAGGTGCCATCGTCGTTGTTCCTGCCCGTTCCTGCCGTTCGTTCCCTCAACCGGGGACCTTACCCCTGGCGGTTACGTCTCACCGGGTCTGGAAGCCTTTGAGTCCCCACTGTACCAATGGAGCCCACCCTCCTCCTCAGGCTCCTCCTTCAAGTTTTCTTTGGGATCCATCGGATGACCCATGGATGTGTTCCCGTCCTATTGTCCGTTCGTTGCCCATCCAACCTACCCCGACCCCCAGTCAATTATAAGTTCTAGTCCCCCCCCTCCTCGCGGCCCGTCCATCCTTCTTTCTTCCAGATCTCCCCATCACGCTTCTCTTTTAGGCATCATCATTCCCTCCTGTCCCTTGACTGCTTCATCAACAGTCCCACGCTCTCTCAGCACCTTGTTATCCACATCCGTCAGGTCGCTAGCTTCGACCGACGTTGATCACTTGTTTCGGCGCGCAACTATCAGCCCTCCCTCAACCTCCAGCCAACTCATCGGTCTCCAGATCGCCAGTATTCCTTTTGCCTCCTTGGATCCGCGACGGTTGACCCGTACATTCCTTTACTCGACGAGACACCCAGCCTCACCCGCCAACGGCCATCGTATCTGGTTATACGCCGTCTCAGAATCATTCCCTCATTAAGCGCTGCTGGACAAGTTGCGACACTCAGCATTATCCCTCCTCGACACCGACCATATCCATCAAAATGGTCTCAAAGTCTCTTATCGCCCTGACGGCTGCCACCTTCGCTGGCGAAATTCTTGCTGCTAGCATCCATCGCGGTCATGAATACCTTCACGCTGGCAAGAGGGACATCGTTACCCATATGGTGACTCATACTGCCTGGACTACCGTCACCGTCACTCTTGGCCAGAGTGCCAACCCTGCTCCGACCGCCGTCGACAACAACACCAAGCTTACCAGGTCCCGTTTGTCCAGCTCCAGCACCGCCGTCGCTGCCCCGACCGAGGCTAGTTCTGCTGCGCCCTCGAGCAACACCATTGTTCCCAACGTCGCCGTCGTCAATGCTCCTGCCAGCCCGTCTGCCACACAGAACAGCGCCCCTGCTGCGGCCCCCTCCACCACCACTCCAGAGTCGACTGACGACAAGTCGAGTGGTCACCGCCTCCAGCGCGGTCTTGCCTACAACGACGGAAAGCTCCTCCAGGGCTTCCTTGGAAGTGGCTCCAAGGCCACGTGGGTTTACAACTGGGGTCAGGTCGACGACTCTGGCAGTGGCCTTGAGTTTGTCCCTATGCTTTGGGGTACTGACAAGGGTTTCCCCCAGTCCTGGGACGCCAATGCCCAAAAGGCCATTGACGCCGGCTCCAAGGCATTTCTCAGCTTCAACGAGCCTGACCTCAGCTCTCAGTCAAACATGTCTCCTCAGGATGCTGCTGCCAATCACATCAAGTATATGAACCCCTGGGCCGGAAAGGTTCGCATCAGTTCTCCGTCCGTTACCAACTCTGGCGATCCCAACATGGGTCTCAACTGGATGCAGAAGTTCTTCGATGCCTGCAATGGACAGTGCAAGGTGGATTTTTTGGCCCTTCACAGCTATGGAACTGACGGACCCACCGTCCTCAACCACCTTCTCGATGCCTACAGCCGCTTCAAGAAGCCCGTCTGGGTCACCGAGCTTGGCTTTGACGGCGATGATGACAAGAAGAACCAGGCTATGAAATACGTCCTTGATCACTTGGAGAACAACTCTACCTTCTCGTTCGTGGAGAAATTCACCTACTTCATGGTTGCGGAGGGCGAGATGTTGCGCAACTCGCAGCTGACCACCTTCGCCAAGACTTTTGCCTATGGTGCTTAAGCATTTATACCATCTGTCACTTTGAGAAGATCTAACTATGGACTTGGTTCTACATGTCAAAGATCTTGCCAGTTTTGGTTTAAGATATCACCATCTCTGCAATGTTGGTCTTAACCAAGGGCTTTGGTTCCTTTTTTTTTCACCCTTTCATTTACCTGTGAGATATCCTGGGAACAAAGGAGTGGCGCATTAGGATGGATGAGAACAAGAAGGAGCATATGGATGGACGGATGGACAAAAACTGGCTCTGTCTTATTCTTCTTCAAGGGACTTTCTCATTTTACATTTCACTTCTTTGTGCATAAATTGCATCGCACACTTTCTTCTCATTCTTGACACCCGTACGACTTGCAATCACGTGTACACATGGCAATCCTTCTTTTGACGATGTTGCCGTTTTGCATGGACGTCTTTTCACAATCATACATGTTGGATCCCCAACATATTCTTCAACCATTTTCAAACTTTGTGTGTATGGACAACAAGGGTCAAGGCAAAGGACTATGATGATATAAATGAACGACATTTCACAATGACATAAAAGAGGACGGCGAATACCTCCTGGATGGGAAATCCTTCTGTGCATAGAATGAAGATCATTCGATAGAGAAAAGGAATCCAAGTATCGTGCCAGATAACTTTGCAAACGTCACCACATTACTATTACAGTGCCTACACCAACACCAGTGCTTGCTTCCCGATTTGCACAGTTGTTCCTGTTGTTGACATGTCAAAAGCATTCCGTTTCGTCTTGAGGCGTTGATGTGTAGGTGTGCATCCATAAGCTTGGCATGTGCACTAACAGCCCTACGCTAACCGTAGTGTACTGTAACTGCGACCCTGGAGCGGGCCTTCTGTGCGTCCCTTGACAGCGGGTCGAGAGCGGGCATACAGGGCCCCCGGCCTCCATACGACGCTTAACCCGGGAGCCAAGCCCTAACAGATAGAAATTATTTACTTACCCCTGAATGGGATCCCACTCCTTTTCATCAACACCGAGGTCGTTCTGGAATATGATTTGGGTATATTTGTGCAATAATCTTTCGTTCGTATTATAACCATTTGTCTCGGATAATCTTGCACTTCGTAAAAACCAGCACGCATAGGCAAGTTTGTCGTCTGGGTATCCCATGTCCGCTCATTCAACAAGACTACCAAGCGTATTCGATCCCTCCTAATCAAACCAAACCCTACTACCATATAACCAAAGCATCCAAGAACCTCCATGGAAGCTTCATTTCTGATCACTGCCCGTACTACGGCTCGCCTGACTCGCACGGCTTCCGCGACTCTGTTGTCCACTCAAGGTGATGACGGTATCCCTACGGCTGCGATTACGGCTGTTGCTGTGACTCGCCTAAGGGTCACTGCTATCTTCATATCTCCGCGACAAACTCCTTCCGCGCCTCCTTCCGTCGCTGCGGCCGCCCGTCGCAATCACGACGCTGTTTCCCAGCTTGACCCTTTCGGCCTCGTTGGCTTGGGTGAGGCTGGATCCGTAGTCGACGTCGATGCGCACCTCTGTCGGGGAGGTCTGGTTGTTGGGCACTAGCGGTGATACCGAGTCACTGATGTCCCTCCTTCTGGGACTCAGTGGTATCATGCGTATCTCGTCTGAGTCGTCGGTTGCGGATTGCTTCAGGTTGTCTTCGTTGAAGGGGTTGTTGGCGTTGTTGCTTGACGGTGTGTCGTTCAACTCCATCGGATCCGTGCTGTCTAGGGCAATGTCCCCTATATCGTCTACTATGGGCTTGGTGCTTGGGGTGGGCCTTGGTGAGATGCTGCTACTGTTGATGCTGACACGGTTTGTCGATGAGTTGTTCTTTTGCTTTAGTATTCCCCCGTTGGCCTGCTGTCGTGTTTTTCGGAGATCGTAGGCATCCTCGCCGTGGCTGCTGTGTCTTTGTTGCGACATGGTTTGAGAGTCGTTGTTGTTGGAAGCGATGCTGTCTCGTGAAGTCACCCACTGGATGACGATGGCGCTGAATAGGACTGATGAAGGTCAGTATGTCACCAAGATACAAACTCGATTGACTTACTATCACTATTACAACACATCAGACACACCCATCCCGGTTCGCCATTCAGACCCATGAGTACTGATAGGTTGCTGTCAGAACGTTAGTCGGGGCCAGAATCAGGAGCCTTGAGAAGATAGATCTTACACGACGCTGCTGGTGAGTGTGCAGATGCAACCAATAAGGGTCCGCATGGCCACCAGCTTCAGTCTTCGGTTTCCCCGAGTCTGCTGAGAGCTGTTAAAGGCATAGAGGCCTGATGAAGTCAATTTCCGTCAGAAAGTTATGTGAGGAGGACCTCTTACCTAGTAACGGCAGCACGAACAGAATCGTGAGGTAAATCTAAATCGTCAACACAGGGATATCGATCACCGGAAGAGGAGAGGAGAATTGGGCTAACTTACGTTTACGAGCAGGTCGTATACAATGAGTGGAATCATGGCGTATCTCTCCATTCCGATTATGCACTGTTTGTGTTCTATCTTCGTGATGCGACTGCGGCGTTGCTTGTTAGTGATAAAGTGAGAATGTCGCTGTGGGGAGTACAACATACTAAACGAAATTGAGGACCACAACGACGCAGTAAGCGCCTAATAACCGTTAGTTTTATCGATATACACTTCTTGAGCTTGAGGCAACAAACCGAGCACCACGATGGTGTTGAACAGGTAGAGCTTGGAGTGTATCCGGAGTTTCTTGCTTCCGGATCGGATGATGAACTGCTCCCAATGTTAGAGGCCCGGCCTGGTTATCGGGAAAGAGCTATGACCGACCGCTTTCTCTACCAGAAACATGTAAATAAGCTGCAAGAAGGGATGTTAGATCATTTTCCGAGTACATGATATTTGGACAACCACGAACAATCTATAACTAAGGTCAGCTGGTTTTCTCTCATGTTCGACTTTATCTGGACACCATACCTTTGTTGTAACGTAGCAGGCCAGACAAAGTAAAATGGCCGACTCGCAGATGGATGCCGAAGTATCAACGCCGAAGCCAAATTGGAGTATGGCAGTAGCAAACACAAACAAAAAGGAATCGGCGTAGATGGCGAAAACCACTGTGAGGACACGTCAGTTGTGAGGCCGGAGACATAACGATGTCAACTTGGCGAGCAACTGCAAGGACGCTCCGGGCGGGACCTACTCCACTGGACGGGGGGAAGTCTGCTCCAGACTTTGACCGCTAAAAATCTTTGGGCTGTTTGTAGAAAGAGTCGTGTCGGTCAGTTCATGCCCCGACCAAAGACAGGGTTGACAAGCAAAGTCCACTCACTCAGAAAACTGGAGATGATAACCAGAGAGATCATGGCAAGGATTACGCTAATAACCGTGCCGGCGAGGGGCTCCTCGCCTGACTCTGACTCTTCCATCTTTATGTTGTTCCGTCGGGTGCTGACAAGCGGCGGGACCATGGTGATGGCAATCGATCCATTAATCACACGAGTGCGACCATATGGCAGTTGGAGCAGGGGGTTGCAAACGCCTGTCGTCGTGTATGTTGTCCAGACGGGTTATGTTCTTTTTCGTGAAGCGCAAAAAGTGGACCATCCAAACTGGCCGACGGCAATCCAGCATCCAAAGTACGCTCAAGAAGGTAACCAAATATGAGTTGGAGAGAGAAATGAGGAGAAAAGAGGATCGTGGCCACAGCCGCAAAAAGAAAAGGAAGAGGAGTGAACTAGAGGGCCGCAGTTTGTATGTGGCCGGGTAGGTATTTATCAGGTAACCAAGGTAAGTCGAAGTAGAGCAGCACACCTAAAGGCATCCGAGTAAGGTGAGCCGAGGCTGATGTGGATGTTTGTTGTAGAAAGGCTCGAAGAGGAGGATCGCCAAGCTCTCAGCTGGGGGTAGAGGAAGAAACCCAGGAGGATGAGGGCGCGGTCGTCGGGAACACTGGCGTAGCCAAATCGAGCCAACGAGAAAGGAAGTCGTCGAGGTTGGTGCTGCTAGGAATGGCACTATACTGCAGGGAGTTCACCATTACTCCGGTGTGAGTTTGAGGTGAGGTGAGGCGAGGTGAGGTGTCGGAGGTTTGTGAAGGTCAGATGGAGGAAAAGGAACTGGGGAATATGAGATCACCTAGGCGGGGAGATCGGTGTGGAATAGTAGAAGTGCGAGTGGTCGAGAATCGCGCGCAGGGACGGGCAGACAAGGATGGGAAAGTGAAAAAATCGTCGAGATCCATAATTTCAAGACTTTCCAAGACTCACTCGCCGGGTGGCTCTTTCCTTGGCCACCAGACTACCTGGGGTAGAGGACGGATGCATTGCGGGTTCTAAATTCATGATCGTTTACAGCTTTCGGTCCTCGGGCGCCCGGATGGGAAGGAGCGCGACAGTGTTCAAGCCACATTTTGCTGTTGTACAACCTCACCGGCGATGGCCACTCGAGAAGAACCCAACGAGAAACAAAAGGCGTCGATGATTGGCACGTCTTTCGCAAGTTATGGAAAAGGAGAAAACCGAACAAGACATTTTCCCATGCTGGAAAACGGGTTGGGTTGGGATATGATGAGTGATGAGTGAGTGTCCTGGCGGGTTCGTTGCTCGCGGCTGCCAAAGGAGGGAACCTACCTCCACTGCACCTCACATCCTCGACTTCCCCTTGCCAGGCTGCATCTCGATTTGAGATCCCGAGTCTCACCTTCGGCACCCACAGTCTTATCGCCTCCACTTATTGGCGTTGGAGTATATACTAGAAAGAAAGAATATCGACTCCTTGGTCACAATGTCAGCCATCATCCCTTCGAGAAATATCAGTATTGACCGTTCATTCAAGTTCGACAAGAAGAACGAATACCATATTGAACCGCCATGAGTAATCCTCCAAACCCCAAAAGTCTCGCAGCTTACCATTTCTCTCACGATACCCAGCACCCACAGAGCTGAACCACCACTTGTCTCTGAATACCCCTGGTAGTTCCAGAAGCGTACTACCTCAAATGCTCGGAATGTGTACTAATCACGGGCGCGACCACAAACAAGCTTGGGTTGGTATCCCACCTCAAAGTGTCATGTATGCTCCACTTCTCTTCTGCAGTTGCAGCACCAGCTACTACCGGAGGTGGAGGGAAACCACTTACATTCCACTTGGGATTGTGGTTGGCAGTAGCTTAGAATGAACCCAGCAGGAAGCCACTAGTAGTTCTGTGTAACAGATGTGGCGGCTTAGCGGAGGAAAGCGTTCAATCGTGTTTCATTCTCTCCAGGTCGATGGCGAGAGTTCGACAAAATTGAGACGGTAAGCATTGGGTATCCTTTCTGCAGTAGAATCTAGCCTCAAGGAATCAATCATTCCGTGCTGTCTCCGCGGCCAGGCGTCAACTGTGGATTCGAGACATACCTTATGTATGCGGGTGAAGATAGAACTGACGCTTCATCTTCACTTTCACCGTCTTGAAAAAAAAAAAAAAAAAAAAAAAAAAAAAAAAAAAAAAAAAAAAAAAAAAAAAAAAAAAAAAAAAAAAAAAAAGGGCAAAAAAAATGCGGAAAAAAGAAAATTGACTTGCGTGGTCCGGGACTCGAACCCGGGTCTTCACACAGTAGTGACTTTTACAGTACCCTTTTGAACTTTTGCCCAAAGAGGTTCGCCGGGCATTTCAACCCACAAGTCGAGTGATGCGCTTGGCCACTGCGCCAACCGCGCTTTTGCTTGTTGTCGCAAAGAGGACGCAACGAGGTACCTTAGAGGTATGTACCCCAAGCAAGGCAAGTGGGATGGAAGACAGGGCAACTGCCGTGGCAGAGGGGCAGGCAGGAGCGGTGGCTGAAGGAGAGATCAGGTAGAGGTACCGGCTGACTAAATGCGATGGGATGAAATGGATCGGCCCGAGTGTTGCCGCCCGCTCGAGTACGAACACATGCAGGTTAGATCCGGTGAGATAGAATGACGATATTGCAGTATGAAGCGGCTATAACACAGGCAGCGCTCGAACGGGAGCTGAGCTGAGGCTGAATGCTCCGGATGCGAATTTCGTCTTCTGCAAGGGGTTTAGTCAACTACCTATCTGTCTTCATGGATCAGTGCCTTTCCAATACAACTTGTAATGCTAAACGATAAATATGATTATAACTACCTACTCATATGTACCAACTCAAGTCGTCCATCTGTTTGTACTGCCCGCTTCCAAGGCCTGCACTTTTCTGTTCTGCCCATCCCGTCCTGTTGAGCCGGTTAAGGCGGGCAGACCTTGAGAGGCTCAATGCGCAACCACCAAATGTCTTTTGTTTCTCGGTAGTCTCCCAACAGACATGCGAAACCTTCCTTATACTTCAGATTCATACCTAAAACGCCGTAAAAATGCACCGAGGTATTTCGTCCTATCCATGACATAAACCAAGCCAGCAAGAAAAATAAACAAACCGCAAGCGCAATTTCAACCCGTCTATGTGTGGTATTCAAAATTCAACTCAAGTGTACCAGGCGTTTCCCAACAAAGATAACCAAGAAAAAGAAAAGCATCTTGTGAGAGATGATCGTAACTAGCCACCTACTGCAACGTGCTCGCTTAAATGATAACGCGTTGGACATTCTTCTCAGAATGTCATTATTCAAAATACTACATCAACCCTTTGAGAGCCGAGCTTTACGGCGTGTACGTGGGTATATCTCCCTCTGTGGGTTGTGAATGCGCCTGACTTGGAGGCCGTGATGCCCTAAATCTGCCTCTGAATCGCTCAGCGAGTCTCGCTCGGTGAGTATGATCTGTGGATTCGCCGTTATCAGGATCGCCTGTTAATGACGATCCGGTGGCAGACCGTCGTTGTTGCTGCTGAGACCTGTGTCTTCTCAAGATTTCGATACGTTCTTCGATAGAGGCAGTCCGAAGTCTCTGCAAGTCGAGAATTCGTGAAGACCTTCGCCGCTCTCTAGGGGTGGTGCTTGGTAGGGGGCTTCCACTGGTGCCGGGCTGTTGGGCGCTCTCGCCTGTTGTCGGCGGAGACATTAAGTGATTATCGCCAGAACCGGTAATGCTTTCGATTGAGCTGTGAGGTCGAAGATCGAGACGACTGCAGACGGTTAGTATGTCGATTTTAATCGTGAAGACGTTCACTGAACCTACCATAGGGGGCAAGTGCCCGAGACGTTTACCAACCAAGGGTCGACGCAAGCCGGATGGTACTTGTGGTTGCAAGGGAGAACTCGGACATCTTCACCAATCGTGAAATCCTCGGTACAAATCGAACAGCCCAGATTGATGTCGTCTGAGCTCGTATTCTCAATGTCGCCGGCTGTATTGGTCATGCCCGTTTGAGCCCCATAGACTGTTTCCGACGAAGCCTGTTTGGAAGCCTCCACACTCGATACGGTCATGGGTCCTTGAGATTTGTCTGTAGACCGTACCTCCTCTTGGATTGCTGACAATTTTGTCCCTGGCGCTGGATCCTGCGATGACCTAGAGGGTTGCTGTTCGAGCTCAAGATCGGGATCCGGCTTGGCTGGGGTTTTCTCTCCAAACTTGACGATAGGCAAGGTTTCAAGCACTGCACGCGCCAGCCCTTTGGCTCTGCTTTGACTAGGCCGTCCGCCGTAGCCGGGCCTAGGTCCGTATCGCTCCGGATAACGATGGGCTCGGATCGCTCCGGTCGCGATAATGACGAGGAAGAGTAGAGTAATAACTCCGGTAATACTGTAGAGAATGCTCATGGCGACTGGTGAGCCAGGCCCGGTTCGTTCTTCGTCCTCATCATCGTCGGGTTCCTCATGATTCCCGGTGATCGTGGCGGTACTGCCTGACATTGTGAGGTTAAGTGTGTCTTTTGCATCGATTTGGTCGGTCATGGTGAAAATAGTGGTGTAGTTCCAATCATCCGTGCTGTCGCGTCTGCAGCCAGCCCCTGTCAAGCTAAACAGCAGAATAGCCTTTGGTGCCTTGGCCATGAGCTGGCTAAAGAAGGAGGTTGAGTTAGAGTTGTCGCAGTTGAGATATGCAATACTGTTTGAGTCGATAAACTCGAGCCAATCGCCTTCTTCGGTAGGAACCATTGTCCCCTCGATCTTGATAGACTAACGGGGTGCATCAGTGAAAGTTACACTTTTAAATATGCCTTGATGGTGGCTTACCTCCCGAACTATGGCGGACTGGTTCATCCCAACAGCTTCAGTCAATGGGACAACTCGGTGTCTGACCGGCGGGGCGTCACCTGAACCTGAAGGTACGGTAAGTTGTAAGGTGAGATGTTGGTCTTGCTCCCAGTCCGCAAGCTCCGGCACAGAACTAAGCGCATTCGCGACTGAGATTACTAGCGTAAGGACGGCAAGGAAAAAAAGTGGTCGCCGTGAGGCGACCTTGCTAAGGGCGGCGGCAACGGTCGACGTCGTCATGTTTAGGTTTTCCAAGTAGAGATGATACGACAGTGAAAAGAAGGGTCCGATTTCACGATGCGACAATCCGGGTTCTTGCTGGCTGGAGAGGATGAGAGACACCTAATAAAAAGGGCCGGGTTCTGATTGTCTAGAGTAAGATACCAGGTTCTCACATCGTGCAGGTATGAGTCGGACGGCAAGGACAGGACATGGCTGAGCCGTTCCACGCTGGTGGGAATTGATTTGGAATTTATCGGTCTTGGGATCGCCCCGCGGCGGTTTGTAGTGTTGATATGCGATGCGATGCCTTTTGAGGTGATGAGATGAGATGGGGCTGAGGACAATTGTAGGCTGTGCCCGGAACTGGCAAAGGCATTTGTAAGTGAAAGAAAAGACGAGCGCTGTTCTGGTAGGTCAGACTGTCCGGCGTCCTTTTAGTCTCGTCAGATGCAGAATGCAAGAAAGGAAGTGGACGGACGGGCTCGAGAGGGCGCCCGCGGCCAAGTGTAGTGACGCAGGTGAGTGAATCTAGGCCAGAAGTAAATGGAGCGGGGGCTAGATAGCGAGGTACACTACAAGGCTGGGCTGCCGGGCCACGTGCAGGCTAACGGTAAGGTATCCCGCCCTGCCCGCTAAGCTCGGAAGCTTGGCTGACTCTTGGTTTCTTGGCACTTAACAATGGATCGACGGCGCGGCGGCGTTGCAGTTGGCAGGCAGGACTGCCGACACCATCGATAGCGGTTGATACGCCCTGCTTCGCCTGAGGATCTATCATATGTAAGGGATGACAGTCTGTGGCCTCGTAGGTTTTTGTTTCGTTGTAGATCATTCTGAGTAGGATGCGGCAGGTTGTGTACCGTATGAAATAGGCATCCTGCTAGAGCTTGAGGTTGGACTGCGTGTAGGCCGGGGTAGTGCTAGGGCGTGCTAGGGAAGCGGAGGCGGGCAACAGATTGGAAACATCGGCAGTCGCATCGTCTATCTGACTGCAAGTGCAAGTCGATGAACACTAAGTGCGACCGAACCTGCTCAATCCGAACCTGGAAGCATTCCATTCTGTGGAGCACATTGGGCCCCAAGGCCAAGACAGGCACCTCTCCGATGGCTCCGTGACCCCCGGCCGTTGAAAACATTGGACGCCGCATTTCTAAACAGAATGCGGAGGATCGCTGTGCCATCGCCATATAGAGGCATGTTTGGGGTTTCCCCTGTGCCTGTGACACCCTAAGCGGTTTTAGCGCCCATTATCTCGCAATATCTGCGCAAGGCAAGCACTTCCCCAGCGTGGTGTTAAACCAAACATCACGAACAGCTCAGGTCCCCTTTTCTACATTTAACATCCAATAACTCGAGCGCTAGACGTTGCTTTGCCCCTTCCGAACTCTATACCTGGATGACTAATCGCTAGTGCGAGGTGTTTGACAATGTGATTCTGTCGCAATCTAACATTCTGCCGACTGTACTGGAGAAGTTAAGAGAGAGACTTATGAAATGTCTAGTCTTCACCAGTCTAGTCTCACCGAGGAACACGTTGCCATCAAGTTCAACGCGGTTGAGTTTCTCTTTTCATTTGCCTAATCTGTCATGTCATGAGGTCTTCGGCTTGCTCGGAACGCATTGGCGCAGCCTGATCACCTATCGAGGCCGGCCGCTTACCTATCATTTACCAGGTGGTGAGCATGGCTTCTACCTTGGTCTGCGGATGATATCTAGTACAGAGACTGTCGTCCGACATGACAACTGATACAACAAAGGACATGGTGATAAACTTCGGGTCGCTGCTTGAAACAAACGGAGCGGACCCAAAGTCCAATCGTTCGAGAACAACGAGTTAAATGGATGGCTGCAGTTAATTAGCCCTGTGGCGTCTTCCATGGCTCCGTGGAAGATTCCATTTAGTTGAACTGACATGGATGTAAATTGCATGTTTGTCAGGGGTAAAGACTTGGTTGACAGACATTGATCCTTTACACGCATAAACTCTTGTGAGAGCATCAAGAATCCATGCGGTGAAGTCTTCACGCAATATGGGCTCGGCTAACCACAGACCACAGTATTGACGGAGCACTTTTTGAGATTCGTCTTTGAACGGCTTTGTTAGCTTTGATCAAGCGACTGAGAGGGTCTTGCTGTGTTCAACATTGTGGATGAGCGGATGGCTTCTAGAACTCCTTGTACTACCGGCTACGCACTTGCGGTGGAAGGGTATCGCGAGCGTAAAGGAAACTTAAGACAAGGTTCCTCCATCATTCATCAATCAGTATCGAAATGTCTCATCGAGGAAATGGAGAGAAGGGTTGTGCGGTTCCAAGGTAATTGACCATATTTTGTCCAGAAGAGGCGACCATCAACCGGCGTGCGTTTGAGTTAAAGAAGCACTCATCGATGGAAAGATGCGATCCTTGCCGCTACCCTTGCAGTCCAAGTCGAGTAAACCGGACAGGATCGCTTGACAAACTCAGTTATACGCCGGCTTCCCTGATCTCCAAGTCACCCCTCCGTCTGATCGGTGTATCCGAAACGAATACACCGGTGGAATATCGGTAACGGCGTAGCTAGCAGGTAGGGTTCCGAAGTGTGGGGGGCGGTACAGATAGTAAATGTTGACTTTTCAAATCTCCTCCATGTCTTCGAGATCGTCCACGATGGGGAAGTCGCCAACCTCGACTCGGTCCGGCCTGACAAAGACGCCATGCTTGAGTTGAGACTCTTCGCCCCAGTACCGAGTTCCTCCAATGCTTCCATCATTCTTGCCCACTGGCTCGTCCAGGTGAACACCAATCCAAGCACCGATGCTGCCCGGGATCTCCTTGACCTCACCAACGTACTTGACCACTCCCCTCCTAGTGTCGTCCTCGCCAACTCTGCATCGCTTTCCAACCTCGATTCCGCGTTCTTCAACCTCCCTAGCAAACGCAGCGATCTTAGCTTGCTCATGGGTTGGGGCGTTGGGGTCGAAGCGTCCGAGCTTTTGGGCCTTCTTCCACGCCAGAACGGAATCGGTCTTCTTCTCGTACTCTTCCTCTGGCATCACATACTTCTCCACGCCAGCGGCGTTGAAGTTGGGCCTCGCCGAGGGAGGTCGCAGGTCGATGATCTAGCGCATAGTCAGCATTGGCTCTCTAGATAAAAAGTCGGGATGAGCCAGTCTCACTTGGAACTCTGCATAGGGTGCCAGAGGATAATTCTGCAAATACGTAGTCTCCTCGTCCGCTGTTTCAATCGGAATGGTTTCATTCGTCAAGGTCTTGAGGGTGATGCGCTGCGAGGAAGGGGGAATGCCCGTGATGGGTTCCATCTTGGTCTTTAGCTGAGCGATGGACCATGAGGGCGTGATGCGACGCTCGGAGGAGGAGTACTCCGACGTCACGTACATAGGAATGTCCGCCATGTTGATAGCTTTGCGTAGAGTATGAGCCGTTGAACTTGGGTTAGTGGAATATAGGTTTCTGGGAGTGACAACGGAGTTTGGGCGAAGTTTGGGCACAAGGAGAAGTTCACTTGACCGGATGACGGCGATTAGGAACAGAGGCGCCAACCACCAGGCAATGTGGGGCCGTTGAACGGTCCATTAGGTTGTTTATCACCTCGCTGTAGACCTGGGCAGTGACGAACAGAACAATACAAAGTCAACCATTGTGTAAGGGAGCACAGATTGAACAAGCAATAGTATTTAAACCACCTACACTCAGGATATCATCCATCGTGCGTTGAAGGTCGAAAGATGGGCTTCGAAATACTTTGACCCATTGTTTGTTTACAATGCCACAGTCGGGTTGCACATGCAAAAGAGATAGCACGGGCCATCACCCTGACCGTATGTTACATGAGATTGCCCCACGAACGCAGCGAAAGTAAGGTAATATTATAATTGCATGTATGTTATCTATCCAGACTCGCTCATGTCAGAATTATGCGCACTGCGCGCACGCCACCACAGATTTTGATGATCCAAAACTCGGCCATTATTTCACCAAAGAACTTGGTTCTTACTGCAAATTCATGAGCAGCCAATGCTTCTTCTAACAATGCATTTTCATCAATATGATCAAAAGTGGTGATGTTCGCCAAGGCCGCCGAAATAGGTGGTAAAACCGGTTAGCGGTGCGCATAATTCTGACATCCACGAACCAGACCACCTCCACCTTCCGCTTGCCTTAGTGCCACGAGAGATCGGTTTGTTCCTTCCTCTTCAACGAACCTCACCTCCTTCACGACTGCCTGTCGTGGCATCACACTACACATCATCCACAGGGGCATCATAGTCCTCGCCCGTCGTTGGCTCTTTCCCTTCAGATACAATGTCTAGGGTTTTGAACACAGTCATCACACAATTTGTTTTTCATTTTTCCCCACTTCCCCGGTTTGCAATTCCGAGTCGAACTTGGGCCACTCACTTTTTCGTTTCCATTCTCCCCGGGGCCACGTTATACTCAGGTCGCTTGTCTAGTCCAAAGCCATTAACGCTTTACGACTCCCTCATCCAAGTTTGACTGCGTTGAGCGAACCTTCATGGGTGCCGGCTTCGCTCTTCCCTACTCCCCAAGACTTGCCTGGATCCAATTGCCTCTACGCCTTGGAGAATCCTCTTGTTATTCCCAAAATGTCTCAACGCCTCGATCGCCAATACGGAACAAGTGAACAAAGCTATTGCGGCAAACACGGCCACCCGCTCGGAACGAAGCCGAGAGCCTGGGAATATCCACTCTTTCCGACTGGGAAGTAAAGCGAGCTGGACGCACTGCGATCCTCGGGCTATGATACCATTGGGTCTCGTCCGTTTGTAAGCTCCGACAACAGGAAGCCATGTCCTTGGGAACACCACCTCATCGCAGGCACATACGGGCGGCCATCATATGCCGTCAAACTTGAGATTTACGGCAAGCAATACTTCAAACGCCCCCACGAACCACCATTGGCCAGCCCATATTGCCCTCCTCCACAACTATTTCGGGATGGACTGAGGCTGCAGACAATGCAGGCAGGCCCTTAAGCCACCACAATGCCATGCTACCTTGCTGCACCTGGCACATTGAGCAAGACGCATCTATCCGTCTCCCACGTCTGGACTGGGGAACATGTCGATGTCCGGATCAAGGTGCCACTCAACCACTCAGGGCTTCCTCTTTCGTCTCTGCGCAAACGGCCGGACCGTCATGAAACACAGATCCCAAGGTTCGTTGCAGAACCTGACAAGTCACAATGCCCTTCAAGATGTTTCTCCTTCCCCATGTTCCATTCACTCCTTGCTGTTTCCAATTGGCGTTGCCTCCCGCACCCGGTCAAGGGAAACACAGATGAGGCTGTCAAGGAAAACACATAGCCGCAGTCCCTAACGAGTGATGCCTATACACTCAGCCCCCCCCCCCACCCAGAGCCTTGCACATCCACTCCTTGGTGATGCTGCGAAAGGGTTTGATTCTGACGAGCTTCTTTGTCTGCATAGGCCGGTTGCAATGGTCTCTATCTCGATCAGCCTTAGCTAAAGGTGTGCTCTAGCCGGACACTCAGGCACCAGATTGGGCCAGACAAGCGCCCTCCAAAACGCTGTGTACAAGCCGCAAAGACGCACTCTCAAGACGAACAAGGACATGGCCTGGATACTTCTCACCCACATCACTGTTGTAGAGGCATGCGTGCTTGCTACATACGCTCTCCAAGATCTGTCTCGGTGCTGTTCACCGCCACGTCGGGTTCCCGTCAATTCACAATGTCTGCAAAACTCTGCTTCATTACCATGCGAGAACGGCGGCGAGGGACGGCAAGTCGTCACTGCGACCAGGTTCAGCCCTGGCCCGCGAGGGGGAGTGTACCTATCACTCAGACGTGGGGTACATGGGAGGTACGACCGAAGATGAGGCGCTTTTTTGGGCAGCCAATACCACCTTTTCTGACCAATTTGGGGTCGGTAATGGCACGGAATGGGCATTGTTGCCGCCATCAAACGGAACTCACGTCGCTAAAAAGAACCGTCCATGACATCTGGAGACCAATGCATCCGAAAGCCCACGTAGTCGCTGCAGGCTTTAACAGGACGGCAAGGGCTTGGGCACGTACATCATTCGAGTTACAGGTACATACTTGATAACGACTATCACCGACAGCTAGCATGTATCGGCTGGACCTCTGCAGGAAAGCAAACTGATTTGCTTCCAAAACTGCTGTTGGGTGGTATCCCGCGGCTCTTCCCTTCCCTGTGGATGCCACTAGCACTCGGTCAACCGGCGAATGGGTATAATGGACGAACAGGGATCGGGAACGTGAACATGCCCAAGCTATTCAAGAAGTGTGCTGGGCTCGAGCGAGAACCGGAGGCGAACTTCGGGAACACAGAGGGCCTCTGTGCAGTTCGTCTCACAAGCTTAGCTATCCTTGAACACCCAGATGGGGAGCTAAGCTCTTCGGACTCAGCTACAATGGTCATAAATCGAGATCGGCTGACATCGCAGATGGGAATACCAATCGAAGAGATGTCATCAGATTGCTCGTAAACTACCTGTCTCGAACAACAAATGCAGGTAGCAAACGAAGCAATATTGACAGGCAGTCACTACTGTATTCGGGCAGCAACAGCGAAACAACAAGCGGAGAAATGCCGTCATCCTGAATCTGTTTCCCTTTGTTTCGGTTCTTCATCAGGTCCTCACTCGTCTGTCACCAGCCAGCTTGTCAGCTCATCTTTTCAGAGGCTACTTAGAGTTATCCCAACTTTTCGGTCCTGGCCTCATATGCTTCCCTTGAGGCTGTGTCTTTCCCTCCTAACAACTTGCAACTATCACGGCTTGTTGCTTTGGCACATGCCAGCCTTCTTTCTTGTGGTGTGTGGAATGAGTCAACAGAAGATATAGCCGCTTGGACCGTTCACCGTGCACCAACTGTCTACCAGGTTCCCAGAACCCATGGAGGAGGCTGACACGCAACGAGAAACCAATAGTCTGTCGCATAAAATCGAAAGGGTACGCGGGTGGTTCAACCGCCACCAAAGCAGTCCGCTCACAGGCCGTGGCCGTCAGGTTGGGCATGCTTGACACTGTCTTCGTCAAGGCCGAGCAATCCTGGAAGTTGCAGTTTGAACCAATCCAACATCAACGATGGCCATCAAGAGGCTCCATAAAGGGCGAACTTTGTTTCTTTGGTCCAGCCGCCCAAACCCACGCCTGGAGCACCTGGTCCAACACCGAGCAATTCCTATCTTTCTCCAGAACAACGAGCTCGTGAGGGAACGCGAGTCCTGGTCCTCTTCCGTGCGTACACGGCCCTACTGCCCTTCATCAGGAGCCCTGATCCCGGATGTATGAAAGGGACAATACTGCAACAGAAAGTTGAGCGCCAGTTCATCGGTTCACGGTGTCCAAAGTAGTGAGGCCGTCTGTGACTCCGTGGTATTTGGTGGCATAAACTGCGGGAAGTTGCGCTGATACTCTCTGCCACGAGGAGCATTTGGCTGCTTCCGCAAGCACAAGTCCATTGTTGACGATTGTTTGGCAACCTGCCAGGGCCAGAAGCCAAACGCTGCCCAAGACAACCTGGGTTTAACAAAGAGTGTGATCAGATTTCAGAGCAACAAGTTCCGAGACGCACAGACAATTGAGGCCGTTTAGTCTCCCGCACTGTCACCAATTAGCCACGAAACCCCTGTTCCGCATCCGACTTGTTGCGACGGTTTGATCGCCATGTTCAGTCGACGTCGTGTCCGCGTAGGAGATGGAACGCTTCAGAGAGCCATCATCCATGCAAGTACCATTGCCCCAAGCTCAGTGGAGGGCGGCGTCACTCTTGTGCCTCTTAGAAGGTGGTAAAAGACAGCCATCTCCTAAGATACTCGCATCGTTGCGCACAATGGCAGTCAAATTATGAAAATATGGTTAGCAATCATGGGTACGGAAAATGAACACCCCAAGAACAGCTTCAAACCCGTCTACAGCGGTATGTATCATCACCTTGCTCAGAGAGGATCTCGGGCCAGCAAAAGTCTATGTCCTACGACTGCAAAGCCGAATCATGACTATCCTTGGGTCGACATGGGAGTGTTGCTGGAAAGCGGGAAAAGGTTCGCGTGCCGCGCTCCTGCTTTTCTTTCTTTTGCACCCTGATGACTGCCTTTGTTGCGCCAGGCGGAATCAACGAGCGGAGGAGAGCTCCATGCCAGCATAGCGATGTCGCTCGTTATTTCTAACATATCCGTGATGTACGGCGAATATTGATTCAGTTCGAGGCTCCGCAACCGTGAACCAGGACGTTCGAGTCCATGTCTGTATAACGCACACAAAGGGTTTATTGAGGAATGGGGATCCAACACAAACGGGACCACGAAACTAGCAAACATCAACGGGTGGTACCGTCGTAATGGAGGGTGGTGTGTGCGTCAATGTTCCCCACTAGATTGGTGAGATTGGTTTTCAACGTCCGCCAGTTCACCAGCTTCGCGGAAGGCCTAACAAGTATTCATGGGTACTTGACAAGACACAGTCTCAGTATCCTCCCAACCTATGCATACCAAACATACAAAAAGTTTGATCTCCGGCCCTGTAGGTATCTTACCATCCATCCCTGTTCCATCTCTTGGGCCTTGCTGGGCTTGGCTATTACTACCTAGCCCTGCTTCCATCTTCCTCCAGCCCATTCTGCCACCAAATCCTTAACTGCCGCCCGATTCGCGGCGCTGACGACAGTTGGATACAGTGGGACAGGAAAGGAATTCCCGATAAAGCCCAACCGTACCATTCAACACAACACCTTTTGTTCAGTTTCCACCCAACCGTTAGCATCGCCTTAAAGTCTCAGAAGGCCCCAGGCGTGACAGCGTATCGTAACGGTGTTTTCTATCCATCTTACACTAAACCCTTTTTATGCGGGAGACTGCGCACCCGCTTACGCCCTGTTTCTTGGGAAGCGAGAAGGATACTTTTCAACTACAGAAAAAGGTGATGCGTGGGGAGGTGTTGGTCCGGTACACTGCCATGCTTTATGCATGACTTCGTGTCATGGCCCCTGGTCGACTACGCTCCTAGCTTGCATGTAAGCCAGGTACCAAATAGTCTCCCCGTCTGGCATTCGAGCCTCTGGGGAAGATTTCGTCCTGTATGGCCAGGAGTTCCTCGCCATGGTGGGTTCCGATCGGTCTACAGTCCGGAAGAAATTGGCTGCCTCTTCGGTGACGTGTGCTTTGCCGAACGCGGGTCCGGAGACGGCTTTCACAGATCTTCATGCCCCACCGTTCGATAGAGGCATGACAGCTGGAACGGTAGTGGCTTGTGAGAGAATGGTCCTGACTTGTCAGTCAGCCTGATGTGCCAAATCGATTCTCACGACAGGTTATCCGGTTGTGACGCTGCGGCCACTATCGAAGCCCATTTGATACCTTCCTTTTGCCCCAGACGCTGTGTGGTACGACCATAGGGCGTAAAGTATCTACTTGAAGTCGTGAGTTTTCCAGAACGGACCAAGCTCACCGATATACCCACGCTGGATTGTGGACGTGTGGCTGCCATGAGATGGAGACCGACCCTGCCTGGAACTCTGGATGTCTCTCCGGTGTGTTATTGCTCTACTTGCGGACCCCCTACCCAGGCGCATCCGTTTACAGGGACCTCCATGACATCTAGGTTCCGTTCAATACATGGGAAGTTCTCACCAGTACTCCACATTAAACAAGCACACTCTCTCTTAATACTCTCACGCCCCTCCTTGCTCTGCCCATGTAGGTATCTGCTCTCTTGGCTGCGAGTATGGATGCTTTCAGATCCGTACACGCCCATAAATCCTTTGTATTTGTATCTTTCGACGATTCTATCGTCCCTAGTTTGTATTCATCTCTTTCACAGGCGATCCTAGTCTTGTCACGCACCAGCCTCGCAGCCTGGGGAGGTATACAGTCTCGAGCTTACAACTCATCTTTCACCCCAATCTGCAAAGCGCATGTTCCCGGGAACCACTCAAACCCTTCTTCCCTGCTTCTTAGCTCTGACCTGGCACCGGACGAAAGCTCAAAATATGGAAGAATAACCCTTTGCTGAAAGGAACTCCAGTAGACCAGTTTATAGAGAGAGCAGTCATACGAATTGGCTCTTTTTTCTGTCTCATTAGCCTCGCCCTGAGACCATTGGTCCGAACATCACCAATCAACCAACAGATCATCTCGTTCAGGAAGATAACCGAACAGCTCCTTCCGGCTGAGTCCCCTTTTAGTCACAAAGACACATCTCTGAATCGTTTTCCTTCCCCACATGTCTACGCCTTGAGACACCCTTCAACGACAAATCATCCCCTCCCAACGGTCTCACAACAAGTCTTGACCTGCATTAGCAGAAGGATTCAAGATCCACCTTTTCAGCTTTCATAGCACTCTCGAATAGCCCCGAAGAACTATAACTTCGACGTATCCTCCTCGAGAACTACTCGATCATCCTTCACTCCGAACCTACCGCGCCAGCCAAGACAATCCAACCGCGAGCCTATCCTTCCTAGGTCTATGAACAACTCTCTATCTTAGTGGAGTCTTTGTAGATACCGCCATCGTGGATATCGCATCACTCCTCAAACGTTCCGACTCAGATGAGGCCCCCGTGGCTCATTCCCGATACACATCCACAACGACAATACCGCCTACCACAACGGTGGCACCACCTGCTCTTGGCGGTTCATCATCCGCCACGTTTGCTCCAGCCACTGGCACCCGATCTCCACGATCTAGCGGTGCCGGCGGACCAGGAGCAGGAGGCAGTTTGGGGAAATCAGTATCAGGAAGCGTCAACTCAGTTCGTCCAGCAAGCGGCGGCGGGAAACGAACCATGCCACCACATACGTCTGAGTCGCCAGCTAAAAAGCAGAGCAAATGGTCGCCCGAAGAAGACGCACTGATCATCGAGCTTCGCGGAAGCGGGATGAAATGGGACGACATTTCCAAGCGTCTACCGGGTCGGAGCTCTATCAGCTGCCGTCTTCACTACCAAAACTACCTTGAGAGACGCAGTGAGTGGGATGAGGAGCGCAAGAACAAGCTGGCAAGGCTCTACGAGAGGTAAATTTAGACTCCATTCGCCCAGCAGAGATCATACCTAACAATCCACAGGTTTAAACCCGAAATGTGGGCCAAGGTTGCTGAAGAAATGCAGGTTCCCTGGCGTGCCGCTGAAGCAATGCATTGGCAGCTGGGTGAAGTCGACATGGCCAGACGAGCAGGAGTTGTTCCCTTCGCGCTGACTACAGCAGCCTTGGGTGATCCTTCAGTCATGCACCATCGAATGCCTACTTCGAGAGGCCATCATGGTCACTCTCAGTCTCAAGGAAGCCTCCCGAGAGATATTCCCACTATGCCTTCACCAAGGTATAGCCGCGGCCCCCCTGGACCTCTCATACCACCTCCTTCGTCCGGCGGACGGCCACTGGCAGCTCGACGCGAAAGCTTACCGACACGATCGTCCTTTGCACCACCCCTTCCGCCACACCATCACAGCGACCCCAGCGGCTATTCGTTGGCGCCAGCTATAGGTCTGGCTCCCATCCATACATCGAGCTACACTCATCAGAGCCGTGGGGGAATGCTGCCAAGCGTCGCCGAATTGACGACCGGAGTAAGCCCCTACAGCACGCCTGCATACTCAACCGGTGGCATGACCAGTATGGTGAGCCCAACCCACAGTGACACAACTAGCCCTGGACCAACTCACCCTGGTTACTCGGCCTATCCGCCCCTGGAACCACTTGGAACCGTCAAAAGACGGGCAAGCCCGGAAGCGGGAGGGATACGTGAGACAAGCAGGAGACGGCATCACTTCCAGCCTCGACAAGAGGACAGTTACTCGCCTGTTGGACCGCCACCTGGCATGACCTCGTCACGGCGTGGGCAGAGATTGGAGTGAGGGAGCCAGTAAAGAGCAAAAGAAGCTTTAGATGGTGTGATTGAAGGAAAATCTAGACTGCTTCTGTTGGACGAGCTATCACGCATGAAGTTACGTGGTTGAGCTGGGATACTCCGAGGCTGAGGACACGCTTTCTCATCATCAAAGCTTTCAGCCCGAACCACGACGAGTGTTTTTTTCCATTCTTCCAGACACGCCCCGCTTACGTGTTTGGTGTCATCAGCGATTCGATAAGCACACGCCTAGAACAGGATAACTTTCGTATTCCCTCAGCGTTACGATCAAATAGGCACAGGGGGGGGGGGGGGGGGGGGGTTCGGCTCGCCTTTTCCTTTCTTTTCCTTTAATTGATACCACAGATCTGGCACAAAACTCGGATACAACATACGGACACGGATACCGGAAACAGGATACTTTGGATACCACACAGATACACCTCAGATACCAAAACCAGTTCACTCGGAGGGAAACTAATGAGGTAGCTTCTCCTTTGACACATTATGTTTCTTTTTGTTGCCTTTGTGTCTTTCCACACACACAGCTTAATCCCACACGGTTATTTCCTTTGTCCGGTTCGAGGTTCAAACAATACATCATACCCTTCAGACACTTTTGGTTCCCCAATACAATGCACTGATCACTCAGTCTCTTGTTCACCCTCTCCTGGTTCTTGGAACGAGTTGATGACATCAAAACACGATATGGCTCTCCTTTCTTTTCTATCTCCCTGTTTGGATTTCTTCCTCGGTTTTCTTTTGGGGGCGTGACTTCTGGTAATCTCACCGAACAATGGGGCTTCTGCGGCCTGTCTCACCTGTCACACCTCTTGTTTCCTTTTCCTTGGCAAAACATTATTCATACCATTTGATTGATCGCCTTGATAAACTTCCCCCGAAATTGCTAGAGCTCAGGTCATATGAGATAGAAAGGCGGTATTTGGGAAATAGTAAAAGAGACAGTTTGGGCAGAATGATAGGTTGAACTAGCGGGTTTTCTTTCATCCTGTCATTTGTTGGGATGGGACCGGGACGGGAACTACCTAGGCAATGAAAATGTAAAACAACCATTCAAGGTCAAGGACGGCGTGGCGCGGTGAACAGGGCTACCAACGGAAAACGGAACACGGAAAACATGGCGAAAACGGCGGGATCAAACGAGAACTACTCATTCGGATTGGAAGAAAAAGAAGAAGATTCAGCTTGTTTACATTTCTTTTTTTCCCCTTCATCTTCCGAGATTTCTTTGGGGCTTTCTTTGGGGCTACAACATAGAATGAGAAAAGAAAAAGATACAAGGGGATTAGGTACGGATCGGAGTTACGAAATTGTTCTTTTCAACGAATAAGAAGATCTGTACATTAATCCTTGCTTTATTTTGGTTCGAGAAAGTCATCACTCCACTTCGGGTTGGCCAACTATTCGAAAAACCTCGAGATTACTCGCCCTTACTCATTAGAGCATCTCCAAGGCGCCGTTTGGTTCAAGCCGTGTGAAACGCGAGTCATCTTGTATCAGGTATCAGAATTTCTATGTCCTAGATCCAAAAAAACAATAACGTATTAGATATCAGAAAGTGTCATATGTACAAAAAAGTAACGGACAATGGACGACATGGACGATTGGATACAGGTGAATCCCATTGTTTAGGTTGACAAGGGGTACATGGGGTACAAGGGGTCAGTCGATTCCACCTACACTAGTTAAGGGGGACTCGTAGTAGGCTGGGGGGTTGCAGAAAACGGAGATGGGGTAGATCGGAAACGGGATCTCAAAGGAAGGCTTGCTAGGCGAGCGAGGCTTGTTCCTAGCAGTTCGATAAACGAAAATGGAACTAGGGAGATACTGAGGGTATCCACACTACCTACTACATACCATACGTACACTACGGCCAATTTCACTACCTTGATGTAGACTACGACACCAAAAACATCAGGAACATCAGGGACGCCAGAGGGAACACTAGGGACGGGGTCAAAAAATACCCTCACTTGTTCATCACGTCACAGTTGCCCTGGTTAGGTTCAGGTTAGGTCAGGTTAGGTCAGGTTAGGTCATGTTAGGTCAGGTCAAGTCAGATCAAGTCAGATCAAGCCAGGTCAGGAGGACAGAACCTCGCTTCTCACCATCTGTCCATCTCCCAGTGATCGGTTCAGGTACCGTTCGGTAATCGGAAAATCAGACAACATGAAGTCAGGGCAAGGCAGGGACAACGACCAACTGCAAGTCACCATTCACCTATACATAGTCCTAAAACAAAGGGAGACAAAGACGGAGACATGACGCAGGGGTAGGGGCTCTGTCTGCATGATCAGGGTTTGGTTTGAGGAAAAGTGCGAGGTTTGAACCAATCGCTTGAACCACTAGCAGTAGCGTCAGGCACCGGGACGGTGGCAGTGGGTAAGAGGTCTTGGATGGATGGATGGATGTAATGCGGTATGGAGTCATATTTTCTATTCTTTCTTTGTTCGCTGCCTTCAACACTTCAAGTCGCCGATTCTAATTCTGTTTGTCGGTCCTGAGTCTGACGACAGAACACATGACTACTTCTGCGATGTATCATCATTGGTAGCGCGGGTAGCCACGACCCACCAGTTGTCGCGCTCATATCCGCTCATGACGACTGCGCCTCGCGCTGCCAACACATCCTCTTCCAACTCACCTTTACGGTAGAGGTGGTAGTAGCGCTGGAAGACTGGGTCGGCGTTGGCGGCGACACCCCCGGTGTCGGTCTTGGCGTCAGGGCCCACCGCCGCGGCCGCGGCCGCGTCTGCGTCTGCGCTTGCGGGTTCGGTTATGCCCGCCCCC